>PVIW01001028.1:0-23342 GCA_004026585.1 Noctilio leporinus
GTGGATAAGGCACCGACCTGTGAACCCAAAGGTCGCTGGTTCGATTCCCAGCCAGGGCAACATAACCAGGTTGCAAGCCAGGTCTCCAGCCAGGTCTGTAGCTGGAGGCAGGTGAAAGGCAACCATACATTGACGTCTCTCTCCCTCTCTGTCTCTCTCCCTTCCCCCTCTCTCTGGAAATAATAAATAAAATCTTTAAAAAAAAAAAAAAAAAAAAAAAAAAAAAAAAAAAAAAAAGATTATGATGAGAGATGAATTACTTGAAAAGGAAAAGGTACAATTTCCTGTTCCACAGATGAAGAACTGGGTTATTTTCAAATCCGACAAGCACTGAACTTCATGACTAAAAGTGAGATGAAATCTTTACACCTTTGGTTTTAATAAGTCCCAAAATTGAAATGTAAGTAAAAATTAGCTCTGCTTACTGACCACTAAGTACATAAGATACATGTGAAAAGCACAAAAGAGCATGAAGATAACTCAAGCTCTCTTCGAAACTGTAGGTTTACAATATATGGTTGTTCACTGAATCCAAGAAACATCAACAGTACAGCATATAAGACAATATGGTCCTAAATAACAATGCATAAAATAATTATAAGCAACACATCACATACGCACCCACATGGTATTATTAAACAGAAACACAGGCCCAACAACAACAAAAAAGCACCCTGCATTACCTAAATATAGAACAGGGAGAGTTTACTTGACTATTAACACAGGATATCTTCCATGGACCAGAACAGATAAGAGCCAGAGTAAAGAGCACATTCCACATTAGAAGAATTTAATGACAAAATTCCATAGATACTAGTCAAGCCAACGTAGGCTACTACAAAAGGAAGTAATATGATCCAAATATTTTGTAAAGATTACTTTGCAGTGCTATAACCCGTGGGAAGAGAAACTCATGAGGTAAGGGGATCAGCTGAAAAGCAAACAAAGGAGCTCATTTATCTGTAAAATTTTATTTTATGAAAGTTTCACTATGGAACAAAACTCACCCTGTTCATGGGCAGAGAACAGCATTTACAGTCCAATGGTGGTCACTATCATTTGGCTACCTTATTGTCAGAGTACAGAGTGTTCTATACGTATTTACTCCATTATTGCTGATAAACACAAAAATAATGTCAAATGTTGAAAATACTGGAAAGAAGGGTTTAATTCCCATGGAAGCGAGGTGACTAAAAAATAGCTCCAAAATAAAAATTTAGTAAGTGGTAGCTGCTGAAAAGCCATATGTGACGAGAACAAGATTGATTCTGAAAGTTAACATGTGAATTAATGCAGAAAACATTGAAATACAGGGTAGGCAAATGTAGGTTTACATAAAACAAAAACTATAATACAATAATTAACAATACAAGAATAAACTGTTTTGTGTACCTGCAACTATAAACCTACTTTTGCTCATGCCTGTACTGTGCCTATTCAAACAATAAAAAACACTTTGAACACAGAAATATTAGAATATGTAGTTAATGGGCAGTATAAAAACCTGATCCTTATTTTCTCACTGTTAATTCAGAAGAAGGGCAGCAGTGTGGAAACTTATAGGCTGAGTAAGAATGGCATACAGTATTAAAGATGATTTTTCTGTTGTAGGTCAGAAGTTCATGGTTCAGAGGCTTGAGGCCTGTAATCCAAGTGAAGCGTGTATGGTCAGGTTTGTGGATCCCACAGCTGCTGATGGTACTAAGTGCACTTCCTTCGTCATGTCTCTTTTCATTTAATTCTTAGTATTATTACCCCTCTTTAATAGATGAGAAAAAAATGGAGGCATGGAAAAATTAGGTAATTTTTCTAAGGTCACAAAAAAAGTAGTAGGTGTCCCAACTGGGATTGGAACACAGGCAAAGGCTTCAGAGGCTCACTCTCCACCACTGGGGAACTCTGCTGCCTACCAGGGAGCTCCCAGAAGCCTGGAGTAATTACCTGGGGGGAGAGGGGGACGGAGCGACTATCCCAATTTAAATTCAAGAAGGCTAAAAGTGCACTGGGGAACTCTCCTGCCTACCAGGGTGCTCCCAGGAACCTGGAGTAATTGGGGGGGGGGGGGGCACGACTATCCCAATTTAAATTCAAGGAGGCTAAAAGTGGTCTATCTTGGAACAAAGATCTATTGGTGTTTTATTAACATGGACAGAAAAGACACAGAATCTGTAACAACATAGAGAAAGCTTTAGATTTAAAGCTTCTGAAGATGGATTCCTTTTGCTACAAATTTATGTAAGAATTGCAGGTAGGGCCAAAATACTTCTTAGTTTCCATGGAATTAAAAAAAAAATTATGAACATCATTCTAGAAACTACCTTTAATAAAAAATATACTAGATACATGAATTACAGATAAGAACACAAGGGCATTGGGTAGAACAGTGGTAATAAGGGGATACAGGGAGGCTGAGGGAGAAATGTCAAAGGAAAGGGAAAGGGCAGGGGAAAAGCAGAAAAGGCTGGGTGACTAATGAAAAGTGGCTGAGTTCTGAAAGATGGTTAGCATTGGACAGATAGGGCTACATGGCAGTAAAATATTTTTTAAAAGTCAAAAGGGGCAAAAATATGGTAAAATATAGGAGGAAAAACAGAAAAGAAACATAGTTCTCCTAGTTCCAATAGGGTCACACCATCATACGACTAAGAAACAGTATTCTCAATGTAACTATCTAACCACCTTTACCCTAAAATTTCTAAGGAGTAAGAATAATTTTGAATTTTGCTAGTAATGCACAAGATAAGATGAATACAAATGATTCAACCTTTTATACCTCTTTTAAAGGGCATAAAAGGGTAATTTTTTTCCTTGAAAGGGCAATAAAACTATTGATATGGTACCTACATTTTTCAATTTTAAGCACTACAGAAGACGAAGCACTACACAAGACCAAAATGCAAAGCAAGCTACTAGTTCTATTTCCTGAATGCTAAAAATTACTAATTTTTGAAGTTTACTGTATTCTCACTGGAAACACAGAAGAGGTAAGGCAGAAATCAGCAGGTGAGCCAAGATAAATTCACCTCAGGGCTCACAATTTCCTAAGCCACCTCTATCAGTTTTGACATAATTTTTAGTACATTCACATCTTCAGAAAGTGTTCCAGTCTTAGTGTGTTCTGTCAAGGGTGATGTGATACCCAGAAATAAACATAATAGTCAAGAGTGTGCTTAAGGAAGGAGTAAAGAAAAACTACCATCTAATTAGTTCTGAATACTGTATTTCTCTTACTGCCATTTAAGACCAGCTCGCCCCTAACTTCTGTTGAGCTATTAGGCAACTGAAATCCAAAGTCCAGTTTGCTCACCAGCTAAGTGACGGCTTTCGCACAACAGCTAGCTGCCCAGCACATCCAATTCAAATTCATGCCTTAGCAAAATTACCGGTAATCCGCATGCTAGCATATTCCAGAATTTATTCTCAGGGTGAGAAAGGGTTATTCTCAATGTTACAGAGTGGAAATGAAAAATGTGAAATGTTTAAAGGCAACTTGTTTTTATTTCTTTGCTGGATCCGGCTTCAGGGGGTGAACCTAACTTCTCCCGGACAAGCAATGCACATTTCTGTCACATGATGACCTGTTCTGTCTGTGGTCCCAGTATTTACATTTACTGTTATAACGCTCTGAGTTTACTGTTTATTAAAATAATGTAATATAAAATTATAATAATCTTGCTATATACATAATTGTCTAACATTTGATAATACATGAAATGTTATGATTACATAATAAATAGGCTCCCTATAAAACATTATTTTATAAATAAGAATTAATGACAGTACATAACATTATATGTAAAAATTACAACTATTACTTTTCTTTCAGAAACTTACAAGGGGTGCTCTACTTCAAAGGCTTACATGCCTCATAAATAAACTTTCTGAAGGCAGACAAAGCCTGTAGAAATAACATCCTAAACTAATGCATATGATCTTCTCTAAAAATGTACTGTCTTATTATATTCTCTGTTCACTTTCTTCACCTGAAAGATAGTTTCTCGGGTTCACTCTATGATCTACTTTTATATTCTGAAAAAAAAACAAACAAACAAACAAAAAAAAAACTTGAATGGATTTACTTTCACCCTAAAAATAATAAGCTTTCTTTCCCTTCTGCATTTGAAACATGGACTAAAGTCACTCTATAATATTGGTCAAAAGAACTCGTAAAATTCTTCTTAGCAAGTTTAAGAAGAGGAATAGGTATTGGACTGAATAAATTATAACATTAAAATCACATAGGAAAGGTACAAAGGAACACGTACACCTGCAGCTTTGTTCATTTAACTATGCTACATTTAAAAATAATTATTAACTGCTATCAAATCACTATAGTTTAAACTTCATTCCCTTTCAGATTCTTTATTTGAAAGATCTGAAAATTCTAGGATAATTAAAGTGTTATTAGACTTGATGTTTTTTAAGGGATACTTCAAAATATTGTACAATGTTATAAAAACCTAAGCCTAAAATTGTAGTTAAAAACAAAAGTCAGCCCTGGCTGGTGGCTCAGTGGATTGGCGCCAGCCTGCAAACCCTAGTGTCACTATTCAATTCCCAGTCAGGGCACATAACCAGGTTAAAAGCCAGGTTTCCAGTCAGGTCCCCAGCTGGAGGCAGGTGAAAGGTAACCATACACTGATGTTTCTCTCCCTTCTCTAACCGGCCCCTTCCCCTCTCTCTAAAAATAATGAATAAAATCTTAAAAAAAAAATAAGTCATTCTGCTATAACATTCTATACTATTATAAAATGTTGCTAATTTTCAAGCAAATCACTTGCATTAAAAAAAATAATATATTCTAATTAAAAAGACTACCACTTAAATCATCAGTTTTCAAAGCCGACAGGATCAGCAGTGTTCTAGGCCTTTGAGTCCTAGAATAAGAACTATTAAAATGCAAATACACACAAGTAAGAAAGTGATAATTCTGTTGAAATAAAAATTCTGAAGGAATAAAGGACAATGCTTTCAAAACTACTTGAAGCCTATTTTATATACTCTCCTAATCAGTTAATATGAACAAGGCTTAAGAGAGAAAATTCTAAAGGAGATACTCTCTTTCTCAGATCTCAGAAATGTCGTCTTTGCCTGGCAAAGATTCCAAGTCAAATGCAAACACTCAAGATCAAGCTTGCTGCCCAATGGCTCAGTGTATCAGAGCATCGTTCCCTACTCCAAAAGGTTGAGGGTTTGATTCTAGGTCAGGGCACATACAAGAGGCAACCACTGATATATCTATCATACATCAATGTTTTCTTTTCTGCTGCTTCTTTTTTTTTTTTTTTTGGTCTCACTCTCTTTCTCTTCCCGCCTTTCTAAAATCAATCAAAAGTTCAGTGAGAACTTTTAGCAATAGATGTTATAAGGCACAAACATTTAGAAACTGTATCATTGGTGAACTAAGAATAATGTGTTAACTGTCACATGGAAAAACTTTGTGCTTGAGAAAGCAGCAAGCCCCAACATCTGTTTCTGTTAGCAACCAGAAATCATTTTTAAGTTTCATGGTAGTTTTTGTCCAACTATAAGGAAAAGCCAAGCTCTTTCCCATATTCTTTGCAATGTTACAACTCCAGGCCATGAACCACAGAGTCATATTTCTGAATAGGCTGAGGAAAATAAGTTTGAGACTTTAATAGAAATGTGGTAAGAAGAAAGTCAAACAGGAAACAAATGATCATACTCAATGTGAGTGCTCTCTTACGTTGCAGATGCTGTGTAAATTGGTATAATTCTTTTTGAAAGCAGTATGTCAAAAGGTTTCTAGTCATTAAATTATTTATAACCGTTTATACAGTAATTCCATGTCTAGAAACCTATGCTAAAAAAGTAGTGTTAGAAAAAAAAAAAAAAGACTAGTTATGTATTAATATGTCCCTAGCAACGTAACTCAGACTAGGGAGAACCCACCTAAGGAAACAACCCAGTGATATGCTTAGGAATATTACAATACAGACATTGGATGAACATTTTATACAGGTATTAAAATAATAGTTATGAAAAAGTATTCTATGTTAAATAGAAAGGGCAGGAGATAAGTTAAAATTCAAATACATATACAGTTATTTCTAAGGTACACACAGAAAAAGATGAAGGAAATTAAAATACTATTTTAATTTTATTAACAATGCAGAAAAAATGATTTTCTTAATCCTTTTGCTGTTTTACCAGTTTTTCTAAACATTTGCTGAAACTTGTATAATAAATAGAATTTGTGACAAGTAAAAAACTTGATTTGAAAGTAATCAGAAGTATAAGACATAATTATTTCTAGAATTATTTTGATTCAAATAATATCCAAAATCAGAGTAAAATTCAGTATAGAGTAGAATGATTTTAAAAAAGCAAATGTATTTTTTAATGTGTGCAAAGGTCTTGTTATAAATCAATCTGACCTAAAATGTTTCAGGTGAGCAGTAATTCAGCTATTTAAAAATTTATACATTTAAAAAATCCCCATGAGACATTTAATTCTGACACTTTAAAAAAGAACATTAAAATAGCTTTCCACTCTGTAATACATACAACTAAATCATTTGGCCATTTTTATGATATAATTTCATCATAATTTCACAGATTATTATACTTACAAAACTACCATTTGTTTTATTCTTTTTTCTGTATTTCTTATATGAAAGAAGATTTAAAATTCTGAACCGTGAAAAGTTCCAAACTAATAAAAAAGTTCAAAACTAAGGTTTTCTCCAATAACTCATTACGTTATCACTTGATGTATACTTCTTTGATAATTTACATTTTCTTATGCCAATACCTGTAGCATAAGCACCAGCAAAAGGACAGACACAATCTCTCCTGGCAAAAATTTAAGGAGGAGGAAGATGCAGGTGAATACTGCAGAGTATTAGAAATAGAAACAAACGATCCCATCAGAACCAAAACTGTATTATCAATGAAAAATTAATAATTTCATCCAAAGTCCTACGAGTAAACAGAACTACACTCGCCCTGACCAGTGTGGCTCAGTGGGTGGGGCACTGTCGCACCCATTCTGAGTCCTGGTCTGGCACCTGCCCCGGCTGCGGGTTGGGTCCCCGGTTGGGGCACATGCAGGAGGCGGCAGGTAGATGTTTCTCACGTTGATTTTTCTCTCCATCTCTTTCTCCCTCCCCTTCCTTCCCTTCTCTCTAAAAATAAATAAATGTTAGAAGACTTAGTGTTGTTTATCACAAAAAATGAGGAAAATTAAGTCATTAGCCACTCATCAAACACCAGAACTAGGCCTTTTATAAATTCATCATCTATGTTCATATTGCACCACTGGATTTACTACACGGAGACACTGGTGCACTCTGTACCTGTGTGTCTCCTCCAGTGGGAAATTCCTTGAGACAAGAATGTGTTACTCATGGCTTACTCCCACCCTTCTTGGCACACGGTCCATATTAGCTGCTTAATAAATGCGAAACGAATTAAACTCATCACAGAGGGTAACTCTCCATCCCCAGCTGTCTGGAACAGTTCTGGTTTTGTCTGTGGTACCGGCATAATTAATTCAGTGTGTCCTGATTTGAATAGTAAACTACCTGAAAACACTAATTTTAGAGAAGTTAAAATTCTTTCTAAAATTGTCATATTTCCAAAGTTCAAGGAATGACTGCATTAGGGCATCGCGCACTGTCATATGGAGTAACGAGGTGAAAGGAGCAGGTGAGGAGCAGATACAGACCCACAGAGCAGTGAGCTCGCCACCTCTGTTGCTTGCTGGTCTCAAAAGGAAGCAAGTTCTACATTTGGAGATTCTTCCAAAAGCTTGTTCTCCATTTAGACCAGCACTGAAGGGGCTCATTTCAACTGGGATAAAAGGAATTCACAACTTACACCGTATCAAGCATTACATCCACTATAGCTCCACATAGGCGAAAGAATAAAGTGCCAGGAATGTGTATTTTTTAAAAGCACCTTTTGAAACAGAATTCATTTGTTTTTTTAATGGTATAACTGGAATAGATTTCGTTATCATTCTTTTTTTCCATAGAAGATTTTGTAAGATTCATCTTCAAGAAAAATAATAACCCACTAATAAGGTTTCACTGGTTTTTGAAATTAACCATTTTAATTGGTGCATAAAATACATTTAATTAAAACAAAATTTGTTATGGGCTGAAGTGTCATTCCTAAAGTTTCTGTGTTAAAGTCCTAATCCCCAGTACTCAGAATACGACTTGATTTGGAGATAGGGTCTTTTTTTTTTTTTTTTAAAGATTTTATTTCATTATTTTGAGAAAGAGGGGAAGGGAGAGAGTCAGAGAGGGAGCGAGACATCAATGTATGGTTGCATTTCACCTGCCTCCAGCCACAGACCTGACTGGAGACCTGGTTTGCAACCTGGTTATGTGCCCTGGCTGGGGAATCGAACCTGCGACCTTTGGGTTCGCAGGCTGGCGCCTTATCCACTGTGCTACCAGCCAGGGAGATAGGGTCTTTTAAGAAGGTAAATTAATACAGGTTGTAAGGGTGGGTCCTAATCCAATATGACTAGTGCAGAGATTAGGACACAGATAGATGTCAGGTTTCCCCAGGAAGGTGCCAGGGCATAAAGGCCCGTACAAGCCAGGCCAAGCCTGTAAGACCTGACCAGAAAGCGGGGAAAGCTGGGTGCATACAGGCCTCCATGCGGTAGCCAGAGGGCCCTGGTGGGAATCTGGCTTGAGAACATTCTATATGTCCTTTGAAGTTTGCGCTGTGACCTAAACTTCCTTGACTTGTGTATTACACCCACGGCAGATGTTAAACCTTAACCCACATGTAATCTCACCCTCCCCAAAATTCTATGGGCTACCTGGAGTTCTTGGCGTCACCTTGTCTCACAGACCATACCCTGAAGTGGATTGTCGCATTCCTTCCTTGTTATCCAAACGTAGCCACTCCCTTTCCATTGAATATTCTTTGGTGGTAATGATTTATGCTGTGTACCTGCACTCCCAAACCTGTAGACTCAATAATAATCTTTGGAGGAGGGTAATCAAGGCATTTGTCTCTCAGACACTCTCTCTCCCTTAGCAAAGCTGCATAGGGAGTCTTCATGGCACTGAGGTATCTCTGCAGGTCAGGAGTCCCCCACAGGTACACATGGAGGGAAGGCCCTGTGAGGGCACAAGGAGGACCACCATCTACAAGCTGAGCGAGAGACCTTAGAAGAAACCCACCCTGCCACAACCTTGATCTCAGACTTCCAGCCTCCAGGATTTTGAGAGCATAAAACTATGTTGTTTAAGTCATCTGGTCTATGGTGCTTTGTTATAGCAGCCCTAGCAACTAATACTCATTTTAAAAATGTACATCTAACATACAGAATTAGAAAGTAAACAAAATTAAAGAAAATAGGCAACATTAAAATATGCAACACAGGTTTTACATATTCCAAGCGCAGAATATTTTAAGCTGCTAAAATTATTTTCAAATAAGAATTTACTTAATAGTAATTGGAATGTTCAACAAAAGCCTACGAGTTTAATTTCAAGCAAACAGAAAAAGTAAAATATAATCTTGATGAGTTGAAGCAAAATTCAGAATTTAAGTAAATACTGGATCTGTCCAAATGTCTATAATTTCTCATACTTCATAAAAACCTCTATAATTCAGCAAACCAATATTTTGCAAATAATTAATGCATCTTACAAAATGATGTATGGTGAAAAAGAACATTTAAAGGCAAAACAGTCCATTAGTTTTTTATGTAACAAAAAATAAAATGTTCATTGATATGGTTTCAGATTTCATTTGCTATTAACCTTTAAGAAATTATTACTTGATGAGTTGTGGTATAGTATCAAAGGAGAATATTCATAATTATCTGAAAGGCTATTAAAATATTCCTTTCTTTTCTAATTACATATCAGTGTGAAGTTGGATTATCTTTATATATGTCAAAAAAATCATGTTACTAAAGATAATGCAGAAAACAGATGAAAATTCAGCTTTCTTCTTTTAAAGATAAATTTTAAAACTTTGCAAAACTATATTAAACAATTCTATTCTTCCTACTTACATTTGTTTTGAAAAACACTTTAATAAAATTATGCTATTGATGTAAACATGAAATAGAATCATTACTGTTATTTGCAAATGATTAGTTTTTAAATAATTTGTTTAAATGTCTAATACAGTAAATGCAATGTACACAAACAAAAACTCTGAAGTCCTTGTCAGACATCAAATTGTGTCTGTCTCTAAATTCATTTCTTGAAGCCCTAAACCCCACGTGACTATATTGGAAAGAAAGGGCCTTTAAGGAGGTAACTCAGGTTAAAGGAGGACATAGAGAGGCGGGCCCTGCTCCTCTAGGCCAGAGGTCCTCACAAGAGGAGGACAGATACAAAAGACCTCTCTCTAGGTGCACACAGAAGTCATGTGAGGACACTGAAAGAAGGTGGACATCTTTAAGTCAGAAACAGAGGTTCACCAGCAACCAAACCTGCCAGCACCTTGATCCTGGACTTCTATCCTCCAGAACTGTGAAAAAATAAGTATCTATTATTTAAGCCACTCAATCTATGTATTTCATTATGGAAGCCCAAGCAGACTAATCAAGTCCTCAATATTTTAAAAAGCATATAAGCTTAACATTTTTGAAAACAAAAAAAATAGAAAATTACTGAACTGGACAAATTACCACTTGCTCGTATGAATTAAAATGTTGGTAAACGAACATCTTCACATCTACCGTTTGGACAAATAATCAAAATTCTTATTATTTGAAATAGAAAGAAAGGAAGAAAATTAAAGTCACTTTTAAAATAGGCTTATTTTTACTTGATGTATATAATTATATACCATGTGAAAGCCTATGAAAATGGTGAAACAAACTGGGAAAGATAACACAGACCACTAAGGCATTTGCTTTGTTTTTCACTGTCAGAAAACCAAGCTTGATGTGTTTCGCTAGTCCCTACTAACTCCTGGAGTACTTGTTAAGTCTATTAATTTTCTGAACATGTCAGACCTAAATAAGAGAAGAAACTTTTAGTTTTCCTTCATATGAGAAAAAAAAAAACAATTAGAAGAAATCAGATTGCTAAATACACTAAGTATAAATGTTTCTAATCATAAAACATAAAACATCAGGAAATAATAAAATAACGGCAAGAAACTGTTCCAATGCACACAAAAATAAAAGATTCTGCTCTCCACATAACAGCAGTTGATGCAGCACCATGGTGACAAGGCTGCAGAAGTCACCAAGAATGAAAACGTCAATAGTTATGGTCCTTTACATAGTTATTAAATTAGAAAAGCTTAGGTCAGTGAAAAAAATGTATTTACTTCAATGAGATTCTGAATTTCATGGGCAAAATCTGTTGTTGAGTTGCTTTTTAATAGCATGTAAATTGCGCACTCAAGCGCAGCAGTTTTATGTACAATGGTAGTCTAATCTAAAAATCAAGCAAAATGCTTAATTTCTAAGGCTCTAATACTACATTCAAAATTACACTTTAATAAATTTCATTTCATATAACTTTGTATGTAAAGAACATACTAATTCAACTTGAGCTAACTTCCCTTGGTTCAATGTTTGCATGAAAAATAATTATGCAGTCCTTTTGGAAAAGTATAATCTATCTATGGGCATGCAAGTACCAATTTTATCTTATGAGAATTTCTCTATGTTCCAGTTAGTTCATTCCTTATTACATGCTGCAAAAAGCAGTAATAATTTTTATAGCCAAATATCACTTCCTAAGATACCAGGTGGCTTTCAATATTTACTATAAGTCATGCATGAAATTTAAACATTACAAAAAATGACTTACCAGCTGACACTCCTGAAATATGCACATTTTCAGAATGTTCTGCAAGAGCACCATTTCCTAAAATTAAACATAATGAATCAACTAATTTCCAAGATCAAATTTATTAAAAAATTTCAGATTCTCCCTTAAAAAAATAACTACACAGAGCTACTTGTAATACTCAGAAACTGCATTAAAGTCTCCTATAATATTCTTCAAAATAATATGATAAAGCCCAACATTTTAATAGTGGCAGGAAAAACAAAACATTTTGGAAATTGTAAAAATGTAGTGTGATAATATATAAAAGTCAAACATACAGATCTGACTAAAACCAGAAAAGATTTTCTATCATGTTAATAGTCAAAAGAGAACTCCATACTACTATTAAAAAGGAGAGACTCATGTACTTTTAAAAATTGTATTCCCTTAACAACATGCTTAATCTATCAACAATGTGTCTATTGCTAGGGTCATACACATTGGTAAATTTCAAAAACTGCCTTGCATTGATTGCCTCTTTCAACCTTTTCTCCACTCTAATAGTCTTAAGATCATTAGGGACAAAATGATATTCTATTTTGCTATTGCTTGACTTTCTATACCTCTTATCACAAAGTTGAGGACATGGGACCATTCAAATCACTTTCTGAACTATCACCTAATAAATACATATAGTTCAGAAAACTATCACTTAAAGTATTGAGGCTATTTACTACTCCTTCAAATTAATGTGAATAGTGTCACATAGATTCTTTTTTAAAAATTTAATTTGATTTTATTATAAATTATTTCCATCTAGCTCTGTTTTTTCTTTTCTTGTACAAATGGTTTATCTTTACTTCCAAAGTTTTGTCTCTCTCCAGCCATGAGGTTGACTTAGTTTCACAACAGCTCAGAAATCCAGCTGACAAGGAACTGTTTTTGGAGTGGTATAAGAAAAACCTAGGCGGCTAAAAGCAGAACTGTCTTTGACAGTGGCTCTCCACAATCACATTTTCTCTGTAGAAAGTAGCAATTATTAGAATTTACTTTCACAAGCATCAAACTTCTATGATTGATTAATGTACAGTATAGCATCGAAGAAAGCAGAACCCATGTTTATCTGGTTCAACAATGTACACACCATTGGAACAGAGCAGGTGCTCAGAGAGCTGATTGATGAATGAATAAATGATGGAGTTCATGATTACAAGACATCACGCCAATTAAGCACCCGATATAGTGCCTGGCACGTACCCAACACTATGTGTGAAATACTAAATAAAATGAAAGTGATAAACATTTTTAGTTTAACTATTGTTACATCCTTCCAAAAGAAAAGGCATGGTTTTTCCCTATATAAAAAAAGGGTGTAGTTTGTGACATAGGAGTACAAACCATATTTAGGACATCAATAATCTGATGATAGTTATTTAAGTACTGCACATTAATACAATAGAAGCCATGCTTTATTTTTTCCAGCAATGTTAATGCTACTGCCAGAATTCAAACTACTAGGAAGCCCTTAACTATTTCGTTAATGCATACAACTTATATAAATTGGTAGCATAAACAGAATGATCCAAGAAACTGATTCAATGAACCAAGATTTGCCAAAAGTCAGTATAAATTGCCTAAATCTTTGCTACTCAAAAGTAGACCAGTGG
The DNA here is from genome assembly GCA_004026585.1 of Noctilio leporinus. Classification (NCBI taxonomy): domain Eukaryota; kingdom Metazoa; phylum Chordata; class Mammalia; order Chiroptera; family Noctilionidae; genus Noctilio; species Noctilio leporinus. Next base: position 13,403 of record PVIW01001028.1, read on the forward strand.
TACCTGCAACATCAGGAGCTTATTAGAAATGGAGAGTTTCAGAACTCACCCCAGACTATTGGATCAGAATCTACATTTTAACAAGATCTCACCCCACCCCCCATGACACGTACCCACATTAACATTTCAGAAGTGTTGGCTTAAACCTTCTACTTCTTTATTAGCAACAACTACAATTACAGCTTTGTAATTTGTGTCCCTGAGGTTTCCAGTATTCTTCAGGTAGTAAATTAAAAGTATTCTCGGGAGTCTTAAAATTAGAGCTATTTAATACATTTCCCCCCAATTCAGTAACTAGAATAAAGAGGCAGAAGGAAAACAGTGGCAGGAAGTAGCGTTTAAGTCTGTGGATTCTGGACTGTGGATTCTAATACCAACTCCACCACTTATTTGGTGTGTCACATACGGCAAGTTACCTAAGGTCTTTGAGTCTTAATTTCACCTTTACAATGGAACAGATAATACTTATCTTACAGGGCTTAGTGGAATTATTTACAATAAAAAATAGAATTAATCTAAATTGCCCTCAGTATGCAAATGAATAAATATAGCCTTATAAAATATTCATTACACTAAAGTAATTCTGTATTAGTATTACACCATCTACCCAAACAACAGTCCTATATAAGTTTGTTATTCTTTATCCTACAAATATTTCAAAGACCATGTTATTATTGTCCTTGATATTTCTGCTTAACTGAATCTTGAATTTTCTTTATGTTAGTAATAACTATAATTTATCCTTGGTTAAATATCCTTTCTATCATGGGAATATATTTTTAATTAGCCTGAAGTCATTGAACAATCACATAATTTCTTTAGATTTCCCCACAATTGATTATTTTTAAAGAATTGTTTGTGATTTTAACAACCAGAAATTGAGCTATTAACCTCCCTGAATTACTTTCAAAATTTTTACATTGTGAAACCATATTAATATTTTTTCCTATTAATTTTGAATCGATTTTTCTGTTGTGAAACCATATTAATATTTTTTCCCTATTAATTTGAATCGATTGGTCTTAAACTCCAACAGTGCCAGTATCTCCCTCTTCCACTCCCTCTTTCTTCCAAAGCTATTATAAAATAGTTATTTCTTTCTGTCTGGTCAAGATAAGGTATAGAGTAGCACTGTTATGAACTGAACTGTGTCACTCAAAATTCATATACCGAAGCCCTAACCCCCAGCTTGACTATATCTGGAGACAAACCATTAAGGGGGTTATTAAAATGAAAGAAGTTAGCATGAGACCTCATCAAAAAACAACACTGAAAGCATCTTTATTTGGGACTTCTAACTTCAAGAACTGTGAGAAAGTAAGTTTGTGCCGTGTAACCCACCCAGGCTGTGATGCGTTGTTACGGCAGCCCATGCAGACTAATGCACAGTCTGACTAAGGTATCTGTGAATCCTTTCAAAGTGTATGAAAAATTCAGTGCATTCTTCTGAAGAGAGGCTCCGTAGCATCTAAGAAATACCTATTAATAAAATGTTTTGTGAAAAAAAAGTATTAAGAATCCCTAGGAAACAGTTTATTTTTCTAGTTTATTTAATTACTGGTATTCTAAAAGTATTATTTCATAGCTTCTTAATTGTAGCCATTTATTATGGATTTAATGGACCTTTATGAACTGTTCTGAATCTACCTGCCATTTAAAATAATAGTAACAATCATTTATAACACTATGCTTTTTGAAATATATATTGTGATTTTCACACCATATTTTTAATAGACATTCGGGAGTTCAATGTTTCTATGTGTTTTGGCTCCCTTTAGTACTATGTTGGTAAGATTTTATGTTTGAAATAAAGTATGCACGTACCTATATACACAAACAAACATACATAAGTACACATAAACACAGGGTATTGTTACTTATATAGTTTATTCCCATTTAAGGAGATATTTCTATTTTTTTCTTGTTGGTGTACATTAAAATTCATAGCTTATTACAGAACAGCAGGTAATTAAGTTGTTGATTATGGGAACATTTCTGGACAGTGATCAGTGGCCTACTTTACGCAAATGTTGTCAGGCACGGTACCCAAACAGGCGTAGCCATAGCCAGCACATAGTTGGCTTCGTGTGTGAGAAAACTGTAACAAATAAAAGTAGTTTTTCTTATTTTCTTGTTCTCCAAAAGGCAAAACGTTTCACAATGCAGGGCCTGTGACTGGGACAGAGGTGCTATTATGAGAGGCGATAACACAGTAAATCTAAAACCACTAGATCCTGTGGTCGCTCACAAGTCTCCCTCCTTCCCCTTCAGACTTTCCCTCTTCTGGTCCCTTGGTCTCCTGAGGAGACTTCTTTCTTGCCAGTGCGCCTCCGTATTTCTACTGTCTTATTTCGGTCTTTCTTTTCTTCGCTGAATTTGAGGAAAGAACCTATACTCACTAGGAGGGATCGTTTGCTCCTGCGCTGGCCTCCGGTCTTGAACACAATGTTCTCGCTACACAAAACAGTCCAGTGCACTGACCCCCTAGTCACCCACTAACTCCTTCAACTCAGCTCAGGAAATGAACAGACCTCCATTCATCTCAGGAATTCTCCTTAATGTTTCCTCAGTACATCAAATTAGTACCGAGCTATGACTATATTACCACCACAGCCCTTATCATCCTGTTCAGGGTTATTAATTTGACTACCCATCTTCTACAACAAATTCTGAGTGTCTAAAGGGCAAATAAAACACTTTTCCCCTTTCCATGGTTCTTCTCTCTTTTACATTCTTTCTACCTGCCTTCCCATTTCCCAATTTCTTACACAGAGTGAGGTCCCAGTAAATCTTTAATGAGTCAAAATGACCAGATCTTGAAATTAAGCATAAAACATCCTTTGTGTAATTAACAATTTTGTTTCAGGTCACCCGAGAGGATAAAAGAAAAGGAAAAGTGTATTGAAATGCACACACACACACACACACACACAAAACAAGATGATAGACAGGCATTCTTTCATTAGTGAAATTAAGTTTAGAAAACCACAGGGGAAAGCTATTTCAGATCCAACTCTTCATTTAGATGATAGGCTTAGAGAGATGTTTCTTTTCACTGTCCATTAAAATGTAAAAAGTTTGGTAAATGACTATTCAAACCTCTTGAGCAGCTTCAGTCTTTAAATTAAAAGGGACTCAAATCTGCATTAGATTCAGCAACATGCTGGGGGCAGGGCACCAAGCCCCAGGCATATTTGATCTTCAATGATTCCTGAGTTCTTAATAGCTTATTGATCATCAATTTAATAAATATATTAAAGTAATATATTTCAGATTCTTTCACAGACTCTTAAAATAGGATCCTGTCAACCTGACATTTTCCTACTAAAACATCATACACGGAGTTGAGGATTATCATTTTTCATATATCTTTTTAAAATTAGCTATCGCTATTATATAGGCATGTTTCCCTAAGTGAATGAAGAGAAATACTCTCCTACTTGACTATAATGCTATCACTTCAACAACATTAATGATAATTTTGGATATCATTTAATATGGTCAGGCCATAGTTGGATTTCCCTGGTATAGCGTGTCTTTTCACAGCTGGCTTATTTGAAATCATGATCCAAAGGAAGTCTCAATGTTTCATTTTATTTGTCTCTCTTGTCCTGCAGAGATAGTCCTTATTTTCCATACTGTTGATTTGTTACAGGAAGCAGGTCAGTTGTTCTGTAAGAGGGCCTTCTTCAGTGGTGTCACCTCCTTTTGTGTCACCTAACTTTGTTTATCTAGCCCTAGAGTCATCAAAGTTTTTCTGTAAAAAAGGCCAGATAGTCAATATTTCAGGCTTTGTGGGCCATAAGGTCTCCGTTGCAACTACTCAACTCTGCCACTATTGCACAAAAGCAGCCACAGAAAATACTTGAATGCATCAGAGTAGCTGAATTTCGGTAAAACATTAAGAAAAACAAAATGAAACAAAAAATAGGCAGTGGGCTGGAACTGGCTGATGGGCTACAGTTTGCCAACCCCCTGTGGAGGAAGCTTGATTTGACAGGTCCACCATTTCTGCTGGAATGCCTCAGAGCTGATGTTGTATGTTGCATGTGTACTACAGGAGGCACATGCTTTCTGCCTGCCCTTCTTTTCTTCAGACTGAGATCAATCAACAGGTGCAAGTAGGGCAGTTTGATCCCTCCACTGTAAAGTTTCCACAAGGCGATTTGTATGATAGCTGCATTAGATGACATCGATGATCATGGCCTGAATAAATTATTTCATTGTGGCAGCGTTATACTTTCTTTATACTTTCATCTACTTAAATTCTGCAAAGACCTGTTCCTCAACAATTGTTATGTGCTTACCCTTAAACCCAGTTCATACAGAACAAGAAAGAATAAATGCTTAATTCTTTCCTTATAATTGCTCATTTTCAGAGTATGGAGTTAGTGCCCTATTTTGACCACTGGTATCCAGCAACCTGTTGCAGTGGGGCATGTGCTTCCTATTACAAGTCTGTTGTTATGAAGTTTTTGTATATTCAGTAAATTTCAACCATCTTCATTACTCTCTCTGATATTCAAGCTCTCTCCTCTTTGGCCAATGGGATTCCCTCTAATTAGGCCTCCGTGTCCTATTGCCTTAAACCACTAGCTGGTCTTTCACAGTCTCCTTCCTTGCTCTTGGGTACAACAGAATGTCTGAGATTTATCTTTTGTATTTTATGCCCCAGACTAGAATTAGCCATTCATCCACGAATCTTTTTTTTTTTTCTTTTTACAAACCCTTGTGTCGAGGGCTGACTTTCAATAGATCGCAGCGCATCCATGAATCTTAAGTCCTTTTAATGAGGAATGGTAACATTTTATTGATAAGCATATAAAGTGATATATAATCTTAAGATTCCATGGGCAGAAGTTTAAAGTAATGTATTTTTTCTGGAAAACAAATTCTGCCTCTAATTGAGTGAACTTAAGAAATTATTTATCTTTTTTTTTTGCAAAATATAGCTAAAATAGGACCCTCTCATAGTATTGATATAAAGATTATACATATACATGTATGTGTGTGTAGTTTATGTATACATATAAAATATATATAGCATTTAAAGCAATGACTAGCATATGGTAAGCTCTCAATAAAAATCAGATTTTTAATTAAGAGCTCTGAAATACTCTAACATTTGACCCAATAATTCTACTTTTATGCTTAATCATAAGGAAAATAATAAAAATTAAGATAAAAACTAATAAAACATGTTAATTATAGTATTTATAAATGTGAACATAACTGTAAACAATCTAATGTTCAATTTTAAATTAATAGTTTATGAAGAGAAAGTGATAGGAAAAATGCCCAAGATATACATTGAGTAATATCAATAAATTACCATTTGCTGGTAAAATCAAGAAAATTACCATTTCTATTAGTCAAGTATTAATCCTCATTTCATTACCTTCTAGACACACTTTTTAAAAAGATTTATTTATTTATTATTTTTAGAGAGAGAAAGGGAGAGAGGCAGAGAGGGAGAAAGACATCAATGTATGGTTGCCTTTCATCTGCCTCTAGCTACAGACCTAGCTGGAGACCTGGCTGGCAACCTGGTTATGTGCCCTGGCTGGGAATCAAACCAGTGACCTTTGGGTTAGCAAGCTGGTGCCTTATCCACTGTGCTACTAGCCAGGGCTTGATACATTTTTATTTTAAGTCTTTATTGACAATTTTTGTCAATAAAAATATTGACAAATAACTTACTTGAACAGTTATTTTTTACATATTTACTAAATTAGTATGTTATTTATTTATATTTCCTTAAGTTAATTTATAACTAATTTTATTAGCCATTCAATCACTGTTCCCATAATTATCCTTTGTCCATTTACTGAAGAAGAAAATTATCATTTTATGTAGAAAGTATTTGCATAAGTTATTTAACAGCCTCACACACATACACACAAAATCCCTTCAGGGTAGGTAGCATAAAGCCCAACAACCCAGCACCTTGCTATATACAAATCCCAATTAATAGAAGCGCAAAATTAATTTAGGAAACATTAATGACCTGGCATCTGTGGCTCATCTATCAGCACCACAAGCAGGTTAGTAATGAATTTAAAACAACAAATGTAGCAGGAATTAATCAGTTTAGATATAAACCACAACGAATTTAGTGAGGTCTTGAAATAAAACTACAAAAGCAATATACGGTTATGGTTAAGAGCAGAGGCCAGAACCATCCTCCCTGGGTTCAAATCCTAGCTCTTCTGCTTACTAAATATGTGGTTTTGGCCGAGATACTTACCTTCTCTCTGTCTCTGGTTCCTTATCTGTAAAATAAACATAGTAACAGTATCTAGGCTGCCAAGGTTGTTATGAGAAGAAAACCAGTACGTGTGTATCTATAACACATATATAGACACACAGTGACAGAACACTGCCTAGGATACAGTAACTATTCTGTGTCTACCATTGTTAAAAACTATTATGTATTTACTATTGTTAAAAATGAGTTTATACACCTAACAAAATATATATATTTGTATGCTGAAAACTACAAAACACTTATGAGAGAAATCAAATACCTAAATGGATAGAGAAATCTTGCATTCATGGATTAGAAAACAACACAGTGAAGTGATCTACAAATTTAACACAATTCTAATAAAAAGCTGGACAGGGTATTTTGAACATAAGAACAAGCTGATTCTAAAATTTATAAAGGAAGGACAAAAGAATTATGGTAGTTAAGACAACTTTGAAAATGAACAAAGTTTGAGAAAATCTGAAACAGAGAAAACTGTGATAAGGCTGTTCAAGAAAAAGAAAGAAAAAATGGTATTAGGAATGACAAGGGTAGAATCACAGATGTAGAATATATTTTGAGAACATTACTTATAATTTTAAATCAAATATGGAAATAGATAAAAATTATATTTGGCTCTGGCTGGTGACTCAGTGGATAGGTGCCAGCCTGTGAAACCAACAGTTGCTGTGTTTGATTCCCAGCCAGGGCACATAACCAGGTTGCAATCCAGGTCTCCAGTCAGATCCGTAGCTGGAGGCAGGTGAAAAGCAATAATACATTGATGTTTCTCTCCCTTTCTTCCTTTCTCCCTGCCCTTCTCTCTGAAAATAATGAATAAAATCTTTAAAAAATTATAATATTCTAGGAAAATATAACTTAGTATTTAACAAAACTGACTCAAAGAGGTAGAAGTTGAAAAGATAAAGTTATTCCCCAAAAGGACTATATTCTCGTAGTTTCAGGGTAGAATTCTAGCAAACCTTTAAGAGACATAACTTCCATTATTTTTAATTTTATTGTAGCTAGCCCCCTACTTAGGCCAAGGAATAAAAGAATAAATAAAAAAGGATAGACAACATAAATAAAAAGCAGGGATAAATAATGCATCCAATTTGAATTCTAACACACCCATACACATCAGTCAAAACACTCAGTTCCTTAATGTAATGCACTGGAGAAAAGTGACGTGGAGGAGCTGAATACTTTCTAGATTTCATTTATGTAATTTTATCTATTTTTAGCTATATTTTTCATATGGTCCCTAAATACAACCACTTTATCTGGTACTCAAAGAAATTTCTGAACCAACACTAGAGAGAACTGAATGTGTTGTACATAATGAAGGCAAACTATTCAGCACCGAGTTTCAAACCCATGCATAATGTACTTAAAGATGATTAAAGAAATTTTTAGAACTATATTTTAGCCTCACTCATTGACATCAAAACCTAAGCCGTGGACAGGGATTTCACTCCAGTAGGTTTCCCTTTCCTCTCCCACCCTTTGTACCAGAGTGAAGATACTTTCAGGTACAAGTAATCATTGACACCACTAAGACACCACTAGATAACGCTGGGGCCGTATTTTGGTTAACTATGTGGTTAGTACCTTTTCAGCAAACAAATCTGGTCTTCAAGTGTAATCCCCAGCAGACCAGAAATACCCAATTGACAGACTACAACAGTCCTACCCTTCAACTTGAGCTCCATGCTCATTTATTAGCATCTTCATTTCACTCCCCTCCCCCACTGCACCCCAGATTCTTCCTTCAGATCTCACTTCTCCTGGGACCAATCCATCTCCACTAAGTTATCTTATTGGCTTGTTTGGTCCTGAGGCCCGCTCATAACAGGGGTCTCCTTCAGCGCACTCTATTATTTTCTTAGTAAATAAAGTTTAACCACACTGGAAATGAAGACATTTCTCGGGTCAGAGAACAAAGTTGTTAATTTTTGCTTTCTTACCATAGTACCTACACAATTCATAAACACACTGCTTTCCTAATCTTATAATGTAAAAATGTTTTACACTGTACCTGACAATTGAAATAGACAAAAACTACAAAAAAGGTTAAGTGTACCCAAAAGAATGGATTAACAATGAGAAAATCAGGCAGGCAGAGAGGGATTAGTTTACAGGAAAGGGAGAGGAAGAAAAGAAGTGGAGGGAGGAAGCAGGCTAGAGTGACTCCAGACTAACTGACTGGATCTTGTAAATATGAACACAAAGTCTAAAAAGTAATTAGTAGATGTATTTCAGCAGATTGAAAGATAATAATATATCATTACCAGCTTGTTATGGCCTATTTCATAAATGCAAAAATAGTTCAACATTGGGAATCACATGAGTGTAATTTACTGCATTCGTGGATAAATGAATGTATTTTTTCAATCGGTCCTGTCTGGCATTAGGATAAGTATGTCTCACTTATATAACTGGCCCTCATAAACCTTGTGATTGTCTTGGAAATGAAAAAAAATATGTGACAAATTTAAATACTCATTCCCAAAAACCTGTTAATACAGGAATGTAAGGAACAGCCCAATATGATTAATAATACCATAAAGCTGTATCAATATCACTTAGAATTTTTTAAAAAGAGAGAAATTGGATAGGAAACCATTAAATTAAGACTTGACCGATATCAACAATTGCAAGGTATGGACCTTATTTGAATCTTAACTCAAATAGTTTCTAAAAATTCATGTTTTTATGACAACCAGGCCAATATGTACATGGCTGGATATTTGACAATAACTAGGAATTGTTAATTTTTTAAGTGTGAAAATGGCTTAAGTTTTATTTTTAAGATCTCACATTTTAGGGGTACACACTGCCATATATATATATATATTTGATATCTGGGATATATACATATCAAATATATATATATATTTGATGTCTGGGATTTGCTTCAAAATCATCTGCGATTAGGAAGGGGATAGAAGTCTAGATAAAACAAGGCTGGCTATCTAATGACCAATATTTGAAGCTGGATCTTGGGTATATCAGGTTAATTACACTAGTTTCCCTATTTTTGAATATGTTTGAAATTTTCCTAAGTAGATTTAAAAACTTTTTTAAATGTTTTTAATTATCCAACACACACACACACAAAAATATCAGAGAAGGACTAAAACAAAAAGCAAAACACTAGAGAGAACAAATTTTCAGAAAACCTTCTAAGGGTATTTTTTAACATTGCTCTCATTCTTAAAAAAAGTTTTATCACTTAAATTTTAATTGAAATGTACATATAAAATGTACATTTCAATTTTTTGAACACTGCTCTTTTTAAAAAGTTTTATCACTTAACTTATAAAACATTTTTGAACATTGCTCTTTTTAATAAAAAATTTCTATTATTTAACTTTTAATGGAAATATACATACAAAAATGTACAAATTGAAAGTTTACAGTTCCACATTTATCACCAAACAAGCAAAAAAATACCAAAATAACAATGTATCTGTGTACACTATCACTTAGGTCAAGAAACAGTATCACCAGCAGATCAAACGCTACCCTGATACCCCTCTGATCACTCCTCTCCCTCCTCCCCCATAGATTACTAGTCTCTGTACTCTAACTTCTTAGATTGCAATCACCCAGTACCTATAATTTAGTGTCTGACTTCATTTGATCAACTTGTGAAATTCACCCATGCTACCTATACCAGTAGTTAGTTTG
>PVIW01001028.1:23442-349589 GCA_004026585.1 Noctilio leporinus
CCCCCCCCCCCCCCCCCCCGCCGACTGCACCCCAGATCCTTCCTTCAGATCTCACTTCGCCTGGGACCAATCCATCTCCACTAAGTTATCTTATTGGCTTGTTTGGTCCTGAGGCCCGCTCATAACAGGGGTCTCCTTCAGCGCACTCTAATATCTTAGTAAACAAAGTTTAACCACACTGGATATACTTTTAAAAAGCACCGCTTGTCAAGTTCTGGCATAGCATATTCACTTACCTGAAAAGGCTACTGAAATACTTTCCCCTTTCCAACTAAAAATCTATGTGAAGCCAGATTTTCTTCCTGTACTTGAACCAAAACATGTCACAACAGACCAACTGCAGAAGCAGGGATAAGACATCAGCTGTCTTCTACTAAGCTAGACATTTTAGTAACCTGCAAAAATGTATAGCAACATCACTTTTCTCGCTGTTTTTTGTTTTAAAAAATGTATAGCTGTTTGTCATTTTACATTACTTTATTTGATGTATGCTATTTATGATCACAGGTAATGGGTTTATTAAGTCATTTTAGATAAGTATTTTACAGTTCCTCAATTTTAATATCTACTATTTAAAAACATACATATCTCCCATGTAAAAAAATTTATTTGGATTCCTCAATAACTGTGGAGTCTCAAGACCCAAAAGTTTGAGGGATACTCCTGTATAGTTTTCTCTTAAGCTGATACACCAAAATTAATTCATCCATTCTATTGCTGATGGACATATGGACTATTTGTAGTTTGGAACTATAACAAATAATGATGCTATGAATATTCTTGTACATGTCTTTTGGAGCACATTATGTTCCCACTTCTGTTGAGTTTATACCTAAGAGTAGAATTGCTAGATCACAGGGCATGTTTAATTCAGCTTTAATTGACATTGTTTTCCAAGGTGGATATTACGCATTTGAAATGTGGTTAGTCTAATTAAGATGGGCTGTAAGTATAAAATTTACACTGGATTTTGAAGACTTGGTATGAAAAATTATTTTCTATTGATTATTTGTCACAATGATATTTTAGATATACTGGGTTAAATATATTAACATTTATGTCATCTGTTTTTCTTTCTAATGTGGCTACTGGAAAATTTACATATACATATACATAATGTAACCTACATTTGAGATTCATGGTATGCTTTCAAAGACCCCCCAGGTGTATGCCTGAAACTGGATATTACTGAACCCTATATATACTATGTGTTTTTCCTATACATGTAATCTTCTCACTTAGAGGAAGAATTTTATAGCTTCTCTTTGACATACCTGAATTGCCAGCATCACTATTCTTGTGCTCGGAGCCGCTAAGTTCAAATAAGTTACTTGAACATAAGCACAGTGATACGGCAAGTTACCCTGAAAACCAAGAGGGCCACTACATGACGGGTGAGTGGCATCTACAGTGAAGACACACTGGACGAAAGCGATGATTCATGTCCTGGGCAGGATGGGGCAGGAGAGCCTGAGATTTCGTTATGCTACTTAGACTGGCGCACAATTTAAAACTTATGAATTGTTTGTTTCTGGAATATTTTACTCAGCAGTTTCATACCACCGCTCACCATGGGTAACTGAAACTGCAGAGGGGAAGCGGGAAAAGGCGAGCGGACTACTGTGTATGCCTCCTGGATAGCACTGCTCTAGGGGGAAACAGGAGTAAACAGGCCAATGCCAATACTGCGTGAAGGACGGTCTGAGATGCTCATGAGAGGGGCACCTCATTTTGAGGAACCTGGAAAGACTTCCCAAAGGAGGTAACATCTAGAGAAAAGCCAAAGAACAGGCAGGAATGAACCTAGTTAAGGGACGGTGAAAGAAGATAAAGCCAGGCAGAGAACAGTGTACAAAGGCCAGAGGACAGGAGAAATGTGTTCAGTGTAGCAGGGACACAGTAAAAAGGAGGGGGGTAGCGAGTGGGTAAAGAGAGTGACAAGAGACAGGAAAGGTAAAAACTAGGCAGACCATGAAGGCCCTAGTGAGTTATGCTTGTACTTTAAGAATAGCAAACTACTGTTGGGGTTGAAGCAAGAAAGTTACATAATCATATCTGTACTTTGGGAAAGTCACTCTGGCAGCCGCTGTATGTGATATGATTGAATCAGGACAAGATTAGATAGAGTCAAGAGTAGGTGGAGGCTGTAACGATAATGTAGACACAAAATAATGGACCTTTACACTAAATAAACAGCAAGAAGAGATGGGAACCTCAGGCAAAATCACTACTTTCAAAGTGTCAGTGTCTAATAACATCTACCTCACAGGGTTATGTCGACTCAGTTTGGGACGAGGTGAGTAAGGAATTTGATTCAGTGCAAACAGCTCAACTGTAAGGTGGCACAGCCGTGAGAAGGCCCTGGGCCCAGGCCCCATCCTGGGTGGACAGCTCTTGTTCTCTTCCGGGCTGGTGTGTCTCACTCTGTCCCGGGGCGGGGGGCGGGGGGGGGGGGCGCGGGGGGTGCCACATGTTAGTTGCTTCGCTCTGGTGGAAAGCAAAGTCTGCTCGCAGACCCAGAGGAGAGCTGACTTACATAGAGAAAAAGTCCCCTGTCCCTGACTGGTCTGTCCTCCTGCAAATGAGGACTCCAAATCCTCCCAGGTTGATCCAAAAGGCACTGTCGTTCTGATTGGTCAGAAGGAAGTCACTCTGACTGGTCCATGGGAAGCTGATGGGGGATAGGGCTGTGCGAGACCACTGGATGGGGAAAGCCTTGGTCTTACTGGTTGAAACTGGATTCCAGGTCATCTTTATAGGGAATGGCTCAGTGGGCAGAAACACAGTGCAGACAGGCTATTCAGTGCAGGCTTCTCCCTGAAGTACAGTTTGCAGGAGAGGTCCCTGTGTAGAAATGGCTGCTAGCTGTTTATTTGTTTTTTTTAAATTTGAGCCCAGTTACCCACCAAGGCACCCTTTTTAGTAGGTATCTTCTTTCTCAGGGTCCACAGCTACTTCAAGAATTTAAGCAAGGCATTTTTTCATAAGGGAGTTCTGTATTCTTTTTTTTTTTTTTTTTTTTAAGGTTTTATTATTTTCAGAAAAAAGGGCAAGAGAGGAAGGAAGAAAGGGAAGGGGAGAAGCATCAATGTATGGTTACCTTTCACTTGCTTCTAGCTGAGGACCTGGCTGGAGACCTGGCTTGCAACCTGGTTATATGCCCTGGCTGGGAATCGAACCAGCGACCTTTGGGTTTGCAGGCTGATGCCCTATCCATTGTGCCACCAGCCAGGGGTCAGGAGTTCTGTATTCTAGCTCTTGGTAAAAGGTTTATTGCCATGAGAACAGGTAATAATAATTTTAAGAAATTGAATTCTGTTTCAGAATATACCAGATACAAAGATTCACCTTTTCTTCAATTTACTAACTTAAAATCAAAAAGATGTTTTAGCAATCAGTAAAATTAGGCCAGATAAGAACGGGTTACTTACTCTTTTCCTTATACTTGAAAGGAAAAGTCCAACCACTAATCATCTTACTATGCTCCAATTAATCTCAATATTAAAGATTGGAACCATTTCCCATTTCTCTAAGAACTGAAATGTAAGTGAATTAAAGGCAGGTATCAAGTTACTCTCATTCACAAATTCTTTTTTTTTTAATTTTTAAAAAATTTTATTGTTGTTGTATTACATCCATCCCCTTTTTGCTCCCCTCTCATTCACAAATTATTTACCAAACTATTTAATAGCAAGGGGATGAGTTATCAAATACTCAACAGAAAACTAGAAAACTGTCAGCGTCATTTATTTTAAAGTTTCAGGATCATCTAAAGTTTATATCTTCTGTAAATAAGACTACACAATCCAGGGGAAAAGGTCACTTCCTTTTTCTAAAATTTCAGAAATTCTCTAATCTATCAATGCATTCTTGACTCTTCTAAGACCTAAAGCAATCTTTAATCGGTCACTTAGTGTAAGTCATTTAACTTGGGCAAAAAGTCCTTTTAGAGAGCTTATTACAACTTATCTGTTAGTAAAATCTATGGTGGCAGAAATGATGTCCATCAGGTTCTTGTGCCTTACACAGTACCAGATGTAGTGGTCAATGAGTGTTTGCTAAATGAATGAATGAGTGAAGAGGTAGACAGGATTGGGTTGCAATTTTGGCTCTATTACGTCCTAGTGGTTTGATCTTAACTAAGTCACAACTTCTGTGAGCTTCAATTTTCTCTTCTATAAAAAAGAAATAAATGCCTTACATAGAATTGCTAAGTGATACCTAATGAAGATGAACTGGCAGTGAAAAAAGACCAAGCATGGTATCTGAACTTAATTTAATGTTTCATTCCCTCCTTTCTATAGCTTAAACAGTAAGAATTCCCTAAGTTAATTTGGTATTGAAATTAAATATCTATAGAGATATATAGATGGAAATTTTATATATACGTATATAAATACATGTGCGTGTGTGTAAACCCCTCCCATTGATTGCCAATACTAAAAGGGTGTACCAAGTCTCAACAACAGAAGGGCATTCTCAGCTCACATGACCGGCACACCTGGAGTACCCAGCTTGGCTAATATGGGAGGCTGTGCCACTGGACCCTACAGGACACCTAGTATATTAGGCTACACTACCAAGACACACAGTCGAAGCAGCTCTACCTGATACATAGAAACAAACACAGGGGGACCGCTAAAATGGGGAGATAAAGAAACATGGCCCAAATGAAAGAACAGATCAAAATTCCAGAAAAAAAGTTAAACAAATGGAGATAAATGATCTTTCAGATGCAGAGTTCAAAATGCTGGCTCTAAGGAACTTATTGGGGACCTCACAACGAAGAAAGATTCAGTCAGAAGTGAAGGATACACTAATTAAAATAAAGAACAATTTATAGGGAAACAACAGTAGAGTGGATGAAGCTGAGAACCAAATCAATGAACATAAGGAGGCAAAAAACAACCAATCAGAACAAGAAGAAGAAAAAAGAATTTTAAAAATTAGGATAGTATAAGCTACCCCTGCTGGGACAACTTCAAGAGGTCCAGCATTTGCATCACAGGAATGCCAAGAGAAGAGAAGAAGCGAGAAATTGAAATTACTTGAAAAATAATGAAAGAAAACTTGTAATTTGGTGAAGGAAATAGACATGCAAATCCAGGAAATAGAGGGAATCCCAAACAAGATGGATGCCAAGAGGCCCACTCCAAGACACATCATAACTAAAATGCCAAAAGTTAAAGAGAGAATATTAAAAGCAGCAAGAGAAAAGACATTTATTAATTAGCAACAGGGAAGCTCTCATAAGATTGTCAGTTGATTATTTCAAAAGAAACTTTGCAGGTTAGAAAGGACTGGCAACACATATTCAAAGTTATAAAAAGTAGGGACATACAACCAAGATTACTCTGCTCACCAAAGTTACCATTTAGAATAGAAGGGCAGATAAAGAGCTCCCCAGGCAAGACAAAAACCTAAAGGTGTTCATCACCACCAATTTTTATATGAAATGTTAAGGGACTTATTTAAGAAAAAGAGGACGATCAAAACTATGGACAATAAGATAGCAAAAAATACAAATCTATCAACAATAACATGTGAAAAACAAACTGAGCAAACAAGAATAGTCGTAGAATCATGGATACAGAGGGCATTTTGATGGTTGCCAGCCGGATGGGAGGGGCGTGGGGGAATAGGTAAAAGAGGAGGGGATTCAGAAGTACAAATAGATAGTTACAGAATAGCCATGGGGATGTACAGTACAAGAAATGGAGCAACCAAAGAACTTATTAGCATGACTCATGCACATGAACAATGGTGGGGGAACTGTCTGAGGGAGTGGGCGGTGCTGGGTGGAGGGGGAAAAGAGTGAAAAATTGGGACAACTGTAATAGCATAATCAATAAAATATAATTAAAATTTTTTAATAAAATGAAAAATAAAATATTTTCTAATTGTTTAAATTCATGTTAGCCTCACATATATTAAACATTTACCTTCTCATTTAATCTTTTATTCATTAAATTGTAATATTGATATGATGTAAAAAAAGAAAAACCCAATCACAAAAACACCTCAGATTGAAAACACAAAAAGTTCTCATTGTTCCTCTATTTCCTTGGTAAGCTTTCAATTTTCTAACCATGAAAGTCAGTCCTTTCAAACATTTTCTTTAACTGATGCTCACTTTTCGGTCTGACATCACTTTTATGCTTTCTTCAGGTATTTTACTTTCTAGGAACCTTCTAAGTCATTTACCATACCTCATTCCAATCTCTTCCATATACTTCCTGGAACACAGTTATTCCTCTGAAAGTGGTGATTTATTTCTTTCTGCCTGATAACCACCTAGAATTTTGTGAAATGTGCTGTATGCCTTCATAGTCTCCCTAGGCTCTGGATATAACTTAGATTATAAATCCCAGGAAGAGTTTATGCTGAGCAATTAATTCAGTTTTATTCAACACATTTTACGTGATCGAACTTCAGCTGTTTAGAAGAAATCGGAATCTGGTTTAGATTTTTTCTCATGCTCCAATTATTTCTACAGTCTTTCTAAAATTGGAACTTTCAGTCAATCCTTAAACTGAAAATGTATCAAATGCGACTGAGTAGTCCATAAAATTCATGGGAAAAGATTTGCTCGTTAGATATAAAATGCAAGAGTTAAAAAGTATTTTACACTACATGGCATTTACTGTGCAACAGTGGTGTGTACAGGAAAGACCTTTGACTGTAATAAGTTAAAATCCAGTTCACAGAAGACTTTATCATGGTCAGTTGTTGATGCTGGGAAGAGTTCTAACTGCTACCAAATGCACTGGCAGCAAGCAACCAAAACTAACCATCTCTAAGGTTATTGTAAAGGATACAATACACAACAAACATTTCAAATTGTGTTTTAAAGCTTCATCCAGGGCAGTGTTTTTCACATTACAATTATGGACTGTAATCAACTAGTGGATCCAAAAATAATTTAATCAGCCCAAACGAGCAAAGGAAGAAAGGGAGAGTGAGAGAAGGTTAAATAGGATATGAAATTTAAAGGTTCATCACAGGTAGGAAGGGAAAGTATTATTTTATGACCTTTGCTCTGTCTACTGAAAATAATATAATATATACTTTAGAAAATCCAAGATGGAAGCATTGACACACTGCATCTCCCTCCATAAACTAAAACAATACTTCTACCTCAAAACTAGGGACAACCAGAAACTCCAGAATACTGAGCTGCACGGAAGTCCAACAAACAAAAGATATAAAGAAGAAATACTCATCCAGACAGGTAGGAGGGACAGAGCTGGGAAAGAGGATGCAGTTTGGTGGCGGGGGACACGGGTGGGCAGTGCAGCAGCTGCGCTGGGACGGGGACTATGGCTGACCAGCAGAAAGTGCAGGCATGGTAGGGATGCCTGGCGAGTGCTCCCGGTACCAGACCAGATCTTGCGGCTCAGCTCCAGTGCTGAGGGAGGGGGATAAAGCCACATTGCTCCTGACTTTGCAAACCAGTGGGGTTGGGGCGGAGGAAGAAACTGCTGGTCTCTAAGCAGAGTCTATCTATTTAGAGGCCCCCGTGGTCCTGAACCATCCACGGACCCACCCACTCTGGGAACCACAGAGAGGGCAACAACTAGAGAGGAGCTAGTCCCATATAGGAAGTAGGAGAAATGCCTGGAGAAGGGGCGAGTGCTGAGCAAGTGGCATTGTTCCCTCTCAGACCTCTTCCCTATGTACAGTGCCACAATATGGTTAAACGGGTCACTCTGCCCCTTACAATGCAACAGATGTGACAGCTCTCCCTAAGACACAGAAGCACACAGGAGCCTGTCAATATAAGGAGACAGAGAAATATGGCTCAAAAAAAGGGAACAAATCAAGGTCCCAGCTGAACTAAGTGACAAAGAAATAGCCATCCTGACAGATGAATAGACTGCCAACCTGACAGACACATAGTTTAAAATGCTAGTAATAAAGATGTTCACAGAACTTGACAGATATGCTTGAGTACAGTAAACACATAAGGGAAAAAGTGAAGGCTAGGCCAAGTGAAACAAAGGAAAATACACACAAAACCAATGGTGAAGGAAAGGAAAATGGTGTTCAAATCAATGATTCACAACATAAGGAAAAAACAAGCAGTCAACCAGTGCAGAAAGTGGACACAAGAATTGAAAAAAATGAGGCGGCTTAGGAACCTCTGGGACAACTTTAAGTATGCCAACATCCAAATCATAGGATGCCAGAAGGAGAAAAGAAAGAGCAAGAAATTAAAAAGTTATGTGAAAAAATTATGAAGAGCCACTTCCCAAATTTGGTGAAGGAAATAGACATACAAGTCCAAGAAGCACAGAGTCCCAAACAAGCTAGATCCGAATTGGACCTTACCAAGGCACATCATAATTAAAATGCTAGAGATAAAAGATAAAGAGAATCTTAACAGTAGCAAGAGTTACCCACAAAGATATTCCTATAAGACTATCAGCTGACTTCTCAAAAGTAACTTTCCAGGCAAGAAGGGACTGGCAAGAAGTATTCAAAGTGAATATTCAAATATTCAAAGTGAAGGACCTACAACCAAGATTACTCTATCCAGCAAAGCTATCCTTTAGAATGGAAGGGGAGCTAGTGCTTCCCAGACAAGGTAAAGCTAAAGTTCATCATCACCAAGCCATTATTATATGAAATGTTAAAGAGATTTACTTAAGAAAAAGAAGATCAAAATTATAAACATTAAAAAGAGAAAACTCACAACTATCAACAACAGAACCTAAAAAATAAAAATGAAAACAAAAACAAACTAAGCAAACCTCCCGAACAGGACTAGAATCATAGGTATGGGGAACATTGGGAGGGTTATCAGCCAGGTGGGGGAAGTGGGTGAAACGGAAATGGTGCAGGGATTAGGAAATATAATTTGTGGATACAAGACAGATGGAGGAAGTTAGGAATAATAGAAGAATGAAATCAGAGAACTTACATGTATAACTCATGAACATAAACTAAGGGGGTGTGGGACTGTGGGAGGGAATGCGAGTCTTGGGAGGAGGGGAGCAAAGGGAAGAGAAATTGGGACAATTTAACAGCATAATCAAAATATACTAAAAAAAAACACAAAAAATATACACTTTAGGAGAGGTTGAGTCAAAAATAATGTTAGAATACACTGATGTGGGAGACAAACAGAAGTGGAGAAGGATAAAGCAGTGAAATTGTTAACGATTACCAAATCATTGCTCTACCTTCTATTGACTAGGAGACAGTTTTGGGAACCTCCATACATTAATAAAAGCCAGATATTCCTATATGAATTATGAAGAAGCACCTTCTCCTAGTACAGGAGGCCTAAAACAATGTCCAGCGAAGCTCACGGTTGCCCCTACAAATGATACTATCTCTCAAACTCCCAAATCAACCTTTCCTTTCTACTAAAGGTCAGGAGCATTCCAAGTAGCAGCATCTGAAAGATAATTATTGGTCCTTGAACAACTACTGTATTCCATATCACAATTTAGAATTTCAAATAATGCTTTGGTATTCAGAAAAGTAACTTGGAATATAATAGTCACACTATTCCAAGAAAATATATGATTCCAAGTCACATATAATGGTCACATGGTCCATTAAAATGGCCACATGGCCCTGGCTGGTGGCACAATGGATAGGCGCCAACCTGGGAATCCAAACGTAGCTGGTTTGATTCCCCAGCCAGGGCACATAACCAGGTTGCAAGCCAGGTCTCCAGCCAGGTCTGTAGCTGGAGGCAGGTGAAAGGCAACCATACATTGGTGTTTCTCTCCCTCTCTGCCTCTCTCCTTTCCCCTCTCTCTAAAAATATTAAAATAAAATCTTAAAAACAAAAACAAAAACAAAAAGGCCACATGAAGAGACTAAACACCAAAATAAAATTTTAAACAGGATATATGAAATGTTTCAAAGATTCAAGGTGCAATTTGGAGCCATCTGATCAAGAGTCACTGAGAAGTTAGTTAATTGCAACTGCCTAAATATTGACTGATGGACCTGCTTTTCTTCAGTTGGGTCTATGTTAAGAGTTACTCTGAACACTTAGTTACTTTAATGGAGCTTTCTAATTATTTTTTAAGCCACTTTAAAAAATACACTTTTTGATGTATATGGCAGTTTCATAAATTACAGCTATTTTAAGAGGGTCAAGGTGATGGGTATTTCCCATTTAGGATGAAACCACTACTCAGAAAAGCCAGTGCACATTCTAGTTAAATAAACCGCATATTGTTGTGGAAACACCTCTCCCCCAAACCATTGTTACAGTTTTTTCTCTCTATAAACCCACAAATGGTGGAAGAGACAGAAAAAGACAAAAACCTCAGCTACAAAGAGAACTTGCCCATTTGCAGGGTAAAGGATTTCTTTAATCTCTGCTTACAGTTTAATGTTCTACCTGGCTCACTACCTCCTTTTTTCTTATACACTTTGAAACTTGTTGTGACTGAAGAAATCAACCCCTGGCATAATTATTTGCTAGTTTTATAATTTGGTCCCACATTGTTGGAAAAAGAAGCTTCAATCTTTGCCTCCTAACAATTCCTCACTAAACACAAATTCCAAAAACACAGATCTTTGATAAGCACCTATCAGCATGTCATTTTGTTTACAAGTAGAAAAGAATGTACAACAAATGATGCTGGTTCATTGTCTCTTATGTCAAAAGGCAGAAAGACATGCAGTTCAAACACTAATGACATAGGTTTTAATAAGAGCAAAAGAACCTATTTATTTATCCAGTCTGATCACACATCACTAAAATTCAAGTCTGATTATAGTAAAGGATAAAACTGGACACTCCTAATCACCTTAGATTCAACAGCCTTCTCACTTTCTTCTCTCTCCTGGGCCATTACTATACCCACAGCAGAACAAGACTCACCTTCAGGCTACAAGAAACAATTTAACAGCTTATTGATGGTTTCTGGTGTAGACGGGAACCAACAAGTCATCAGACAAGTAGGGATCACAGCTACTAGATGCAACTACCAATCAAAAGTCACACACTGGGTTTTCTGGTCACACACAGGCACACCACTATCAATTATCACATCAGAAGGGGACCAATCCTTGCCCCTCCCCCAAACACAAATAATAACATATTAACCAGGTCAGGCAATAATACATTCTGCATCACACCAAAAAACTATCTCTTGGCTGTCAGTTAATTTCATAGTTCCTTAAATTCTTAATGTGTAATTTCTTGGGTTTAAAATTTACCATTACATTTAATCCCACAGATAAAATGCTTTCAAAGGAGTTAATACTTGCCCATCAATTACACTGGTGATGAACTTCTCTACCCCCACCACCATTGTTATTAGTATTTGGGGCAAATGACTTAGACTTTTTACAAGTAAAATTAACCCATGAATGGCAAGTTCTAATTATCTCCTTCTGAAGAAATCAAAGCACCATGCCAAAAAGTCAAGGTTAACTGCGTCTTCTGAAACACTGACCAACATGTTTCACTGATAAACTAAGATCGGTTAAGGGAGTAGAGGAACTCCAGTCTCTCAAACCATGAATGTTCTTTTCAATGAATTTCTTAGCTCCTGTTCCGATCCCAATGTAATATAAACCTTAGTTCTCACACACACCGTTTCCAGTATTCTCTTACACGCGCGCGCACACACACACACACACACTTCATAGATTGGTAAAATGCAAGTGACAACATCAGCGGGCAATGATAGATGAAATGGCACGTGAACTGGGAGTCAGCGCCGCAGACACGTCTGCCCTAAGAGAAACTGAGGTGGGGCTAGAAACTAGTTTCTGGCCTTCTCCCTCGTGGTGCTCCAGGGGCAGGGACAGGATCCTGCACGCCCAGGTTCCACAGAGCCTCGGCCCGTGTGCAGAGATGCGAAAAAAGCAGCGGGCTGCTTTTACAGGGAGAGGGGAAGACGGGGGGTTGGTGCAGTGGGAATTTCACTGGGAGAAAACTTCCTAACCCCGAGGAAAGGTCTGGGGGTTGGCAGGACCGTCCCAGCAGCGTGGGGGCAACTTCCCCTTCTTTCTCAGTCATACACCGCGGTTTGGGTGGGTTGCGCAAGGGGCCCTCCGCCCCAGATCGGGAAGTCTGCCTGCCACCCCCTTGCCCCATCGGGGCGCCCCACCACCACCATCGGGACACCTAAGCCCCTCGCCAGCACCCCAAGGTCTGGAGATGGGCGAGAACACGAAAGCATCTTTGTGCGGGGCCACCCCCTCCGCTGCATTTAACCCCTCTCCGGGTCTTTGTCCCGCTGGCACTCCGGGTCTCTCCCAGGTTCTCCCGGGAAACCCCTGTCCTGGAGGCCTCGGGGCCCAGGGTCGCCCCAGCTTTGTTCGGTCAGCGGGGCGCGGGGACGCAGACACTTACCGTACACCCCGGCGAGGAAAAACACCACCAACGCAGACCTCCACTGCAGAGACTCTTTTGTGCTCCAGCGACGGGCCATAACCACGGCAGATGGAGGGAGCGAGGAGATGGAGGAGGAGGAAAAAGAAGAGGAGGAGCTGGGGCCAGACGCCACGGCGGCCGAGCCCCCGGCTGCTCCCAGCGCTCTCCTCCGAGGGGCGGGGAGGAGGGCGGGGAGGAGGGGGGGGAGGAGGGGGAGGAGGAGGAGGAAGAGGAGGAGGGGAGGGACCGCCTCCCGCGCGTGCTCCCCCGCTCCCTTCGCACTCTGAGACTCCCACTCCGGGCAGCGTGAGAATCGGACGCTCCGAGGCCGTCCCTGGGGCAGGGACCCGCATGGAGTGTGGGCGGGGGAGCAGGGAGCTGTGGGCGCGCGACTGGGACTCCGGCCTGGAGCGGCAGAGGCTGGCTGGCGCCGCCGCCCGCCAGACTGCTCGCCGGCCGGCTGCCGCGCTCATCCGTGCGATCGGCAATCCCCTGGCCGGCCTGCCTGGGCTCCCCCGCCAGACTTCCCAAGTCTCGGACCCGGTTTCCCGGCGGCTGGAGCCGAGGAGCGAGGCAGTGCCAATCGATGAGCGAGCGCGCGAACGCCAGCCGCTGGGTTCCGAGGGGATCCCCAGTGAGGCCCCGCAGAGGGCCGGCTGCGCTCCGCCGCGGTCCCCAGCCTCCGCGCTGGCCCAGTGTGGGGGCGAGTGGGGAGACTGAGGAGAGCTGCGCGGGCGAGGGGCTGGGCACTTGGGAGTTCCTCTTTCCTGCCCTTACAAGCCTCCGCTCTGGTGGGAGCTCGGGGTAGTCGGCGTGGACGCCTGTCGGCCCGGGCGCGTGGTGCTCGAGGTGCCGGTGGGCAAGGCTGGTGTGCAAACCGAGGGGGTTGGTTGGACACCGAGCTGGGTGGGCTGGGGGCGGGTTGGAACTCCGGGTGGTGCTTCTCAGGAGGGGACCTAGGAGGTGGAGAAGTGGGAGCGGTGCAGAGGTTCATGCGTTCATTTCACATTTTCTAATGTCCCTAAACAAATACGGATCCCAACAAGTGTGACCCCCTCCTTCCCTTACATTCTCGTTACACTTTCTAAATGCATTTGTAGTGACACTGGCACTTCAGCCCTGTATTTTTAAAGTGTGGGTCTACGAGTCTTTATCTCCCCTCTGGATTTATCACTGGCGTTTACGCATACTCTCCCATTATTGATTGAAGACCTACGGTGCACTGTGCTGCCTATTGACACAGGTTATCTCTAATCCCTAACCCCCTTTTGAGATAAATACTGTTATCCACATTTTATAGATAAGAAAATAAGTCTTCAGCGATTACCCAAAATGAGGTAGCAAGTAAATGATCTGAAAATTTGAAGAAAGCAATTTTTCTTTTTCTAAATTCAAGATTGTTTCCCCAATCCACAGCATGTGCTATATAGTACAATGCTCAGTGCATAGTAGATAGATGTTAACATTTAGGACACTTTTTGAAGGTATATTTAAGCCTTCTCTTTATCCCCTACCGACTTGTCCTCTTTTAAGACTTTTTCTCCTTAGGAAGTGGTATTCTGAAAGATGAAAAACTGTGTTAACACGTAGTACAAAATCTAGTATTTAACAAATCTTGTATCATCTCGGAAACAAACACTGCCCTCATAACCCTCCCGCTAAAACCCAGAATTCCTAAGCTGTTTTCAGCTCTCAGGAGTAGCTTCAGTGTTGATCATTAACCAACTTGCAGCTGCCTTTCCTAGTTTTGGGATTCTGGACTCACTACTTTCTTGGGATCTTTTCTACAAGTGGTGCTGGCATGAAGGCTGTGTTTAGGACGTGCCACAAACAAAATGAAGGGCGACTGAACTGCATTTTCTCCTCTTCCCTTTTACTACCATTCAAAGAACCCTGTCCTGTAGACAAGACACGCAGTACCCTTTATCAGTCCCTTTACTGATGTATTCATCATGCCCCTTCCAACCCCACACTTGCTAATCCCACCCAGACCTTCTGGGGCTTACCAAGTTGTCAAACTTTGGTCTCTGTCCCTTTAAAAACACTTAAAATTGAGGTCTTGAAAGAGCCTTTTTATATGTGGGCCATCTATTGATATTCAATATTTAGAAATTAAAACAATTTTAAATGCTTGTAAATTTATTTAAAATTAAAAACTGCATTACAAATTAACTTTGCTTTCCAAAACAAAAAAATTTCATGAGGTGTGGCATTATTTCCATCCTTGTAAATATCCATAATGTCTGCCCAAATAGAAGACAGCTAGGATCTGTTGCAATACATTGTTTTGGTTGAAGTACGTGAGGAAAAATCTAGGCTTACGCATATAAACTATTGACAAAGGGGGAAGACCTCTGTACCTCAGCAGTGTCCTCAGATAAGACTGAGAACTGTTGATCAAGGTGTTTTATCATCAAAAAAAATGTTTAATTGCATTTATTGGGTGACATTGGTTAAAATTATATAGGTTTCAAGCATACAATTCTATAATACATCATATGTATATTGTGTGTTCACCACCCAAAGTCATCATCTTCTGTCACCATTTATCTTCCTTTATCCTCTTCAGCCTTCCTCGGTCTCCTTTCCCTCTGTGGTCATCGTACTGTTGACTTTATTAATTTTTTCTTAATGCCTTCAAAACCTAAGTATTTTGTTTCTCATTGGAAAGAATCTAATAAATGTCCATTCTAATGTATTAGCTGCTGAGTGATTTTGGTGTTCACCAGCCAAGGATATTTATGTTTTATGAGGGAACATTTGTATTTATACAAAATCTGATTCTAATGGCATATCAGACACTGGTAAGCAACACAGTATAGATTAGGTATTCAATATTATCTTTTTTTCCCCTTTTGTTACCTAATCTGTCTAGCTGAGTACCTAGATGTCTACTTTTGGGCCTATGTATCATAAAATAACTCATTAGAAAGCACTTAAAGATCTATAAAAACTACATAAAATGGTTAGTATTGGTAACAGTTCTACTGCAATTGGACTGCTTATTTACCTTGGCTAGAGCTCTGATCTGCAACCTTTAAAGAATAGAGAATGTTCCTGAGACTCATTTGGTTCTCAGTCTGGGTCCCTGGACTCATAGATGGTCTTCAAGGGGTCTCTTAAGCCACCTGAAATTTTATGCTCATGTATTTTTATAGGCAGAAGATTCATTATTTTCAGCAGATTCCTGAAAGGATGTGTCAGCCATTTTTTTTAAAGTTTAAGACAAATCAAACGAGGCAACTATTTTTTTTCTTAAGATTTTATTTATTTTTCAGAGAGAGGGGAAAGGAGAGAGGCAGAGAGAAGTGAAACATCAATGCATGATTGCCTTTCACCTGCCTCCAGCTACAGATCTGGCTGGAGACCTGGTTATGTTGTCCTGGCTGGGAATCGAACCTGAGGCAACTATTTGAGTTGCTTCTTAAACTTTTTCCTAAATGGTTCTCAGACTCCTCAAATACATGTATTTGGGAGTGGAAAAGGCTCTGGATTGTTTCTTTTTACCATGACATATTCTGAAAGGGGCCATAATTTTCTACTATATGGGGTCATGCCCTTAAATCTTTTGTTTCAATTTTAAACTTTGCTTTTCTCCTTATTTGGGTATCATCACATGTAATGGTTTAATTTTTACCCTTGTCGCCAACAAGCGTTCCTTCCTAGTGTAAACCCAGCTTTATTTAGCTTCATGTGAGAATCTCATCAAAATTGTGAGGTTAGACTGGAAATTTAACTCTACCACTTTTTCCTTGGAAAGAAAATTGATGATAGTGGTTTTTCTACTTGGCAAGCTACAAGGCAAAGCTAAATCTTTTTAACTTCCACTCAAAGGAATATTTAAAAAAGGAAAATAAACTTGATAAACACATAGATATAACTAAAAGAGGAAGAATTCTTTTTTAAAGGTTAAAGTTAAATATCTTTTTAAGAAAATTGTAATTTGTACCAGAGTTGAATAATAAAGTATATCAAGTGGCATTCATCAGTCTAGGAAACTTCTATACCAGTTTCCTAGCACATTTATTGTGGTTATTATTTATTATCTTCTGTGCTCTGAGAGCATACCCAGCATCATACTAAGTAGTCACAGCCATAATCCTGGCTCTATATTAAATAACCCCCATTCGTATAGATTTAGTTTTACCATCATAAACAACTTTTTAATTGTAAAACCCAACTGAAGAGCATGCATGAATTTGTAGTACTAAAAACATCTATCTCTTAGAGACATGAAACATTTGCACTTTCTAAGAAAGAAGGAGAGAAGAAGAAATTAGCTATAGATGCTGGTATTTATGAAGAGATACTCTGTCTTTGTTGTTATTTAATTGCTAGGTTTCAAAGTGCAAAGAGCTGTGTTTTTAAATTTTCCTATGATTGATTGAGGATATATATGAACTGGAAATGTTCATAGGATGGAATCTTATATGAGCCCATCAGAAATGAATTTGGCAACTGTGATGTCAACTCAATAACTCTTTATAGGGAAATATTGTTAAATTTGTTTGTACTCTGCTCAAGTCCAAAATGGACTTGAGGTTCTCTGGTATATTTGGCGATATTGAAGATGGTAGTTGTTAAAGGTATAGGTCTTAAGATTTTCGCAACTGAGTTTAGCCTAGATAATTAACCTTGGTCAAGTAACCTAACATTTTGGACCTCATATTCTCACCTACAAAATGGGGCCTGGTTAAATTATCTGCATGCCTTAAATGAGATAATGGTTGCTAATATATATTGAGTGCTTATTGATATAATATTAATATATATTGAGATTATGCGTTTAATCTTCAAACACTGTTATGATACTATTATTATCCCTTTTTTCAAATGAACAAACAGGCACAAAGAAGTTCAGTAATTTTGTCAGGATCATATAGATGGTAAACAGTCAGCACTTAAACTCAACCATTCTGACTCCCAAGCATGCACTCTGAATCATTCTATCATGGTGTATGTAAAGTGCTTAATACAATGCCAGGCACTTGGTAGGTAGTAAATGGCAACTGCTATTATTAACTATAAATGACACAAGCAAAAATTCCTTATTCTCTAATACACATTTTAAAATAAAAAATACATAATTATTTTCTTTTACTTCCTGAAAGTAACTGATACTACCTTGAGTTTGGTTTAAGTTGGACATAAGCTCTTTAAAATAAATGTCATTTTTGCCCTGACCAGTGTGGCTCAGTTGGTTGGGCATTGCTCTCCAAAGCAAAAGGTCTCTGGTTCGATGCCTGGTCAGGGCACATGCCTGGGTGGTAGGTTTGGTCCCTGCTTGGGGAGTGTACAAGAGGAAAACAATTAGTGTTTCTCATACCACTGTTTTTCTCCTTGTCTTTCTCCCTCCCTTCCCCTCTCTCTACATGTAAATACATAAACTCTTTAAATAAAATAAAAATTATTTTAGAAGTTGTATTTCTCTGAATTTTGGAAAACAAGTACCATTTAGATGAAGCATAAGTCTGGCTTTTCGCTGCTTGTACTAGTGACCTTGTAGTATTATTTACGGTTTCCACTGAAGATCAGAAAACCTTAGGTTGCTTAGTGCCCTCATCTTCAGCCAAGATCTGTGACAGATTTTCCTGGTCCCAAAGAATGCATCAAATCATATGAAACTGTTCAGTTATCAGGCCATGAAAACAGAGGTCATTTCTACTAAATAATAGATTTCTCCAGCTTCATCATGAAAAGAATATTCTCCTTGAAAATACCCAGGCAAGTTTGTAATTTGAATATGTACCAGCTGTGATGGAAAAGAACTGTCTAATCCTTTTGGTTCCTGTAGTCCACTGCTTCACTTGCACGGCAGGGGATGGGAAAGAAATGGTGGGAAAATCATTTCGATATAAAAATTTTATTCTTATACTCAAGAAAATGAATTAAGTAGCTGTAAAAAGTTAAATACTTCAAAGCATTCTGTCGGTTGGTGCTAGTCATCAACCAGAGCACTTAACTTTTAGTCACCACAACTTTTTTCACGTTCAGACTAGCTCTGCATAAGTATAGACACTCCTGAGATGGAAACCCCGATTTATAAGTCCTCAATTATACAACAATTTATACAATACTTTTAGTCCTTTAAATGCAGGATGACAGGACAATTAATGGCAAGTAGCAGGTAGAGACCTAGCTACACAGAGCTGCTTCAGCTGGCCCATGAATGAGGAAAAGGGTGCAGTCCCAGCAGCTGTGCTGATGGTGCTGTTTCTGGATTTGATTTCCAATAGCTCTAACCTTCAGTACTCCAGGGACCACAGTATGTGGGAATGAGGCTCCTTGGGACGTTTTGCCCCCTTTTTTTATATTGCCTCACACGGGCAGAGCAGAGTCAGATTGCCTGGACTCACATTTATTCTTTCCCACCCCCTCTTTCCCTATTCAGGGGATGATGTCATCCAAGAAGTCTATTTTCAGGTTTGTCCACCCTCATCAGAATAGTGCACAGTGCACTTATTTCCCCTGGACACTCCTTCTTGAAGAGGATTCAGATGTGTTCTGTTAAGCCACTTCAGTGGTCTTCCCCATTAACTCAGGAAAAGCATGGTAAGAATTGAGACATGCGTGGGCCAGTCCCTGAAGATGGGAGAACTCTGAATTCACTTTTCCCAAGTGCAGACAGTCTATGAACTGGTGCATTGGCTAATCTGAAGGGTAGAACCAATGTATTTAGATTCTCCCTTCTCCACTGAGAGAGGTGGATAAAGAAAGGGAGGAGAGAAATCTCCAGTGAGACAGGGACTTTAGTCTGTTTTATTTACTACTGTATCCTCAGCCTCTAGACGGGCTTGCCTCCTATTAAATTATCAGTAAACATTCCTTGAGTGAATAAGGGAGTTCAGGAATAAAATAGGTCCCTGAAAGGAAAGGAGCAAAACTCTGTCAGGATAACATCAAAGACAGAGGACCCATCTTGTTCAGACATTAGTGTCCAGGCTTGCCTTCAGATAAGGTTGGCTTTGGAGTCCAGGCACAAATGAATCTTTTTAGGAAGAGCCAGTAAAACTCTCCATGGGACAAAGCCCCTAGTCCATAACCTTATGTACTGATATGCAAGATATTGCTTGATGAGTTTTTTTTTTTAACTATTCTGGTGTGGGAGCTATAGCTTTCTACAGTTTTATTCCCAGTGTTCAATATTTTCAGTATATTACAGATTAAATGGACTTTTTATGGCCTCAACTGAGCTTAGAGGATCTACAAGTTGTGCACTAATTTTATTGACTATTAAAATAAATAGGTTCTTTGTTCTTTAACCCAGTAGAAACCTTTAGAAAAGAAAGCTTTTAAAATGTTCTTCAGAAAGCTGTGATCCAACACCTTGCTTCAGATGTGCAGGGATATTCAAATTCTATCTTCTATGAAGTAAAGCTGTTCCTTAACATTAGCCTAAGAGGTAATGAAAGCAAGGCCAAGTGTAAAATCAGGGTCAGAAGACAGCAAAGGTAACCAGATGGCCAGGCCTTTGCAGTGTGAGTTTAAGATTTGTTCAGTACATTATGATTTTCAGAGTCATCAGTTACTTCCCCAGTAAAATGTAAATTACAAAGAGTACCTGTCCACTTCAAAACTCCAAAGTAAATTGTATTTATTTATCTGTTTTATTATCAATATCAACTTTTCTCCATTAATATGTATTTGCTAAAGTTGATTGTTCAGCACAATGAAGTCAATTTTCTAAAAATTAACTATCATACTATTAAGATTTTAATAATTCAGTTTATATTTTTGAATACTTGAAGTATATTAAAGACTGTGGAAGTTTACATTACCTGAAGCAATCACTTAATGGAAATTCTATGCTGCTAGGCTAGTCATTGCTGATACAAAGGAGCTTATAATCTGGTAGGGAAAGAGATATACCAATAACTATAAATAATACTCATTCAACAAATATTTATTGAGCATCTACTATGTGCCAATCATTTTTACAGATTCTGGGACTGCTCAGTGAATGAACATGGCAATTCCATGGCAAAGGTATATGCACATAAGATGCACCTCAGGGGAGAAAGCAAAGGTCTCACAGACAAAATACTTGATTTAAGAAACAAAGCATGAGTAGGAGATTGACAATAAAAAAGGAGGTAGGCGAGGAATAATGGAAAAGTTTTCCAGGTGAAAGAACAAGTGGAAATAGAAGCAAGAGAACAGGATGTGTTTTGGGAATGTAAAGTAGTTTGGTATTGTGAATTTATAAGTTATGAGTGAGTGTGTATTGAAGTTGAGAAGGAATATAATCATAAATTACATCATAAAGGATCTTAAATGACAAGCAAATGTTTGTAGATTTAAGTCTATAAAATGCTGGAGATTAAGAGGGCCACGTTCCACCTATGATGGGGCCTGGAATGGGAGGGGAGGGAACTAGGAGATCAATCTGGTGCATATCACAGTATAGAAGACCCCCTTCCCCTTATCCATCGTTTCCTTTTCCACAGGTTGAGTTACCCACAATCAACTGCAGTCTGAAGATATTAAATGGAACATTCTAGAAATAAACAACAACACACCATTCTGAATAGCACATGATGGAAATCTCCCAAGTCCCATTTTGTCTCTCCTAGGATGTGAATCCTCCCTTTTTCCATCATCTTTACATAGTAGACTCTCCCTGCTCATCACTTAGTGTCCATCTCTTTTACTGGATTGACTATGGTGGTACCAGACTGCTTGATTTCAGGTAAGCCTTATTTTACTTAATAATGGTTCCAAAGTGCAAGAATAGTCATGATGGCAATTTGGATGTGCTAAAGAGAAGCTGTAAAGTGCTTCTCTTTAGGTGAAAGGTGAAAGTTTTAGACTATAAAGAAAAAACTATTGTATGCTGAGGTTGCTAAATTCTGTGGTAAGAGTTAATCTTCTATCAGTGAAATCCTGAAGAAAGAAAAAGAACACCATGCTAATTTTGCTGTCTCACCTCAAGCATCTCAGCTCATAGGCATTCTATCGTCCCCACCACTACAAGAATGATAACAGTACAGTATGATATTTTGAGAGAAAGAGACCACATTCATATAATGTTCCCTATAGTGTAATTGTTCTATTTTATTGTTATCAATAGTTATTGTTAATTCCTTACTGTGCCTAATTTATAAATTAAACTTTATCATAACCATGTATATGTAGGGAAAATCAGTTTATATAGGATTGGGTACCATCTGAGGTTTCAGGGATCCTTTAGGGGTCTTGGAAAGTATCCCCCATGGATAAGGGTGGGCCTACTATAAGTAGAAAAAATGATGTGCATAACTTTGAGCAACACATTCAAGTAGAGAAGCCCAGTAGGCAGGCAATCAGATGTACTGTGTATCCCAGAGGAGATAAGTGGGCTCAAGATAGAAAACTACTGGCATTGATATGAATACCTTCGGAGAGGATGCATTTTCCCTTAGAGAATAAGAAAAGCATTGGAATTTCAGAGAGAAAAGGTGATAGAGTAAGAAGGAACAATGATAAGAGAAAAAAAGGTGGGTAAGAGGAGATGCAGAGAAACCTAGCATCACAGAAACCAGAAGAAGGGAATTTGAAGAAGAAAGGAGAGCTGAAGCATGTCTGTGCTAAAGAGAGCTCAAGCGATTAAAGGTCAAGATGTGAAGGGGAAGAAATACAATTGGGTACAAAGGGAGAGTAATGTGCTTACCTGAAGGCTTATACAGATATCTGGTTGATCTTCAAGTTAGTTCAAAACTGAATTCTGGTACTCCGTATATTTCCTTTCTTCATCAAGAATTTACCTTTCCTTCTCCCCAGCTTGTTAGGTCACAGCATCATCCATTTTGAATTTAAACTTAAGAATTTATAAATTCAGGGGAATGGGGTTGGGGGGAGGGGAAGGTAGAGGCAAAGAAGGGGAGCAGCTTAGACAAGAACCTAGTATAAAGGAGCCATGGACATGCACAACAGGTGGGATTGACTTTGGGGGGAATGGGTGGGTGGGGAGGGGGACAGAGGGGAGCAAAAAGGGGATGGATGTAATACAACAACAATAAAATTAAAAAAAAAAAAAAAAGAATTTATAAATTCAGCATGGCCCCTAGACATTGAAGCGCATAAAGTTGGTCTTCACCACCCACATTTCCTTTCCCTTACCCTCTCCCCTCCCCAGCCTTGTTGACATTCTCTCTCTTTGACTTCAGACTCCTGACATGTTCACGCTTTCTCATATGGTTCCGCCTCAGGAGTACAGGAGAGAAAATGCTAAACATCCTCAGTGGGTGTTTCGGAATGGAGTGGCAGTGGGTGCAGGGGAGACCTGGGCCAGGAAGGTTTCTCCAATCACTTCTAACATGACCTCTTTTACCACAAGGTAACCCTTGCCTAATAGGTAGCAGGTACTGCAGTATAAGAACGCATCGTTTTTCCTCCTGGTATCATACTAGGAGGTCATAAATATGGAGACTTGAAGGCCAAAAATATTTATTATATCAAGAATTTTCTTTTTGGAAGTTGTGTTTTTGGTTGACAGTATTTCAATGTACTTAGTTGCCAACATAATAGCCAAGGAACACATATCCTTTATCTTGTTTAATGCCAGTTAGTCTTGTCACTATTTTCCTCAGAGCTGTTGGAGTAACTTCAAATGTGGTTTGGGACAGAGAAGTTCAACTCTACAGAGGCCATGTATCCGTGTCCACTGAATCAGCCGTTTCCTACTGAATTGTTTAAAAGCAGTATTAATGACTGGCTTCCGTACAGCCAAGTAGCTTGATTGTGCCTTTAATTTAATTCAGTTGTTTAGGAAAGGGAAAGAGTATCATTAATCATTTTCTTAAAGATTTTATTTATTGATTTTTCTTAAGGATTTTATTTATTTATTTTTAGAGAGAGGAGAAGGAAGTGAGAAAGGGAGGGAGAGAACATTTGATCGGGTGCCTCTCATGCATGCCCAGCTGGGGACCTGGACCACAACCCAGGCTTGTCCCTGACCGGGAATCAAACCAGTGACTTTTTGGTTTGCAGGCCTCTGCTCAATCCACTGAGCCACAGTGGCCAGGAAGGATTAATCATTTTTTAAGATTCAGTTTATGCATGCAGTATATATAGATACTGTATTTCTTGAAACAGTCTTTGTTGCAGTTCTTTGGGGAAAAAAAGGAGTAGCTCAGTGAGTGAACATTTTTATTGTTATGAACTTTGTTTCTAAAAGTAAATGACAGGAGGATTTGCCTATTCTGACATGAAATGAAAAACTCTATTAACTTATACTCAGTATATCATTTCAAATGTGTTATGCTTTCATGAATAGGTTTGTATCTTATGTAAATTAGCTTTCCTCTTAATCCTCTATTTTCAAGCCTCAGAGAGCAAGGTTTCTAATAAGGCGGTGGTGTAAAAATATTCTAACAAAAGAGGGGAGGATGCGAAGACACCCAAATATCTCCTTGCCTGCAAATGCCCAGGACCAGAGATGTGTATGCATCCTGCCCAGAAAGTTTCGTGACAAGCTTCTGAGGGGCAGGAAGTAGTAGATTATCAATGCTTGCTGTTTCAGTTCAAACCGTATTGTGTAAGACATGCAGAGAGAAAATCTGTAGCACATCCCTTAACAATTTGATTAGAAGTGTTGGGCAATCTGATAATGACTAGAGTATTTAGAAAAAAGTGCTCTCTAAGAAATGAAAGCATTACTCCAAAAGAATGGTCCGAAATTGGTCATCAGAAAAGAGAGCTAGACATAGACATATAGGTATAGGAAGAATCTATTTAGGACCTGGTGTGATTTTATTTGCCCTGAGGTGCTGTCAAGGACCATTAGGTAGAAGAGGCTTTGATAGAATCATAAGACTGTCAGAGTTGAAAGGATTATCTCTAGTCCAGTCTTCTAATTTTACAGGTGAGAAAACTCAGGCCTATTAATAAATACAAGGGTAATAATGCTCTGTGAATCCTGCTAAGGAGAGGCATTATGGAAGAAATGGAGACCTTAAACTAAACCTATACTATATTTGGGTGGACAAGGGGGACTGGCATCTAGAATGGACTCCTAATCTTGTGCATATAGCAACAGAGAGAAGGTTATATCCTGGGGAAAAAAAGTTAAGTAGTCTCCGCTGGAAGGGCTGAAGCAGTAGGGGCACCCTGTTAGACAGATAGGACACAGCTATTGGGAAGAAGCCAGCAGTTGGGAGTGGGAAATTCGAGTAGGTAGTTGGTCCTGAACAGGTCACTTTCACCTGTGTTATTCATCTTCACTCCAGAACACAGATGAAGAACTAATAGATGCAAAGTAAACAAATGGTGCATTCCAAGATTCTGGGATACAACTTCCTAAATTCCTTTACAAAAGAAGGAAAAAAGAAAAAGCCCTGGCTGGTGTGACTCAGTGGATTGGTGCCAGATGGCAAACCCAAAGGTCACTGGTTCGATTCCCAGCCAGGGCACAGAACCAGGTTGCAAGCCAGGTCTCCAGCCAGATCTGTAGCTGGAGGCAGGTGAAAGGCAACCATACATTGGTGTTTCTCTCCCTTTCTTCCTTCCTCCCTACCTTTCTCTCTGAAAATAACAAATGAAATCTTTAAAAAAAATTAAAATAAATAAAAATATTATTTTATTACAGACATCCCAAATTTTCCCCCTTTACCTTCCTCTGCTGAGCCCATCCCTTGCTCCCACAGTCAATATGCAATGTTGCTAATTCCTCTTAAGGAAGGGATTTTTCTAAGAAACTCTAGTATGTGGAAACCCATCTTTGAGGAGAAGAGGGCCTAAGTCCTGTGAAAATACATTTAGTGTCTTCTAACCTTACAGACTCAGCTTCATTCAGAACACTTTTGTGCATTTTCAGTTTACTTCTCACATGTAATAGATGATCCTAATCTAGGAATTTTGCCCTAGCAATTCTCAAATATAACTTATATTAGTATCACGGGGAGGGAGAAGTTGAAGACAATTTGTCTTTTCCTTCCTCATTGGTGATACTGATTGCTCTCATGCATGGATTTAATAATGGAACTTTGAATTGTGGGACTTGCTTTTGTTTCCAGTGAAAAGGAAAGTGAAGAATAATGTAATTGGAATATTATGCAAAATTTCAGTGGGATAATTTGTGCTGGTTGAGAATTAATATAATTCAGTTCAGCATTTATGGAGACTTTGCCATGTGAAGGAGCTTTGAACTGAAATGTTACCATGGTATGATGATTACTGTTCTGCATCAACTTGGCTAGGTTATGATGGCAAAATGTTGGCTAGGTACAAGCTTAGATATTGCTGTGGGGGTATTTTTTTTTTTTTTCTTTTAATTTTATTGTTGTTGTATTACATCCATCCCTTTTTTGCTCCCCTCTGTCCCCCTCCCCACCCACCCTTTCCCCCCAAAGTCAATCTGTGGGGGTATTTTTTGTATGTAATTAACATTTAAATCAGAAGCCTTTGAGTAAGGCCAATTACCATCCATATGTATGTGGGCCTTGCACAATCAGTTGAAGGCCCTAATGTCAAAGACAGATTTCCTGAAGGAAGAATTGCACCATGAGAACCCTGCCTGAGCTTTCGTCTTGTTTCCCTGGTATTTGGACTGCAGCATCAACTCATGCCTGAATCTTCAGCTTGTAGGCCTTCTCCAACTGCCACAGTCACGTGAGACATTTCCTTAAATTATCCATCATCTATCTATCTACTTATCTATCATCTTACTGGTTCTCTTTCTTTGGCAAATCCCAACTGCAACACGATCTCTTCTCACACTGAGAAGAAATCAAATGCAAAATAATCTCCAACATTTGAGGTAACTTGGTCTGGTTGGGCCAGTAGCATTTGCATTGCTAAAGTGTTATCAAGGAAACAAGACCTCACCATCTATTATACTTCAGTTTCTCCTGCCAAGCTTGATTAGTTTGGTCTAAATTTGAATCACAATGAACCTTGCATCTGCTGAGTGTCTGCCATGTTTCCTATCAGGAGCTCTTGGAATCAAGTTTTAATGTGGACATGTAAAAATACCTTTGAGGCCATGGGAAATAGGAGAATCTGAGAATTTGAAGGGACTTTGATGAGCATCCTAGTTCATCACGAATGTACTTAAAAATAGTGCCAGGTTAAGCAATGGATTTATTGCTTGCTGTCCATCACAAAACACTTAACTAAACCACATATTTAAAAGGAAAACATTTTTGTACTTATATTTTTATGATTTATTAAACTCTGACACAACCTAAAAAGATCTCTAATCTAGTTTACAGGTTTTGCAAATGGGGTACAGAAAATTAAGTGATTTTGAATAGTGATATATTCTCAACTAGCAGGCAGAATGAATTTTTAAAAGCACATCAGATCACCTTACATCTGCTTTAAAATGTTCAAGGCCTTCTCAACGTATTCTGAGAAAAAGCTTAAATCTTTTGACGTTTACAAGCTGCTATTTTATCCGTAGCTTCCTTCTGTGCCCTTTAGTTACCATTTTGACCTCATGGCCTGCTGTTGTCTTCCTGGCTCGATCAGCTCTAACCACACTGCCTTTTCAATGTTCTTTGAACAGACCAATAGCTGTGAATAAAAGGTTCAGAAGAAAAGGGGTAAACAATTGGTATGATCCAAGTGGCAGGCAAGTCAGCAGTTGAACTGGCAGGAGTATGTTCAGAATCAGGGAAATCTGTCAACAGGTTCTGAAAGACTCCAATTTGTGGGAAAACAGAGCAAGGAATTTTTGTTCCTGCATCACAGGTACAGTGAGAAGCAAAGCTATGCAAGACCATTCATTCAGCGAGCATATGGAGCACCGACAGTGTGTCAAATGCTTTAGGTTCTGGGCATAAAATATTAGACAAAGGAGGACTCCAATTCCTATTCTTATGGACTGTAGCTTTAAATGGAAGAGGACACACAACAAAACAAATAAGTAACATTTATGCCAAGACTGAGGAAAGGTGAAAGAGTGAGCCATTTATCAATAGATAATCTGAGAGAAGAGTGAAGAGGGCTGGAGTTATAAATTTCTGAAGAAGAGAGGTGAGGAAGAGAGGAACTCTTAGCTGGGGTCCATCTCATTTTGGAGAACAGCAGGGACCAACAAGAGGACATGGAGAAGAAGCAGCCAATGGAAGAAGACCAGGTGGATGTAAGTACCCTGAAATACAAGAGAAAGTGCTTCAAGTTGGAGAGAATAATTAACTGTGATGTAGGCTGCAGGTAAGTCAAGGAAAATGAAGACTGAGTGTTAGATTTACAACATGGAGGTCTTCAGTAACTTGGACACGATTAGATTCAATAAAGAAGGTAAAAACCAGAAGGCAGTGGATCAAAAAAAGAATAGAAGGAGAGGAATTGGTGACAGCAAGTTGGCAACTCTTTTGAGGTGCTTTGTTAGGGGAAACAGAGAATTTAGATGTTAACTGAAAGGGGATGTGTAATTAAACGGTTTCTTGAAATTTTTAAGATGGAAGAAATGACAGTATATTTGTATGTTATTCTCGTTGAGCCAAAAGCAAGGGGAACTTGGTGAGGCAAGGGAGAGAGAACTTCTGGAGTTGGTGAGAAGGGATGGGATTGGTGAAGGGGTTGATGTCAGACAGGGTATACTGGGATGAAGGCAGAGGATATGGACCAATAGCAGGTAGGTTGTTTCTATTTTCTCATTGAAACAGGGAGCAAGACCATCAGCTGAGGGAGGAAGTAGGAGGGGATTCAGTTTTCCAGTGAACTGGAGTCTTTGACTTATTTTGTGGCTGGGACATTGGGGAGAGATCTTTCATTGGGGAAGGAAATGCATTATGGAGATAAATCAAAATAGAATTCTGAATTGGTTGGTTTTAAATGAAAGTAAATATGAACCAATCATGCATGTACCTCAAGCTGAGCATATCAGTCATAGTCCTCCAGAGAAACAGAACAAATATATGAAATTATACTAAGGAGTTGACTGAGTCTGATTGCAGGGATTGGCATGTCCAGCTGGCAGGCTGGAGACCTAGGGAAGGCTGAGATTGCAGTTTGAGTCCAAAGGCAGAATTTCCTCTTCCAGGAGAAACCTCATCATTTTTCTTAAAGTCTTCAATTAATTGGGGAGTCCCACCCATATTAGGGATGATAATCTGCTTCATTAAAAATCTACTGATTTAAAATGTTAACTTCACCTAAAAAATACCTTCACAACAACATCTAGGCTGACATTTGACTGAATATCGGAATGCCATGGCCTAGCCAAGTTGACACATCATAATGGAATAGTCAAAATGATCCAAATTAACCATTATTGGTTAACCACCTTTACCAAGTGAACCATCACAGTGGAATAGTCTGAAGAAATGAGAATCCAAGTTAAGGAGAAATAGAATAAAGGAGAGAGGGGCATTGGTATAGAAGCAGCAATGGGGCACTAGGAGTTTACCCACCCCAAATTAATGTTGAGTCAATTAGTTACTTAACTCGATGATAGCCAGGAATAGGATTTGTCTCAGAATCAGAAACCACAGTAACCTAACAGGTATGCATAGCATAATTTTC
This sequence comes from Noctilio leporinus, assembly GCA_004026585.1. Lineage (NCBI taxonomy): Eukaryota > Metazoa > Chordata > Mammalia > Chiroptera > Noctilionidae > Noctilio > Noctilio leporinus. The sequence continues at coordinate 52,247 of PVIW01001028.1, forward strand.
AATTTTTAGAACAAGTTAAGGTATGATAGCTATGGTCATTAACATTCTAGTCATATACAGTATGTTGACTATACTTGCCTAATAGTTATTATACTCTGCCTCATTTCTCTTCATACTACATTAAAACATGAAATAAGTTATATATCACAAGTGATAAAGCAAAGGGTCTTCTATGCTTATTTTATTAAATTTGTTGAATAAAAATATAGAAATATTTTTGTATTTTTCCTACTCACTGTTTTTAAAATGCAAAGAGTTTTAGAAAAAAATGTCATGTGATAATAAATACTGTTGCTATTTAATAATAGCAACAATGGTAATGATTATGAGTAGTTTTCTGGTCACCATGAATTCCATCATGGACTGACGGATGAGTCATTTCTAAAATAAGGTTCTACTTCTACCAACTTTACTTGAGCAAACAGCACTGGTTATCTTACTACGAAATCCTCAATCTAGCTTAGCATGTCAGAACTGGCCAACAAGAAGTTACCATCTCGGGGTGGGGAATGGGAGAGCTGAGGCGGAAAAGCAAAATGAATGTAATATAACAACAATAAATAAGTAAAGAAAAAGAAGTTACCATCCTGACTTTTGGGAATTATATGTATGAGGTCTATCCATTTTTAGTTGGGGATAGAGAATATGTTTGTTATGAATATGGTGACAGCCTCCCACTGACTAAGGCTGATTTTTTAAGACAGAAATCTATGTATAACTTGCCAATAACTATTTGGCCAACTTACCAAGCAGAGGATTGGAGCTGTGAGTCAGATGACCTCTCTCTCTTCATATTGTGAATTTTACTGACATATTCATTATTCTGTCACAGTCATAGGTTTGTGTGATTTCACCATTGTTGCTGGTCTTCCTGATTCTTTTGAATATGCTTTCTTCTTACTATTCCTGATAAGGCTTGAGTTAGGAACTTCATACATCTCTGATTACTAACCTCCTGTCAGTACTATTTATGTAATAATTTTGTTTTGCTAGCAACTTTCACTTCATACTCAATAATCACTGGGGTTTTTTTGAATACTCTACTCTTTATGTATGTCATTGTTAATACTCAGAATTTTGAATTTTACAATGGAGGTAACTAAGGCTTAGAGAAGTAAAGTAACTTACATAAGATGCCATAGCCAATAAATGGCCAGGCATGATTTGAACTCAAGTTGTTGAACTCTGAAGATCTTCCTCTTCCCACTCAATCATGCTGCATACATGAGTTCATTTGATCTTTTCAGCAATAACAAGAGCTGCAATTATTTTTTTGTTTTATACATTTGGTATATTTTATCTCATTTACTCTTTAAACAACCTTAAAAGGGGGTAGTATTATTATTCTTATTTGAAATGGAGGCCCAGAGAGGTTAAGTCCTATTCCAAATCACCAACTAGTTATTGGTGGAGTTGGATAAGTTAGAGAGATGCCATTTTATGATTCCTATTTTACAGATGAAGAAACTGAGATTCAAAGAGATCAATGATTTGTTCATGTTTATAAAGCTGGTGACCAAATTTGAGCTCATAGTTCCAAATTTCATGGTTTTAATAAGGTTATTATAAAAATTATCCTAAAAAGAGTAGGGTTCTTAATGGCTCTTGAAAGATCTGAGAGCTGTGTTATAAGAACCCTAAGCATTTACTGTATATAAAAATTAAGTGAAGTGAATGCAAATAAGGGCTGTAGAAAAGTACATTGAAAACACTGAAGAACCACTCAATACCATGAAGGATAACTATGGACCATTGAGAAGGAGTAATAAAAGACAGTCCAACCATGCATACAGAACTCAGAAATTGGATTGCTCTTTGGAAACAAATGTCACTGGCAACTGCAAAGACATTTTTTAATCTATGGAATAAGTATAACCTTTTGAGTCTACATCCTTCTTATTCTCTTTTCTCCATGTTTAATAGCCAATTCATTTCGGTCAGCTTTTTTTCAACATTTGAATTGCAAGCAATTATGACTTCATTCATATAATGCTATGAAGTTTATAACCCCAAATTTAAGAACCTTAAAGAGTCCATTTCTGAAATCCGAATTCTTCTTAGCACTTTTAAGAAGTGAATGTAACTATTTACTACTAAGCATAAGTTTTAGCAATAAACAAATTATCCCTTAAGCTGGACTTGATCTCAGTCCTGATTATCTGGATATTATGCTTCTATTTCCAGTAGCCAAGGTCTGTCCAGGCTGGTAGACACCCTGCACTCACTCATTCATGTACATGTCATATGGAACAACAAGAACAAAATTTGAGAAAGATAAAGGAAAAGTAACAAAGCAATTTATGCTCTCATGGGAAGCAGATCTCAGTTTTAAAACTGTCCAACTAGGGGATTCATGGCAAAGATGGAGGCATAGGTCATGTCTACCTCCACAACTAAGAAGCAATACTTCTACCTCAAAACTGCAGACAACCAGAAATGCCAGAAAATTGAGCTGCACAGAAGTCCAACCAACAAAGATGTAAAGAAGAAATACTTATCCAGACAGGTAGGAGGGGTGGAGCAGGGACAGAGAAGATGCAGTTTGGTGGCACCATAGTGGCTGTGGGATGGTGGCTGTGGCCGGTGGGTGAAAAGTGTAGTCACACATCTTTAAAAAAGTAAGGACACCTGGGAGCACTCCAGGCACCAGACCAGACTGCGGGACTCCGTGTTCTAGTTCAGGGGGAAAATAGAGCCTCATTGCTTCTGACTGTAAAAACCAGCGGGGGTTGGGGCAGAGGAAGAAACTACTGGTCTTTCAGCAGGATCTGTTTGTTTAGAGTCCCCTACGGTCCCAGAACATCCACAGACCCACCCACTCTGGGAACTAGGGCAAGGACAATAGCTAGAGAGGAGCTAGTCCCATAGGGGAAGTGGGAGAAGCACCTGGAAAAGGGGCGAGTGCTGAGCAGGCGGCATTGTTCCCTCTCACACCTCTCCCCGATATACAGCATTACAAGGTGGTGAAATGTGTAATGCACAACTGATGAATACTCAAGGCTCTGCCCCTTGCAATGTAACAGGTGAGACAGCTCTACTTAAGACACAGAGGTAAACACAAGAGATAGTCTAGTTGAGGAGACAGAGGTACCTTTCCTTCTTTCTGGCAGCTGCAGCCATGAAGGTTGAGCTGTGCAGCTTCAATGGGTATAAGATCTACTCCAGACATGGGCGGTGCTACACCAGGACCAACGGGGAGGTTTTCCAATGTCTTCATGCAAAATGTGAGTCAGCGTTCCTTTCCAAAAGGGATCTTTGACAGATAAGCCAGACTGTCCTCTACAGAAGAAAGCATGAAAAGAGACAGAAGAAACTCAAAAGATGAGAACCCCACGTGCAGTCAAATCCTAGAGGGCCATCACTGGCTTCTCTGGCTGATACCGTGGCCAAGGGGAATCAGCAACCTGAAGTTAGGAAAACTCAGTGAGCCCGAACTCACAGCCAGGAAGTGAAGGAGGCTAAGCCAGCATCTAAAAAGACAGCAGTGGCTGCTGCCAAGGCTCCCACAAAGGCAGCACCAAAGCAGAAGATTGTGAAAGCCTGTGAAGGTTTCTGCTCCCATGTGGGTAGAACATGCTAAGTTGGCCAGATTTTTAAAAAACAGATTTTCTTCATTTATTTTTAGAGAGAGGGCAAGCAGGAGAGAAATAAAGGGAGAGCAACATTGATGTGTGGTTGCCTCTTGTGTGCACCCAACTGGGGACCTGTCCTGCAACCCAGGCATGTGCCCTGACTAGGAATTGAACCAGGTGGCACTTTGGTTCTCAGGTGGTATTCAGTCCACTGAACCACACCAGCCAGAGCTAGGTTTTTAAATAAAGATGCACAAAGTTAAAACAAAAAACAAAAGAAAACAAAAACCCCACAAAACGAAGTAGAGGTACCACACAATGAGGACCATATTTTAAAATCACAGTGGGATTAATTAAATACACTGGAGAAAGACTGAGTATACCAGAAAATTATCTGCACAGAGAAAGATTCATAGTGAAATTCCCTAGAAAAAAAATGACAGCAATCTATCAGTGTCTTTTAAAATTTCATAAGGAAGATGAACAGGATGAAGTTGCAGGGTTGGAAGAGTTTCCAAAGCTTCTTCAGATAGTGAAATGTTGAACCAATTAAGATAAACCTCAGGGGAAAACCTGGCTGATGACATGGGGAGGGGGGTCAAGTGAGATAATAATAACAGAATGAACAGTAACTACATCAAACATGGTAGGGGCTGAGCAAGGTGTTTTATGCATGAACCTTTGCTTTAATTTTTACCAACACTTTGCAGATTCTGGGTATTTGCCCAATACGCATGGCATTCCTGTGATGACTTTAGTACCACACATTATTGGGAATTACACAATTCCTGAAATGCCCTACTTCTTCTGATTCTGACAGGTCTCTTCCTATTTCTAGTTCTGAAACTCCATCCAGTGAATTCCCCCTTGGATCAGGTAATCTTTGATCTTAAGGAACCAGCTCTGAGATTTGACGATAGCTGTAAGAAGTTTCTTGCAAATCTTGGTTTCTGATCTCTGCCACTGGGGATCTCATTTCTGACTCTGTTATTATTCCTGCCAAATTCCAGTGAATTCCCCCTTAATTAGCTGCTGCCTCCCTTTGCTTGTAGGATACAGGGCATGTCCTCTTGGAATTAACTCATAAAAGATCTAACGGCCAGAGCAAGAAATGGGTTAGATTCAAGTAGTTAAACTAGCTTCAGGAAGGAGGAAAAAGTTAACTAAGACAAGATTTTAAGTGCTGGATAACATCTTCCGTAGAACCCTAGTGTGAGCTTGGCTCCAGACCAAGGCTGCCTGCAAAAGCACAGAGCATCAAGGAAAAATAACACGGTGTCTGCCCCTTGCTCTCTGCAAGCCGATGCACCAGCAGCGCGTGGCTGGCTCAGGGCCCACAGGTGTGCAACTGTAGCCGAGGGAACACTCAGAGCACGGCACACTGTTTCTACCTGGGGCAGGAGCAGAGAGGCTGCAGTTAATGAAAGGGTCTTGCCTGACTTACTACATCCATTGCACAGCAAATCCACAGGCAGTCATGAAAAGCTGTGCTTTCCATTTACCTTGGGAAATATTACTCAACAGGCATTTACTATTTCACTTTTATTATGGTTAGGGTTATATTATAAAGAGAGAACCCAATTTTGAGGTAGAGATGAGTGTTGGCGTAGTGAATTTTTCATGTGTCATGTTATTGCCACTTTTAGACACCAAGGACTACCTTTTGGGATAGCGTTTTTATTCTTCGGACAATGTAAGAACTCATCACTCACTCAGCAAACTTACGTTGTTGTCAATTATCCTCGGCATGCTGTGTTTGTACAGGGACTAGAAAGATGAATAATTCCCAGTTCTGACATCAAGGAATCTAAAATAGACTTAGGAAAACTTAGAATATAGTAGACTTATTTTTAGGTGCCATGAAGTATTTGGGGTGATGTGACAGGTGTCAGCAGAGAATGACTTGGGAGTGTAAGGATGAGTCATCAATTTTATGGGTTTCGGAGTGATAAGAAATCTCCACAAAGAAATTTATCAGTGAAAAACAAGGACTAAGACATTTCAGGCCAAAGAATGTGGGTGAGCCAACATAAAAATCTAAGGACATGATCATATCCAGGGAACTGCAGTTTGAGGAAAAAATAACATGGTGGATAGATAAAAGGGGTGTTAGAAGAGAGGCAGAGAGAGACTCAGGGTTGTTTGGATGTTGGAATAGATGTTGGATTATTCACTAAAATGGGGGAAGTTCAGAAGAGGCCAAAGTAGAGAGCACAGATTAGAGCTGCTTTTGAGATGACTGTGAGTAATCTAAGCAGTAAAATAAATACTTCTGGACCACATGAGAGAGGTCCATGGGTAGGCATGCACAGGCATGGATTGCATGTTATTTGCATGGGTGCATCAAGCTTTTGAAACTGCAGGAATTGATCATTTCCCATAGAAGAATTTGAATATTAGAAAGCAACAGAAAAGTCACCAACGGCTCTTTCCAATATTAGAGGGCTGGGAAGGAAGGGATTCTGCAATGGCAACATTAATAGCGTAGGACTCAAGAGAGCTATTTCCTGTTAACCGAAGGGAGGGTTGTTGCCTGCGGAGAAATATCAATACAGCCAGGTGATGCAGCGAGGTCAGGATTTGGAGTAAAAAGAGACCAGTGGGCTGGGATGTCATGGCCTGTGTTTGCCAGAGCAGCCTGTCAGGGGAGTCGTAAGAGCAAGACTCTTGGCTACAGTTCACTGCAGAGTCACTTGAGAAGAAAGGTTATTCTTGGGAAGAGCTTGCTGAGAAGGGACAGGATGACTAGTGGGGAACTGAAAGCCAAGGTGAATATTTTGGAGCAGAAGAGCTTGAGCTTGTTGGGGCTTCTGAGTGGAGCTTATGGAGAGAGCAACACGATGAAGTCCAGGAGAAAGGAAACAACCTTTGCAGCAAGTGACCAGAGGATGCGGGAGGAATGGATTCAGGAACCCAGGTGGAGTACAGAACGAGAACTTGCTTCTTCCTGTGGGGCTTAGGGGAAGGAGGGGAGAATTAGCAGAACCACAGTTCTTCTACGCATCCTCTTAAAGCACCTGCGGAACATTCTAGTCCATTATTATCCTTTATTGTTTCAGTAGGGTATACTGGATCGCTGAGATGTTTTCTTCAGGATTTTTAGTTTTCTGATATTTAATCAAACACTGGTGCTATTTATTAGTTGTTTTCATGTTTTTTAGATTGGTTTTTAAGAGGCAGCCTTTCTGGCACAAGCATTTGCAAATGAAGGGTTATTAAATCCAGAAGAGCTAAAAAACCCTGATTGCTGGCCTTAATTGCCAGCTCCAGCTCTGTCAGTTGTGTGTGTGCGTGTGTGCGTGTGTGTGCATGTGTGTGTGTGATAAGCAAATCCCAAATGTTGTGTCTTTAAGAACTTCAAAATCTGACACTATTCTCCTTATGTAATTTGCTCTGAAGTTTTCCTGAAAATCCAACTGTTAGTTTCTGGTTACCTCTAGTCTATCTCCCCTTCCTTCCTCCCCCTCTCCCCCTTCTTCCCTTGTCTCTGTCCTTCCCCTCTTCCCACAGTGTTTCATTGGGTGCCGCCAGGTACCAGGCCCTCTACTTGGCACTAGAACACAGTTGTGGACAATCAATCAGACATGGTTTCTGTCCTCTGGAGCTTATCTTTAAACGGAGGAAATGGAGAATAAATAAGTAAACGAAAACGTCAACAAAAGAATTCTGATTTGTGTTATGAAGTGCTGTGGAAGAAATAAAGGTGGTTCTGTGAAAGAGAGTGAGATGTGTAGAAGAGGGAGGCTTCATGAGGTGTGGTGGCTGAGGAATACCTCTTTAAGGGAGTCACATTTCCTATCCAAAGGGAAGATGAGGCAGCAACCATGTGAAGAATTGAGGCACACATGTTCCTGGAAGAGCAAACAGAGTCTAGCAGGATCTAGGAATCATAGAAAGGTCAATGAACGTGCAGTCCCTGGAGTGAGATGCTAGGTGGGCTAGGAGGAGGGGTTGGAGTGGGCTTATGGGAAGCCCTGCAGAGTTCAGATTATAGTCTTTTTTTTTAATTTTTAAAAGATTTTATTTATTATTTTTCAGAGGGAGGGGAAAGGAGAGAGGAAGAGAGGGAGAGAGACATCAATGTATGGTTGCCTTTCACCTGCCTCCAGCTATAGACCTGGCTGGAGACCTGACTTGCAACCTAGTTATGTGCCCTGGCTGGGAATCGAACCAGAAAATCTTTGGGTTTACAGGCCATTGCCTTACTCACTGTGCCACCAGCCAGCGCTCAGATTATATTCTAAATGCTCTGGGAGGTAGAGGGTTTGTTTTTAAATAAGGCATTATGTGAACACACACGTATGGGTATATTTTAAAAGTACTTTGACAGCTGGATGAAGGTTAGGCTGGAGAGGGACACATTAGGAGCAGGGAGATCACTCAGATGTTGATGGATGAGTCCAGGTGAGAGGAGGTGGTGACCTACGTTAGGGTGGCAGCAGTGGGGACAGACAGAGGTACACACTAGAGGCAGAACTGACCAATGGACTGAACACAGAAGGAATATGGATGGGGTAAGAAAAGGACTGAGGCTGACTATACATTTCTGGCTGTGTAGCTGAGGGTCCCTCGCTATGATCAGGGGTGCTGGGAAAAGAACAGCTTTAGGAGGTGAGCACAGGGAAGAAGCAAGTCTGTCTTGAGTGCAACACAGCCTTACGTTCCCTTCTCCTGAAATGTTTCTCAATTGTTTTTTTTTTTTTTTTTTTTTGACCTTAAAAAACAAAAACAAAACTCCTACTTATTCTTTAGGGCTCTGTTGAAATATCATCTTCCCTGTGTTCCCGCAGTCTATGGTGATTTTCATCCTATTGTGTTGTTGTTCTAGAAAGTGCCAGTTGTTATTTCAAAGAAAATGAAGTGGGGTTAGGAGCGATTCCTGTGATGTTCATCCTGCACTATTCTCAAGATAAAAACCTTTGCTGACTCCATTTGCAGGAAGGAAGTCATTATCTTAGGGCTCCTTGTAGTTGTTTATTTGTCTGCTTCTCTAGCTACATCTGGGCACCTTAATGGTGGGGTTGGTGTCTTGTTAATTTCTGTATCCTTGCACTTAGCTCATAGAAGACACAAACAGATGTAAAATAAACAACATAGGAGAACCCTAAGGACTAGCTTTATTCGCTATGGTAAGAGATAAAAATGGGGAACCAAAATGATCAGCTGCCTCTAATAAGCAATGTTGTGCAGTTATGTTTTGAAAGTTATAGCAAGATAGTAATATGAAGAAGTAGGTGGTTTCTCACACTAGTCAGAGTTCACCACTGACCTAATTTTGATTGAAGTGCATGTAGTTTTAGGGTTCACAAGACAAGTATTGCTCAGTAGTTTTGGAAGTGAAAAAGGGCTGTGTAAAAGACTGTGGGACTTAATTTTATTATGAGAATAACCATTCTTTTAATGAGACATTTCAAAGACACTGCTTAGTGTGTCAGGGGTGAAGAGGGATGTAGGGTGGGGAATTTCCAGTTGAGCAGCATTCACTTACCAACCCTCCTTTTTGCATTGAATTCCTATTTAATATACCATTTATTAAGGTAGTCTAAACACTAGATTTCACATAGGTCAGACAGATGCAAGTTCAAGATTTGTTTTCACATTTTCAGTTGTGTGACCTAACATCCTTTGGCCTCGTTTTTATTGTTTGGTCTATAAAATTCAGAGCTTGGATTAAAGTACTACACAAATGGTCTCGTTCTGTCTTGCATTGCCTTGCCATTTCCCAGTCAAATATTTTTTGTTTCTCTATCTCTCTCTGCTTGGAATGCCTTTTCTCTTCTTGTCTCTCTTAAGAACTCCTAATAGCCCCTTAAGGCATATCAAATATCTGTTGCTCCCACTTCTTCTTTTTTTTTTTTTTTTTTAAGACTTTATTTATTATTTCCAGAGAGAGAGGAAGAGAGAGAGGCAGAGTGGGAGAGTGACATCAATGCATGGTTGCCTTTCACCTGCCTCCAGCTACAGACCTGGCTAGAGACCTGGCTTGCAACCTGGTTATGTGCCCTGGCTGGGGAATCAAACCAGCGATCTTTGGGTTTGCAGGCCGTGCTCCCACTTCTAAAGCCTGAAGGATTTCTCACTTTCCTTCCCAGGACACTTGACAAACATCACTATTATAATATTTGAGATCTGTCTGGGGAAAATCCAGCCATGTTAATATAATGAGAATGGTTTGTGTGACATTCATGTAACCTGGCAGCCAAGGAGAGTGGATTGCAAAGTGCATATGTGAACACTGATGACTTCACTGTCCTAGTCAGTGGGGGTGATACACACCATTGAGTGAGGACATGTACTGCATGGCCATTGCATTAAAAAATAACTGAGTGAGTAGACCAACAAATCTGCATCAAATTTTGCATTAAGCTTGAACATTCCTCCACAGAAATTATTCAAGTGATGCAGAAGTCCACAGCTGTGGGTGACTGCACATTGGCAGCTTCATTATGACAATGCACCTGCTAATGAATCACATCTTGTCAAGTTTTTTTGTGAAACATCAAATCACCCAGGTGATTTAGTTCCCCTGCAGCCCAGATTTGGTGTCCAGCAACTTCTGGCTTTTCCTAAAACTAAAATCATCTTTGAAGAGAACAGATTTCAGGCCACTGATGAGATTCAGGAAAATTTATTTGAGCAGCTGATGGTGAGTGGGAGAACCATGTGAGGTCCCAAGTGCCTACTCTGAAGGAGGCTGAGGCATCACTGTCCTATGTATAACGCTTCTTGTGTCTTGTATCTTCTTTAATAAATGTCTCTATTTTTTATTTTATGCAGCTGGATACCTTTTGGACACCATGTTGTACATAATTGCTTATGTGTTTCCTACTCCCCTCCACTCCCCTCCCCACTACTTCACCCTCAACAAGATGGCCAGTGTGATTTTTTTTTTTAGAATTAAAAAAAAAATTAAAAGACTTTTTATTATTTTTAGAGAGAAGGCGAGGGAGAGAGGCTGAGAGGGAGAGAGACATCAAGGTATGGTTGCCTTTCTCCTGACTCCAGCTACGAACCTGGCTGGAGACCTGGCTTGCAACCTGGTTATGTGCCCTGGCTGGGAATCAGTGTAATATTTGTATGTTTAAAATCTCTTTGTATCCCTATTCCTGAGTGCAGTTCCAACATCAATTAATAGCAAGTGCAACTGAATTAATTCCTCTTTCTCTGCCTCCATCTTACACACGAACTTCTTAGAAAATGGGGTAAGAGGAAGGGAAGAGTGATGTTAATATCATGGTAAATCAATAGCAATTGAGGTACCAGCAGTTCACTGCAATCCTACAGTTCATAGGACTGCTTTGTCCAACTATGTAAGTTCAGTCCAAGTGGTTCCTCTGTGTAAATATACTTCTCAATATCTTATAAGCAGTAGATGGACTTGGCTGGGCTGCAAGGAAGATTTCTTAGATCTTAGGGGGAAGTAACAGGAATTAACCTTTTTGAGCTACCTGGATCCCTCGAGTAATTTATTTATAAAATGATTAAATAGAAACTTGGCACATCTGACAAAAAGTAGCAATTTATTCTTCTCTCAGTTATAGGATTAGACCTCAACAGCCCCTTTGAATCTTAATGACTCTCTCAGAGTATGAAATGGAGCAATCTTTCATGGTATTCAAACTTAAGCATTCCAAATCAAATCACAAGTACTTACTGAGCTCTATGAAAAGCATGAGGCTTAGCTATGAGGTGTACAAAGATGCATAAAGTATAGTTGCTATCATCTAGGAGGGTACTCTCTTATTGGGTATACCAGACAGGTAGGTGATAAATTAAATAATAATACATAATTTAAATAGCAATTCGAGACTCATTGAAAAAAATTTCACAAGGCAGTAAGTGATTAATTGGTAGATTAATTATTCAGACTCATATAGTAGGCATTCCAGAGAGCTGGGGAAGCCCTTTAGATTATGTAGGGTTCACAAAGAAGGAAGTATTTCAGTTAGTCATTCAAAAGTGCCTGGGAAGCAAGAAAGAATTTGTCTTATCTGGAAACATGAGTGGGAATGGTCTGTGACCTCGGGGAGCAGGTAACACTGTCTTCAGCGAGTAGGTAATGGATTGTCTTACTCCATTTTGCTATAACAAAGTACCATGGACTAGGAAGCTTATCAACATAGAAATTTCTGTCTCACAGTTCTGGAGGCTGGAAATTCTGGGACTGGGGTGCCAGCATGGTCAGGTGATGACCCTCTTCTGGGTTGCAGACTTCTCATTGCATTCTCAAAAAGCAGAAGGGGATGAGGGAGCTTTCTTGGGTCTCTTTTACAAGGGCCTTGATCTCCGTAATGAGGGCTCTGCATCTTAATCTAATCCCCTATTAGGCTCCATCTCAAAATATCATTAATTTGGGCATTAAGATTTCAGTGTATAAAATTCTGGAGGACACAAACATTCAGACCACAGTGCAAGTCAAGCACTGGGATAAGGGAAATTGCTGAGAGGGAGTTCTGTCTGCAATGTCACACCCAGAGGGAAATTATAGTCTTGGCAAGAAGTCAGTATGAAAAGATCCAGCATAAAGGAGAAAGATGTCATGATGACTGATTGTACGTAGATAATAGTTAATTATAGCAACAGCGACAATAAAAAATAACAATAGTGGCAGCAGAAGTAATGAACAATTTTCTGGTGCTTGCTACTAAGTGCCAGGTACACATACCTTATCTCATTTCCTGTAGTAATTCATCTAAATCTCACTAATTTGGAGCGTAAGTGCTATTATAATTCCTATTTTATAGATGAGGATATTGAGTCATCAATCCACAAAGTGGATGGTACTTTGCAGTCAAATGTCGTAAGGGAATCCTGCCCACAAATAGTTTCTGAGCAAAGATTGTCTTGGGGAAATTCCAGACCTACATGGGTCTTTAAACTGGCCTGGGTTATCCATTCAACCTTGTATGCATCAGCCTATAAATTTAAGTCACAACTACCCAGGGGCATTTATACCTTTGGCCTGGGGTTGCCTTGTACTTTCTTAATTAAATTTGATTTCTGCCTATTATATCCTTTTAGCTCTACTCCGACTCCTGCTTCCAGCTTCTGTATTGGTCTTAACAGGTGGTATTTACCAGTGGGCTTAGACTAGGTTATTGTCTTGATTTTTGGCCTGGTGGGCATCTCTAGCAGAAGTTCTAGTTTCCTTTCCAGCCCCCACACTCAGTCTTGTGGGACCAAACACTGTCCTTACCCAATATTCCACATAGGCCAACACTATTCCCCTAAGTGGGGAGAGGATGGGTGGGATTTGGGTGGATTAGGACATAAAAAATATTTGATTTGTGTTTGAGAGTCAATGAGTTTGGCTGGAACAGAGTTCTTCAAGGGAACAGCAGAAGACAAGCCTGTTAAAATCTGTTGAGATCAAGATGGGAAGGGCCTTTCATCTTGAAATACTTGAAATGTAGCAATCAGATAGGATGTGAAAATAATTATAAAATCAATACAGCAATGTGCTTTAGATGCTCCAACTCTAGGGTCTGTTTGTAAAATTAAAGTCACACATGGGATTTATATTAGATATATTTTCTTTCCTGTTTCAAGAAATATATACAACTTCTGAATGCCTAAAATGAATGTTTCTTAGGGGGTGATTCATCAAGTTCGGATATATACAATGAAAATTTCTAGGTGACGCCCTGGATCTACTATATCAGAAATTCTTTGGGTTTGGAGTTAGATTTTTAATTTATACCTCAGGCAATTGCTATGCACACCACATTTTTAATGAAAGGAAAACCAATAAACACTATAGCCACACAGTCAGACTTCAGGAAAAAACTGTAACAACTTGTGTGATTTAATGTGATTCCAGTAATAGTTTTTGCTCCTTAGCAGTGTTGTAACTTATCTTACTATCTCATCATTATGACTCTGCTTTTTTATTCTCACCAACAACTTCTTTAGCTCTGTAACTAGCATTCTCTCTTACTTGCTATCTCCTGTTTTTTGCTTACTTACACTTTCTAAGACCTGATGGTTTATACTTCCTGCTTTTTCTTTATTTTTTAATTTTTTAATTTTTTTTGTTTGTTTTGTCTGCTCCACCTTTCCTCTCTCAACTGATGATTCTGTCACTGTCTAAGCAGACTTTGGTGCATGGGCTCTTAAATCAGGTTAGGAGATCTCTCAACAAGATAATGCTTATAGTTTTTATTTTCTATCCTCATGAATAACTTATCTGCAGAACTATAGAAGAAATAAACTATGATTTATATTTTCTAAGTTCTATAATTAAAATTACATATTCTATCATGTTCCCCCATCTTCCTATAATGCTACATAGGCACTGCATGCCAACTTTCCAAGAGAAATAATCTGAATTATTTAGTGTCTTACTTTCCTAAGTCGAGTGGCCCAGCTGGCAGAGGTCTCATGCCATTTCACATGTCTCTGTCAGCCTTGAGTCAGGTACCCATTCTTGGACCAATTAACTGTGGCTAAAGTAGTAAGGTAACTTGGTTAGCCTTTCTTCAAAACAAAACAAAACAAAACAAAAAACTATGGACCAATCAAGAACTTAAAATATAAACATGTCTCTTGACTATGTGGCCACCATTAGTATTTGGTTATTTAGAGCTTTTTATTTTTAAGATTATCGTGAAAACATAGTCTAGTACATCATTACCTGCCTCAAGCAGATTTACCTGAACATGGCTCTGGACACACAAGTGGCTACCTCAGTGGCTATTTGTCACCATGGACTTACAGTAGAACTGCCAAGATAGGGATATGCATATCCAAGAATCACACTGCTGCTCCTCTATTCCAGAGAGACTGGGTGAATGATAAAGATTCATGAAGCTTCGTTTCAAGTGCCAGCTGAAAACAAGACAGTAAAGTTGGTTGAGGGATTCCATAGATATCAACAAATCACAGGCTTATAGCTCCTTCAGACCAGAGAAGCAATTACATGCCAGTTTCCTTGAGAAACCATGCATTATTATTTATAGCAGGCATATCAATAGATTGTTATGAACTGTAGTTAAAAAACTAAGAAGCCTTGATGTGTAGGCATCTGTTTTCTCACCCTAGCCATGAAATGCTTGTGCCCACTGTGTTTATAAGACAGGAAAATTGTTCAACACATGTCATAATGGCCATATTACAGGGTAATCTAAATAGATAATTATTTTCTGAACTCTAGCTATTAAACATATTACATGGAGCATGAAACTCCTTTTCAAAAAGTATTGCTCCTTGCAAAGAGGACATTTGAAGTTTATATTCTGTAAAGTATTTTCCACTGACATTATTATGAATAGTTACAATGTATAAGAAGTTCCCAACTATCCACTCAAATATTTACCAAGAGCCTATTATGTTCCAGACATTATGTGCCAGCCATGGACAAGAGGCAGTCCCTCTCAGGGAGCTTACTTCCCGGTGGAGGACAGAAGAAACAAATTAGATGGTTTCAGGTAGTAGGAAGTGGCTTGAAGCAAATAACTTAGAGCAATGGACCAAAGAGTAACAGGATGGATAGAGGTGAGGTTTTTACCAGCATGGCCAGAAATGATGCTCAAAGGAGACATAATTTGAACAATGAGCTGGATGAAGAACAGCAGAAGCACCTGTTTTATGGTGAAAGTGTATATTAACAACACTTTAATGTAATCTATGGAAAGTTGAGTCATATTCTATGACTCAAGAATTTCTTGCCCAGGTATATACTGAACAGAATTGCCAGCATGTCTGGGCCAAGAGTTATGTAGGAAGATTACTTGTCTGCTTATCTACTTAGTAATGATGCTCACATCATGTGCTTGAGGCTGAGGGTGTGCAGTTGGGATGTTTTGTACAATATATATGACAGCTATTGATTTACTAAAAAATTTACTGCTCCAAACATCAACAGTATTTCACAGTTTCATAGTCTCAAAGTAAAAACAATCCAAATGTCCATACACAATAGAATGATTAAACAGTGTTCCTTCATGCAATGGAAGACTTTTCAGCAATGAAAATGAATTACATCTACAAACTCATTATGAATGAATCTTCCAAACACAATATTAAGGGAACGAGGCCAGACACAATACGTGGTGTGTAATTCCATTTACATAAAGTAGAAAGAGTAGGCAAAGCTGAACTCTAGGGTTTAGAGAATGCAAACCTAGATGGTCAAACTGAAATCAGGCAGCCGGGTGGGAATAGTAGTTAGTTCTGTAGGGAGTGATTAGTCTCCAGAACTGACAGTCTCTAATTTACTGGCAGATTATATTTAGATGAATCTTCATCTTGTGATGCTTCATGGAACTCTACATGGTTGTTTTGTGCATAAAACTATTTGTTACATTTCACAGAAGAAAAAAATTCACAAAAGCCCAACCCATGCATAATTTGAGTGCTACTTCTACAATAGAATGAAAACAAAATCAAAGCTTACTTTTTAAAAATGTAAAAAATAAAGAAAAAACATATATGATGATAAACTTTAAAAATTATTAATGGGGCCCTGGCTGGTAGCACAGTGGTTAAGGTGCCGGCCTGCGAACCTAAAGGTCGCAGGTTCGATTCCCCAGCCAGGGCACATAACAAGGTTGCAAACCAGGTCTCCAATCAGGTCTGTGGCTGGAGGCAGGTGAAAAGCAACCATATATTGATGTCTCTCTCCCTCTCTGCCTCTCTCCCTTCCCCTCTTCTAAAAATAATGAAATAAAATCTTTAAAAAAAATTATTAATGGTAGTTTGTTGTACTTTTCATGTTTAAATTATTAAGTAGGCCCTGGCTGATGGCACAGTGGATAAGGCACCAGCCTGGGAACCTAGAGGTCACTGGTTTGATCCCCAGCCAGGGCACATAACCAGGTTGCAAGCCAGGTCTCCAGGCAGGTCTGTGGCTGGAGGCAGGTGAAAAGCAACCAACCATACATTAATGTCTCTCTCCCTCTCTGCCTTTCTCCCTTTCCCTCTCTCTAAAAATAATTTTTAAATTCTTTTAAAAATTATTAACTAAAACATGATTTTTATCTGCAGTTGTAGCGCAGGAGTGGCAAACCAGGGAGCTGTTTCAGTGCCCATGATATTCTGAAAGAACCACCTGGAGGACTAGCCAATGTGGACGCATTACTGGGCAGTGCATTGCTGGGGCCTTCTCCAGCCTGAGGCTCTTTACAAGTGGGTCTCAGACAAAGGAAGCACCTGTCCCATGTGTGACTTTAAACTGCATGACCTCAGTGTATAGGCACAGCAAGAAGTAGTCACAGGACAAGAAGCCACTCCCAGAAGGAGATAGGAGGGAGTTATAATCTATTCCCCAAGCAATACACATTCCTTCTGGCAGTGGTGATCTGACCAGCTGCCACCAGCACGGGTTCACGGGGTCTTTCTTGTACATCAGCTGGGTAACTGCTGGGCTGGCTACCTGCTGAGCAGCCTGGCATCAAGGAATAGACAGAGTCACACACAATAACTCTGCTATTCACTCAGCTTTTATTGAATGCAGGTTCATTCAAAGTAGAACATCAATATACATTGGTATTCGATTCACACTCTAAAAACCCGAGATAATTAAAACATACAAATATACAGCAATCAGTGAAGAGTAACAAACCCAAGTCCCAGAGTCTCAGTCTGCACGTCCGGGAGACGGCACGGTGGGCAAGGGAGTTGTCGGTGTCTTGCAAGGACGGATCTCCGGAGCCAGGCGGGCAGCAGGGCAGACGAAGTCCTCAGTCCAGCCGGGCAGAGCCTCGGTGTGTGGAGCCCGGCTCCCTCAGCAGTGGTCTGGAGCCTGCCTCAGCTATGCCTTGAAACTGGTGTCCTCCACCCTTCTGGGTCTTTTCAATAACTGCCTTGACACCCCTGATGTCAGGTGTGGAGTTTCCCCAGAAGCCTGTCTATGGGTGGTCCTACCCTGCAGACAAGGTTGTTCTGATCACAAGTACATATATCTTAGGTGCATCTCTTTGTCAGGTGTGTCTGCTCTGACTTGGGTAGTTTCCCTCTTGAACCAAAGTGTGATGGCTGCCTGGCAGCTTGGTTGACATGAGTGACCCCACTTTACTGCATTTGGCTTTATATACTTTATGCTCTTTTTTTTTTTAAGCCAGAGGGTTCTTTTTTGTTTTTATTTATTTTAAAGATTTTATTCATCATTTCCAGAGAGAGGGGAAGGGAGAGAGGCAGAGAGGGAGAGAAACATCAGTATATGGTTGCCTTTCACCTGCCTCCAGCTACAGACCTGGCTGGAGACCTGGTTTGCAACCTGGTTTTGTGTCCTGACTGGGAGAATTGAACCAGTGACCTTTGGGTTCACAGGCCTTATCCACTGTGCCACCAGCCAGGGCTACTTTATGCTCTCTTGACTGAACCAATGCCATTTTATTGGTCCTGCTGTCCCCACCAGCCCTCAGTCATGGGAGGGGGAAGGGCCATGTCCATTGACCCCACGGCAATAAAAACATTATATTAATTTTTATTTGCTACCCCATTGCTGTTATTCATGAAAAATGCTGATAAATAATTTATTCTTACCTTAAACCACACCAGAAGGTATTCTAGCTATTAGATTAACAACAGGAATGGAAGAAATATATTTGATATAATACCCTTTATGCTGAGAATGTCTTAAGGCATTTTACAGGGAAAACATTAGTAATGAATAACCTTGAACAAATTTTGTCATTGTTATGCCTTTAAAACTCTATACATATCAAAAAAAAAAAAAAAATGTTGGCCAGAGTGCAAGGCTTTTGCTATTATTATTTACTTCTGAGCCTACTAGGGGTGCATATAGAGTAAAACACCTTGTTGAAATAATAAAGGTCAACAATCATAAGAGAGATTTACCTGCCTAGTTCCATACTTTGAAGATGCTCTCATTTGTGCTTAACATTGGGATGCTTAGTACTACTAAGTGTTCAGAGCTGTGCTATGTTATGCCATGCTACGACAGATAACTCTTGTTATTGGATAATAATGCTCGATCTGCCATTCTTCATGGAACTGCCAGGGTGTAGCAGCCTCATTACAAAGGAAAGCCTTGCATGTTGTTTCTTGCTGTCATTTCTTTTTCCCTCTGTTTGTGTGTGCTTGCACACATTTTCACTCGATAATGTACTGTATCTATTAACAACAATTTATCATCCAAAATGATCAAATCTACTAAGAGCCCTTAGTCACACTTCATTTCTTTCAGGTATCTTAAACATGGAGCTCAAAAGGTTGCTAAGACAATGGTGAACTAAATGGCATTAAAAACCCAGCCAGGGGCTCTCCAGGGCAGAAGAGATTGAGTTGCCACAAAAGTCAATGTTATAATATAAAAACCTATTGCAGCAGCCTTATCGGTCCCTGTGTAAGGCCCAGTAAGCAGAGCAGGCATAAAAACTTACTGAAAAGATTTTGAAATTAAATTGTTATAGAAGGCAGAAAGACTTAAAAACCACCAGATTCACATGAACAACAAGATAAATGGGGAAAGAGCAGTGATTTTCCTGGGCTCTGAGGCTCTGGACTCCTGACCCTTTCCATACCTATTTACAGATGGCAGACTTGGTGTCTAAGAGGCTGATTCTAAGACCTGCCATGCAAGGAAGCCAGGCCGGAGAAGGGTCTTCCTCTCTCCAAGAAGAAGAACTAGCACAGGTCAGCCAGGAGTCTCTATTGCTGAGTTGACCCAGCCCCACTCTACTTCCATGGGGTGGCCCCGCAAGGATATATGTCCTTAGAGCAGTGACCATAGAAACCAATGGAGAATTTCTTCAGATAGTCTTGGGAAAGGCCTTCTGCAAGGCAACTGCTCTGAGGAAATGTGACCCCTGCGATGGCCGCATGAACATCACCTAAAAACTTGTTAGAAATGCATGTGCATGCATCTCACTCTGGACACATTGAATCAGAGTTTCTGAGAGTGAGGGTCAGGATTTTGTAATTTAACAAGTCCTCCAAGCCACTCTGACAGGGTGAAGTGAAGGCTGAGAGCCGCTATCCCAGGGCAACCAGCTTCCAGAAGAGGTCGTAGGATCCTCTAACTTCAAGTTCCCAACAATAGGGTGAGAGCCACCAGGAGTGGCTCTTTAAGTTACTCCAGGGGGTGACCATGAGCTTCAGTACTAACCATACTAATGATGAGTGACCATGTCAGGGGCCAATGTGTTCTCTGGATGATGATGGCAAATGCAGCATTTTGTTAACTCGGGAGAAACACAAACTTTCTACCAACCTCAAGGGAGCCTCTATCAGTTCTGGCCTCGGTGTGCTTTGATAGCAGATTAATCAGAACTTTGGACTCTGGAAAGCCACCTGGGGTATTTCTGAATACTCCAAGGAGGGCATCCAGGAGGAGGAGCCGTTGAGCACTTTATAAGGTGTGCTGAGGGGCTTCAGTGTTGCAGGGTGCAGCTCTGGGGGCTGTCTTTTGCACCTAAACCTGTAAGAGGGGAGAGCCTAGCTATACAAGGTGGATTTTCATTGACTTCAGTCAAGGGTCAGCATCCTGATTTATGGTGTTTCTGACTCCACACTAGCATTTCTAAGGTGGCCTTTTGCCTAGGAGATGGTAGCCAGGAAGGAGGTTGTGCTCCTGTCTGGAAGCAGCTGCCTGGAAGGTTATGACAAGGAATAAGCAGCAACATGCTGCCCGTATTCTTTCAGGAAGAAGAATGAAAGTCAACATCGCCCTCAGGAAGAAAACAGGACCTCTGCCATGCTTACCTATGGCTCGTGCTACAAGCCTTAACAATTTAAAAAATGTGAAACAGTGTGAGGACATTATTAAGATCAAGTATAAGCCAGTGCAAAGCTCAGACTGGAGAAGATGGAGAAAATAATGTTTTTATGGACAATCTCCTCTGCCTTGTGATTTCTTTCTCCCCTAAGGAAGATGGGGGTGGGGTGTGTGCAATCTCATACATTAATTACAAAGCCGCATCTGAAGTTAAAGAAAATGCTGCTATGTCTAAGCCTGCATCTTTTTAAAAACAAATTGTGCTTTACATTCTCAAGAATTTCTCTCATTTACCCCCAACTGAAGAACACCTTACATCGTCTCCATGTTAAAGGGCTGCAGAAATCTATAGACTTCTCCGCAGAGTTTTTGAAACTGTGGAAACAGTCATACTCATAAATCAATGGTGCTTAAGATGGTTATGAGCTGTAAAATCTTTAACGGTCCTCAGCATATAAATGAGAGTGGAATTTGTTCTAAGCAAGTTATTGCTATACTGGCATTTCCTCAGTGGGGCTGTTGGAGTCTCTGACTATACATAATTGACTACATTTACGGTGCAGGATACGTTAATAGTATATTTCTTTATCAAGTCACAATCTAGATAGTCCAAAGTAGTAATGTTGACTTTTTTTCTGAGTCATCAACACATAGTATGTCACTATGAATAATTAAGATTTGAAGTGTGATGGGTCCAAAATCTAGCTAACTTCAAAATAATGTGAGAAGTTTCATATATGCATGAACATTCGTATGTATCCCCTCTCTTGGAGATTTGGAGATTTTGACTTAGTATGTCTAGGAAGGAACCTAAGAATTTGAATTAAAAAAATTCCCAGATGTTTCTTTTAGCAATCAGAATTGATAACCATTGGGGTACATTATCTGTCTGTCTATCTATCTATATTGATCTATATCTACATAGACATACAGATTATATATAAAACTAGTTCATAAGGTTATAGTTTAAAAACTATATTTAGGCCCTGGCCTGTGGCTCAGTGGATAGGCACTGGCCTATGAACCCAAAGGTCACTGGTTCATAACAAGGTTGCAAGCCAGGTCTCCAGCCAGGTCCATAGCTAGAGGCAGGTGAAAGGCAACCATACATTGATGTTTTTCTCCTTTTCTGCCTCCTTCCCTGCCCTTCTCTCTAAAAGTAATGAATACAATCTTTAAAAGAAAAACAACAAAAGAAAACTATATTTAGAGGTAGTTACATGTATCATAATATCTACTGAGGCAAGTAGGGAAATTTTGGGTCAAAGACTTGAATCTCAAAGAGTGTATCAAGCTGAGGTTCTCTTGATTTGTGGTTGGTAGGGATGGGTTGCAAACCCAGGTCCTCTTGTTTCAAAGCTTGAGCTCTTTTTCTGTATCATGTGCAGTTACAATAAAGTCTTGTCAACAGTTAAGTCGAGGCCCACCTGGGAAACATAGAAACTTGGCGTCCAGCAAGGGCCAGGCTAAACCTGTACATCCCAACTGGAAGACCGGGAATGCTGGGTACATATGTTGCCATGTTATAGGCAGTGGCCCTGTATCAACTGCAGAACTTTAAAAAATTTTAATGCACATCCTGACCTGAGTGAGAACTATGAGCTCCTTCACTCCCTCCACCCATTTCACTGTAATTAGAATTGATTAGCATTGATTGATAAGCTACATGCCTTCAAGTTTACCCCTTTCAATAAAAGATCTTTGGGAACAAAGAACTAGGCCTTTGGCCTCTAGCCACTGGCCAGGGCTTCTTCCCCTTATACACGAGATGTTTGGGATGGTGTTATTTCATCCGTGGCACTGGGGTCTCTGCAGGTAGGGATCCTCCACATATTTCCTTTTCCCAGGGTAATCCAGTGCTCCATATGTTCACTGAGGTGATAACCAAGAATATACAGCAGTTATGTTTATCTTAGGGAATCTTGACTTGGTTGGGGCAAGAATCCCAGAAGATATGTACATGTATGGGTTTTATGGGGTTAACTTAAACATAAAGTGTTGAATTTATGTGTCGTTGAAACATTAGATATTTGTTGGTACTTTAGCATGCTGTGTTCCATATTCTTGTAGTGATAGACTCACCCTAGTTACTTTTTAAAGTCAAACTCCTCTCTCATTAAATACACTCTGAAAGGCTATTTAAAGGTGCTCTACACTTCTCTAGTCCAGGTCTAGGCCTATGATACATGTTAAGTTCATTAAACTGTCACATTTTGGAATTTGAATCATAATCCAAGTAATACAAGACTGAAAAAAATCCTTTGGAGTTTGTTTATTCTAGCAGAGCTGCCATGAGAAATTCCTATAAAAAACTGGGACCCTTTAAAACAAAAAACAAACAAACAAAAAAAAAACTGGGACCCTTTAGAATTGCTTGGCTTCTATTTTTAAAGTCAATTTGTCAGCCTCCCCTTTGTATCTGTGACCTCTCCCATATGCTTCCAGAAATTTTTGTTTGTGCAATCAAAAGTGGTTCTGTGGTTTGCAACCAAAGAACCCTAGTCACTGTGTAACTATTTTTTGAGTTCAAGGTTCAAAACTTTCATTAGATCTTCATTCCAGTCAGCGACCCCAAAAATGTTAGACATTCCTGGTCTGGAGCAACTGGCAAGGAGTTGGTTGGCATCATTCAGGAGGTGGAGGTGGGCACAGGACTAGAGTGTGCTCTCTGTAGTGTCTGAGTGGTGCGTGCAAAACCTCACTGTACCTGTTCTTGCTTCTGTGCTGCATCTCCATTTTAGGGGTGATGCCGACAACCCAGGTTGCGCCAAAGTGGAGATGGTCCTTTGCAAAGCCATTTTGCTTTCTTCACATCCCCTTCCCCAACTCTCATCTCACATTGACATATGAATGAATCTATTTTCCTTCATTATATAAGCCCTGTATAAGAAGTATGTATCTAAATCAATACTTCTCAAAAGGTGGCTAGGGGTCCACCACCATCAAAATCACATAGGGGAATGGAAAAAGTCTATACCTCTCTACTGTTCTTCCTGTAATGATGGTGGAATTATCCTTATTTTTACGTAAGGCAATTCTTCCACTTGTATACTGGGTGTTGTCCCTTCTAACCTGCCGAAGGACAGTCAGTCATCACAATTGTTCCCCTCAATCTCCTGCGTCAAATTCTTCGTCTGTTGGAGCATTCCCTTCAGCATGCAAACATGCCATAGGATCTCCAGCCTTAAAACCATCCTCTAAATGCCTTGTCCCCATGTAGCTACTACCCCGTATTTGTTTTCCTTTTAGCAAAACCCTTTGAGAAAGTCTCTATAGTTTCTCTTTCATCAATTAACTTCAATCAGACTTGTATTCCCACCATTCCCAGAAACTGATTTTTTGAAGGTTGCTAAGGTTACTAACAACCACAGTTTGGTCAAACCCAATAGTCAGTTCTTACCACCAGCAGCCTTTTACCTAGTTGGCCACTTCCTTATTTTTTTTTGTTTTGTTTTGTTTTAAAGATTTTATTTATTTATTTTTAGAGAGAGGGGAAGGGAGGAAAAAAGAGGGAGAGAAACATTAATATGTGGTTGCCTCTCACACTCCCCTAACTGGGGACCTGGCCTATAACTCAGGCATGTACCCTGACTGGGAATTGAACCAGTGACCCATTGGTTCCCATACCAGCCAGGGCCCACTTCCTTATTCTTGGAAAACATGTTTCATTCATTGTCTTCAGTGACAGCTGAATTGGTTTCTCTCCCACTGCGGGATCTTGTTTTGTCTTGATTCCTCCCCCAATCCCCTTCCTTATCTATAAACTGTGGAGAACCAAAGGGTATGCTCCTTTGCTCTCTTAATCTATTCTCCCTTCCCAGGTGAACATTTTCACTATTGAGTTCCTTTGATCTTTCCCCTGATGCCAGTCTTTAATATCTGATTATCTCCTCAACATCTCCACTTGAATATCTAATATGCATTTCAAACTTAACTCTTAGGCCTATGTCTTTAAATCTGCTTCTTCCTCAGAATTAGATTCCTAATTCAGTCAATGGAGCCATTTCACATGTAATTGCTTAGTTTCAAAACCTCAGAGTCATGTTGGCCTTTTTTTTTTTTTTTTTTCCGACATATCTTATAGCCAAACCATCAGCAAACCCTACTGGTTTATCTTGTAAAATATCTAGAATCCAATCACTTTAATCTCAAACACTTCCTCCCTAGCCACTACCATCTACTGCCTAGACTATTGGTCTCCCCAATTCCTCACTGTACCTTCTGTCAATTTCCCACATGCAAACCAGAATGATAATTTCAGAAGGTCTATCAGGTCACATAACCCACTCCTCAGAATCTTTCAGTGGTTTGCATTATACTCAGAGTGAAATTCAAATTCCTTCTCATTGGCTTGCGATGGCCCGGGATCTGCTTTGTGCCCAGGTTGGGCCTTGTCTTCAACTACACTTCTCACTCACTCTACCTTAGTCTCTAGGGCCTTCTTGCTATTCCTGGAACATGTCAAGATTTTTCCTCTTTTAGAGGCTCTACTCTTATTGTTCCTTCTATCTGGAATGACATTTACTCAAATATTGGAAAATTTTGGTTTCAGGTTAACAGCTAATAAGTTTAGTAATCAATGTATGTAAAAAGCTATTGTTTCAGGAACTGGAGGGATGACCTACCTTGACTCCAGGAAACCATAAGCAGTCCCACCTTTGTGCCTCAGGAGGACTGCAAACAATCAAGGTGGTATCTGAGCCATTATACTCCAGGGTGAGATGACCATTGGCCCAGAAGAGAGATAAAAGAATGCTGCAGCTTTTATCTCATTAACTTTTCCCCTGAATTCCAAACCCCTTACCCACACCTTCCTTCTCCTTATAAAAGGGCTCGTTTATAATGGAATTTAAGGTCAGTCTGTTAGGGTACAAACCTGCTGTCTTCTCAGATAGCCAACCACCTGATTAAAGCAGCTATAAAGATTTAATCCCTGTCTCTGTTTATTGGGTTTGGTAGATGACAGGCAGCACTGGCTTTTCTGGTTTCGTTCTCCCCAGGTCTTCCCATTTAATTCAGGTCTCTCAACAAATGTTATCTCTCAGAGTGGCCCTTTCTGACTGTCCTTCCTCAGTTAGTCTACCCAGGCTCCTAGCAGATTGGTGGGGTCCCAGCCTCTACTTGAAGAGTGGACACAGGACAGAGATGGTTACTTATAAATAAGTTACATTATAAACTTATGGTTTTTAATGTTAAATTTCACAGTAAAAAATGTTTTTAAATGGAGGGGAGAAATAATCTTAATAATTTTCCCCAAACTGAGGCCATGAATTTCCAGATTGGAAAAGCCCAGTGAGCATTCAGCTTGATGGGTATGAAGAGACCCACATCCCACACTGCATGGGCTGCAGGGTGGAGACGGGAATGGAGCAACTGGGAGAGGAGGCTGGCAGTTTTGAGGGGTGCTGGGGGTGAGACAGGAGCGGTTCAGAGAGAAAAGGCAGGAGCTTGTACCAGGTTTTTCCCGTTGGAGATGCTTTCCAGAGCTTTTCTGCCTTTCAATGATGTCTTCATGTTCAGTCTCAACCAGGTTTTCCACTACAGTTGTTCGAATGCTTTACTTTCACCCCGAGCTCCCGAGGTCTCTTCCCAGGTGCTCTCCGCTCCCTCGGCCAAGACCTTCCACTCGAGTGAGAAAGCCAAGGTCAGCTGCTAAGAGCTCACTCGGTTCCCTTGCTTCACTTTAAGATTTCTCTCTCTATTCTTTCTTTGTTGTTTTTATCCTGATTCTGGTATAAATTGTTTTGCTTTTATTTGACAAGGATTTTTTTTTTACTCTTGGTTCTATTTATTATTCCCCATCACCCCTTAATCCAACCTTGTGCATTATTCTATCCCTGCTTGATGTTTTTCCTTATGACATTTATCACAATCTGAAATTAGATTGGTTATTTATTTAATACCTGTGTTTCTATTCCACTAGAAAGACTATAAGTTTTGGGACAGCAGAGTCTTTGCCTCTCTCACTGCCTTGTCCTCAGTACCTAGAACAGTGATTAGCACATAATAGGTGTTCAATAAATAAACAAATGAATCTGAGGATCCCTTCAGAGTCATGTTCAAGTGTTTTCTATCTTTTCTTCTCAAGAAGCAGCATAGGGAAATGAGCAAAATTTAATGACTATCTCTCAAGGATATTTTGCTTTCTATTTTATATATATGATGTTTTACATTTTTTTTTCAGATGTGTTACATTTACTCATTTAAAATAAATTAGACAGTATCACTCAGTACTCATTGCCTACTTAGAATGCTTATTTTTTCTTTTATAGCACATCATTGCCTGAAATTATATCATATGTTTATTTGTCCATCTCCCTGTCTAGAATGTTAGCTTCATGAAGGCAAAGGCTCGGTCATATTCATGGTTGTATCCCTCTTACCTAGAATATTGACTGGCACAGCGGATACGGTATCTGCTGACTCAGAATTTCTGTGATGGTACTAGGACTCTGCATTGTTAGAAAGTTCTGGAGATGCTTCTTGGAAGCTTTAAAACTTGAGAACCATTTATCAAACTAATTGCTACTAGATTAATAAGTAAAGGGTTACCAAGAATTGCTGAATTTTAGAAATAGTCTCTGATTCTACATTTTTTTTTTTTTAGCTCAAATTGTTTTCTTTGAAAAACAGACTAAGAAAAATAAGCACTCTATGAAGGCTTAAAAGTAGGTGTGCTTTCTTTTTACCTCCTGTTAGTACTGTCAAAACCATGTAGAAGAATAGTTCCTTTCAGCCTTTCTCTTACAACTAGTGTGTTCACTTCTTCCCTTTTCTGTTTAGAATTAAAAAGAAATAAAACCACCATTGGGTGTTTAGGTATTATAAATTACATGAGTGTAACCTACTTGTAAATTGTCTGAATTTCAAATATTTCTCAACTTATAAGGTAGATGTGTAAATGATACCACTCCTGGACAGAAATAAATCTTGTGAAGAAAAATTCTGTTAGGGAAGCTTCTTCCCTAGTTTTGTTCACTCTGGGGTCCAATTATCTATATAAATGTAGTAGCCAGCACTGTCCTTTTTCACCTTTGTGAAGGTGATGAAGGGAATCTTTGGAGAATTATTCAACCCATAATCTATAGTGACAACTAGTCACAACTTGCTACACAGATGTACCTATCTCAAAGCAAAAAGACTCCGCTGTTGGCTTTCAGATATGTCTCCCCTTATATACTGTATTAGCCCATCTCCCATAATGCTGAGGGAACAGTTTAGGTTCTTTTCTTGATCTTCTTTAGTTGTTTGATTCTTGAGATGGTCCCTTAGGACCTGGTCTCAGCTTTTGCTTTTATGTATTTATCTTTTAGTCAAATCTTTTGAGAACTGAACCTCTAGCAGAGGGCCTATATGGGAAATTTTGTTCCCTTTCAATGTAATCCAGAAATTGTTAGTTACAGATATATTTTGCCACTTCCTGTTTGGTGCACCAGAATGAAAATGGATATCCCCTGTATTGGTCAAAACCACAAAAGTGACTGTGAAGGTTTTAAAGCACTTATGCAAATTCTTCAGTACTTCTCCCACCCAGAGGTGGGCTCTAATTTTCCTCTACTTGTATATGGAGTGGCCATAGTGACTCACTTTTGAGAACTAGAACGTGGTAGATGTGAAACTATGTGAATAACGAGACTAGGTTAGGAAAAGCTTGACCTTTCTTTCCTCTCACTTTGGAACCCAGCACCATATTTTGAGGAAGTCCAGGGCACATTGGCCTAGGTGACAGCTCCTACTGAAGCCCTCACCAACAGTTAGCAGCAGCCCCCAAACATGTATGTGAGAAGACCTTTGAGGTGCTTCCACCCCCAGCCTTGATTTGTCTGCAGCTGCACATTGGACTGGAACTGCAGGTGGCTGGCTGAATCTAGTCAGCCTTCAGAATCCCGAAAGATATTAATGATTGCTGTAGTTTGAGAGAAGGTTTGTGATTTAGTAATACATAGCCAGAAAAGCTATGATGGTCCCTGGGTAAAACTAAAGTTTGTGCTAGGCATTGGAGCCTTTAACTGCTTTCCTTTCTAAAGCATATGATGCCTAGTACTGACTCATAATGAGTAATGTTTTTAGAAAGTGGGCCTGAAAGAGAATTAGGGACCAAAGAAGACCATAGATTGGCACCATTTTTCTTCAACATATGAAGAAGTGATTTGGGAGCTGCAAAGAACTCAGGGGAAACTGGTGATGGAAGGAGAGTGATTCTTGGGCTAGAAGCATGGCCTCAGTAGGTGGTTTTTCACCTTCTTCTTTATTTTATTTTCCAATAATATTTTATTTATTTAATTTTAGAGAGAGAAGAAGGAAGGGAGAAAGGGAGGGAGAGAAACATCAGTGTGTGGTTGCCTCTCACATGCCTGCAGTTGGGGACCTGGCCCACAACCCAGGCACGTGCCCTGATTGGGAATCAAACCATCAACCCTTTGGTTCGCAAGCCAGAGAACCTTCTTTAATCATTCCAATCCAGTGTCCTCACTGTAGCCTGGATAATTTTTTAAAATTTTATTTATTTATTTTTAGAGAGAGGGCAAAGGAGGGAGAAAGAGAGAGAGAGAAACATCAGTTTGAGGGAGAAACATTGATCAGTTGCCTTTCATACATGTTGAACCCGAGACTGAACATGCAAGTCAGGCACTTGCCCTGACCTGAAGTCAAACTGGCAAACTTTTGCCATGGGGAATGATGCCCAACCAACAGAGCCACGCTGGTCCGGGCAGCCAGGATGATCTTCCTAAGGCATTATTCTCATCACTTACCTACTTAAAAACCTCAAGTGCTCCCTGGTGCACTGTCTCCAGTAGAAACGGTGAGCCGCTTCAGGGGCACCCACTGTGAACCCGGCCTGTGCCACTACCAGTCTCTGTAGCCTCAGGATCCCTCCTGCTCTTTTCCTACACTGTTTCAATTACTTCCATCAAGACTACACCTTCCCCACATAGGCTCTCTACTTTCTCTTCCTTCTGCTTGGAATGCTTCCATCCCCTCCTGTTTTCCCCCAGTCAATTCCTATTCACTCTTTAAGCCAGCGCCTTCAGTGCTGGCTTCTTCAATGTTGGTGGCATTACATGCACATTTCTGTGTGTTTACTTTTGTCCTAGGACTTTCTGCCAGGGATTGTCCTTGTCCATCTCTTCCTCAGGCTGTACTCCTGGAAGCCAGGGCTTATGTCTGCCTGAATCTTCAGAGCCCATCTGTCCAGGAAGTAGCTCGTGGTGAACACTCATGTATACTCCAGAATGAATAAATGGCAGGGTGTGTGTGGAGGGGGGAAGAGGCTTAGAATGGTAAACTCAGTCAACCTTAACAACTAGGGGGAAAGTGTTATTGTGAGATTTAATACTCGCTGTCTCACTACTTAAAAGTTTTGGATAAAGTGAAATACATGGTATCTATGCTGTGAGATTGCCTTGGGGTGGACTCTAAAGGGAAATAGAGGGAGGAAATCAAATAATTACAACATATACTTCATCACAGGAAACTGACAAATACATTCTTTGGATGTACAAGTCATTTTTCTTTTTTTCACCTACCATATTATCTTGCACAGAGCATATCTTAAGAAAGGAAATTTAACAAGTTATTCTGCATCCAATACAATTTTGTGTTGCTGGGGAGGGGCTGTGTGGGTTTGGGGGTATATGTAAGAAAAAAAGGGTAATTTTGTGGAACGAGACAGCCAGCAGTATGCTAGAGAAGGTCCTATGGGCTTGTAAGAGCCAGTTGTTAAAATTTCAGGAGTTTTTCAAGTCATTTACTAAACACAGTTAGCTTGAAATTGGCCAGGGGGGAATTGTTTACATCACAGAAACTGGCATGTACTGTAGGTGATAGCTCTGCTACCTTTGTCTCCAGCTGGTACTTAAACATTTATTTACTAGCTCATCACTGGATACAGTTCTGTTTTACTAGTAGTATTTTTATGCTCAAAGACTACACAAACTATCTCCTTTGTAACCTCATGAGAAATGGAAGATGACCTAATGGAAACTATCAGACATGTAGACAGTTGACAGAAGAACTAGTCCATCTCCTTAGAATATGTCTAAAACTTGCAATGTTTTTTCATATATTGAAATGTATTTTCTGTATATTGTCAGTTTGGGGAGAGGGAGCATGTTCTACTGAGATGATTGAAAAGGAGAAAGAACCATGATTTTCTGAAGTGAAATTTTTATCATGACCACAGCCAAAACAGTGTTTTCTTTGTCTTAAAAAAAATCTATAATAAAATATTAAATGACTTAAGTGTAAGCCTGTTATTTAAAAATGTGCTCACTTATTGCGTATCTAACCATCGGGAGGCTATGTGGCAAATATGACAAACACAGGCCCATCCTCATGGAGCTCACAGTCAAGTTCACAGTCAAGTTCAGGGGACAGCCGGCAAGTGTTAATTGTGTTACACGTGAAGAAATCCAGAGGCAAGAGGGAGAAGAAAGTGTGAAGCTACTAAGGCTAAGCTCCAGGAATAGGCTCCATTCCCCATATACATCTAAAGACCCCCACAAGTGAAGTGGACTTGGTCATGTTTTAAAAACTCAAAGGAGGCCAAGGTGCCTAGACTATTAAATGAGAAGAAATGGGCACAGTCTGGCGCTGCAGAGGTAGGTAGAAACGAGCTCATGGAGGGCCTTTCAAAAGGGTTAAAGAGTTTTAGACTTCCTCTTAAGTATAATGAGAGGCCCATAAAGGGCGTTAAGCCGAGAAGTGACCTGTTTTAAAAGGTTGCTCTGAACTGCTGTGTGGAGAACTGGTTGGAGTGGGGCAAGGCACATAAAGCATAATGAAACATGGTCTTGTTGTGAACTTGGAGAGTGAGAGGTGTCTAGGAGAAGGCTAGTGGCTTTTGATATTCTGAGGCTGCTTGCACTGAAAGTCCTTTTTAGTAACCTGGAAGAAGTGATTTAAAAATTTGATTATTCTAGCAAGTGGTTAATAGGGAATTACCTATAAAAGTGGAAAAAGACATATCTTTAAAGGCTTAGGGAAATTACAACTAGTTAAGAAGTAAAACCATATTGACCCTGAAAATCTGTGTATTCATACATAACATGTCTAAGAACTTGCCAGGCCTCAGGGAAAGAGCATTGTCAAGAAGAGCACATCTTGTACAGTGTTGTTTTGACTCTGAGAGCTCTGTGTTGTTTGCTTCAGCAAAGCAGCTGCTTCTAGTGAGCTACCAGTGTTTTAAAGTTCTCCTAACAGAATGACTGCTGACAATCTGTTTAATGAGTTTGCGGGAGGATGGCCTCACTCCTGCCATGAAAGAATTAAAGAATCCTCTAATGCCATCATCAATGGGAAGCGCTCTAAATGAGAGGCCATTAAGAGTCTACATGGAATGGGAAGTAAGAATAATTATTGAATAACCTAATTGGCCTTGAAAGCTTGCTTCTTATCACAGCTGAAGCATGGATGAGGGATAAAATGCAACAATTCAAAGTTCAAGTCACAAAAGTGTGCATATTCAGCTTTCATGATGTCAACTGGGGACAAAACTATACAGATAAAAAAATCTAACTCGAATCGTTATGCATAAAGGCATTAATTTAAGTCATATCCTTAGAGGATATTCTGTTCAGTGCCCCTGCATGAAAGATCATTTGCCTTCTGTTACATAAGTTTAAGTTGTACTGACTGTAAACTGGTTGCTTCTTGTCTTAATTCCACTTAGCAAATCAAACAGAGCAGATGGTTGTCTTAATGCAGCCTGTCTCCTTCCACGTTAACAGCAAATAATCAACATCACTAGTTTGGCATGTAGGAAAATTAATGTGCCGATGACTAGTCTTTAGGTTCATAACTACAGTTTCTTAATTTTGATTTTTATGATTATTACATATGTTAGCAGGGGAGTAGTTGTAATTGCCATCACAAATGGTGTCCATTCCATTCTCATCCAAACTAAAATGTTATTAGTGCTGCTACATTTTCTTTTCCCCAAGTAGAGAGATGTAAAATGTTGGGAATTAAAAAAAAGAAAAATAGGTTTCTATTTTACCTGAAGATAAATAATATAACAGTTTGTGATGTTGATGGTTTGTATTTTATGCAATGAGATTAGATACTTATTTAGAAATGGGTCTAATCTTGCACAGTCATGTGATCTATAAATGAGCCAAGCTGGATGAAAGATTTTTCAAATGCTGTAGTGAATGAACCTCTCTGAAAAATAGTTCTATTCAGGCTCTGTAGATGGGAGATCATGAAGCTGCTAAATAGTGTTCCTCCAATGTTGGTTGGCCATGACCCAGGTTGGTGCCCAAGAATGTAACCCAGTAACTGAAATGGCGTGTCTCTGGTACTGTGGGGGTACTTTTCAGGTGGTACTCAGTCTGAATAATCCTTGGGTAAGGTGCAGGAAGAAACAAGGAGGGAGAACTGCAAAGAGAGGAAGGAAAGAGGAGGCAGGGGAGAGAGGTGTTAGAAAATAGGCAGCAGCAGCTGCAGCAGACTGGAGGAGAGTGAGGTCAGTTTAAATTCCACATTGTCTAGATTTGAGTAGTAGCAGATGGAAAAATATACAGGAAATCTATAAAAATAATATCAGAGCGAATAAACTGAAATGCATACAGTAGTCCAGCAAACAACATCAGTGTAAACAGGGACCGGGAGGGTCCTATAAAAATGGGAAGCAGGAGCAGGTAAGTTACATACGCGTGTCTTTATTGTCACCAAGCACAGCACCCATAAATGCCTTATGGTGCCTTTTAAGATACAATTTGAGCTGAAAGAAAAATGACCCTATAAAAACATGCTAAGGTTGATTTGTGACCCCTCAGGTACTATGCTTGGAGTTGGAATTTGAGCAATTACATGCAGCGAGAGAATTTTCTACGATGACTGTAAAAGTCCTAAAACCAGAAATTGTTCCCTCTAATGGAGCCCAGAGAGATAAAAGAAGAATATTTCAGAATCATATTTTAAAAGCTTGCACGCTATGGGGTTTTATTTTCAATCAGTTCCCAAGTGTGGAGGGGTTAGAGTTAATACCAAAAGTTCATTTTATGTTATTTATTCTATGTGTGTACGTGGCATATATTTACCTAAGTTAGACTTCAGAAAACTTTTCTCAAATCATTTCTTAGCTGAAAATTAGGCCTTGTCAGGTTGGCACTTTTTTGTTTATTCCTTTGTCTCTGGTATGAATTCTTGTAATTTTGCTCTCACCAGTGGAGGTTTTTCTTTTTTTTTTTTTTTAATTTGTTTGTTTGCTTTGCCTCCAATTTCTACTTCTCATTTTTTCCAGCCCTTTCTTTAGCAAGGGTCTGGGCTTGGCCCAGTTGGGATTTTCATCAGGGAGAAGACAGGCACAGACTCGCCTGCTCCAAGTGGCCTAGAAGTGGAGGAAGTAAATAGGCAGGTGGAAATATGAGACCATTGGGGAATGCAGAGAGTTCAATATTAGAGAGGCCAGATACCAAGGCCAAAGGGCCGAAGATAGGTTCAAAGTTGGGGGAGGGGGGGCAGTGAGTGAAGGATTTGAAGTTGGGTAGTTAGGTCAGGATGACATTAGGTGAGGAACATAAAAGGATGGTCCATGGTCATGTCTGTTGATCAGTGGGTGTATGTGGGGTGGTTGAAGTGTCAGGCTGGGTCTGAGGCAGGATATGTCATTGTTCTCTTCACTATTATTAAAGGAACTTTCTAAACCATGAGTTGCACCATGTAACTCCTTTTCTGTCAAACATGTTTAGGATTTTGTCTGGAACCTTACTACTTGCCCTAATTAATGCACCCTGATGTGAAGCCACAACATCCTGGTATGTTGTAATCAATTAGGTGTGTGCAGGCACATTTAGGTGCATTTCATGGAATCTGTTACTCATGATAAGGTGCTAGAGTTTTTTCAATATGAGTAAGAGCATTGATTCAATATGAGTAGAGATTGATTCTCTAATTCATATTTTGTCAGTCTCTCTTGCATTTAAGATGTTTTTCCTTAGTGGAAATGAAAGGTACAGTGTTACAAGCAGGACTTCAGGAGTTATATATAACCACAGGCCCATGTTAGGTATGTGGAAAACTTGCTACCTACTTTTCCTAACGTGCTAGAAGTTACTACCAAAAGGTAATTTTGAATTATTGTAATGCTGGGCTTCATAAAACTGTGGTGTGGCCATAGGCGTGTGTTGTAAATGAAAATGTTATCTGTCATGTGTGTTTTGGAGAAAAACATGTTGAGATCAGCTAGCAAAATCCCAGCTTGGTTGTTTGTGCTGTCTTCTGTAGCCACATCATTCCCTCCCCTCTGCAGGTGCACCAGACTCAGCATACCACTTACAGATTCACCTCTCCACGTGTTTCAGTTGTGCTTCCTTTTGCCTGGAATGGCTAATCTTGGGCTGCTGTATTGTCTAATGCCACAGGGCACCATTTCTGTTGTATTCTTGAGATGTCCTCTGGGAAGTGGGAGTGGGTGGCATTCACAAAGGTCAACTGTATCCCTGAAGTTGAATAAGGGAATTTTTTTTTATTATGATTCCTTTTCCTAACTGGTATATTTATTAGACTTTAAATATACTGGTTAGGACAGGGAACCTAACTGGCATATTTCAAGTCCTTAAAACTTGGTTAGAGTCCACTTTGAAAATTATCATATTAATTATGAGAGCTCTTAATTTTTGAAATACATTAAAAGGTTTCTCATTTTAGAAAATATAGTAATGTGCCCTCATCATGCTTTCAATCCCATTCTCACCATCTGAGGTTGTCAATGAAACCAACCTGATGCAAAAAAATTTTTTTCAACAAGTTTTTTCAAAGTCTTACAAATATCTAAATGTAAATATGTCTATATCTATATCTATTTCTTTGAACATCTTTTGTTTCCCCAGAAATGATATCCTATAATATAACTTCTCATACCCTAGTCTTTTCTGTGGCTCAATATGAACAACTCTTTCTATTAAAGTGCTGCCTTTAGAGTCATTGGGGATCATTGAGAGTTATAGATCAGCATGACCAAGTACGAAGGGACACAGCCAAGGATAGACTATGAGCCAGGAATGCAGAACTGGGTAGGGCTCAGTCAGGGTGAGATCAAGTAAGAAACATATAAGGATGGTACATGGCTCAGGTTTATTTGTCAGTGGGTATGTACATGGTGACTGGAGTGCCAGGCTGGTCTAAGGGGCTAGATTTTCCTATGAGTTACCTACCGATCCAGGTCATTCTTTTAAAGGGCTGCATTCTTAGCTTGAATACCATGTTGTATTTGACTCTTTCTCTATTTAGGGTGTTGTAAGGTTTTGTCAACTCTCCAAGTTCTATGACTGTATCCTTCAACTCTGCAGCTTTTGTCTCTGTGGAGTCCCAGAAGCAGGACTGAGAGGTGCAAAGCCATATGCATATCAAATTTCTTCCTATTGCCAGGCTCCTCTCCAGAATAGCTGTGACAATTCTCAACCCTCAAGATATTTTTTCAATAACAGAATATGCGTTTAAATTACATAGGTCACAATCTTATCTTTTTACACTGGTGCTCACACTGAGTTTGTGGATTAAAAGCCTAAAGTTGAAGCTTTTTACTAGAAAAAAAGCATGACAACCTACTTTATTGCCAACTAAATTTTCCATGAAGCCAAACGAGGATCACAGTGACCACCCTGGAACTTGGTAAAGGTTAATTTAATTAACTTCAGCAATATAGGAAAGACTAGGAGATAATAGGATCTGGAAAGCCCACCCAGGTGTGAGTGAGCAAGAAAACAAACCCAGCTAAAAATTCTAGGAGAACATCTGGCCCAGGTGACAAGTCATGGAATGAGGAAGCTCACTCACAAGACCAGTCTTAGAGCAGGTGACACTAGAGAGGCCCAAGGCTGAGCCCTATTGGGGAATTCAGGAGCCTGGGAAGGCAGTAGGCAGGTGGTTGGCAAAGGGACATTTGCTGGAAAGAAGCATAGAACCTGCTTTCCCATTATGGTCCTGCTGCTGACTACTTCTTTGATTGGTAATAAACTATTTCCCCTTCACAGATCTCGTGTTTTTATCTTTATTGCAGGTGAAGGACTTCATCCATACAATATATATGTATAATGCTTATTGGGCCTTCTAAGTCTGCTGAACTTTTTGTTACAAAGGGTTTATTATCAGGTGGTGTGTGAAATGAATTGATTGTCCTAAATCCAGTCTCTATCTTGTATGCCATGTTGACTTTTTCTTTCTGAGTGGCACTCCAGTTACCCTTTAGTCCCTTTCCCTGAAACCTTCTGCATGTGTCTTCTTCTGAGTAGTTGGTTAGAAGAAGCTGTCATTTGCCTGACTTCAAGTAACACCCATGCCTATCATGCTCTAACGTGTGGTTACTTGTTGGATTATCCCTTTTTGAATATCTACATCAAGTTGCCCTCTTCCTTAGTTTGGGTCTATCTCTTGCCTATTGCCCTATTTTTAGAAAGCCTCAAAAATGCTCTCCAGTCAAGCATACCTGAGTTATGACCCAATGCGGAAAAGAGGCAAGACCAAAACCAGACTCTGATGCTGAATCTCAGAGTGTTGAAGCCATACTCCTAGAAACCCTCTTGCCTAATGCTCTTGTTTGCTCTTCAGGTAGGAAGTGAGCGAGCCTATACTCATGGGGCCATCGACATTGGGAACCATTCAGAGCTTGGCAATAGCATGTTTATAACTGGGCACTCATTGACTGAAGTATATGTTATATACCAAGTACTTACTTTTTACTGTTCTTGTGAATTTTACAGATTTTTTTGATAAAAGGTGACAATTATATTATTTTATATTAGTTTCAGGTAGTTAGACAATTATATAATTTACAAAGTGACCTCCCCAGTGATTCTAGTACCCGCTTGGCACCATGCATAGTTACTGCAATATTATTGACTATATTTCCTATGTTGCATTTTACATCCCCATAACTATTTTAACTATTTGCATTTCTTAATGCCTCCACCTTTTTCACCCATCCCCTCATTCTCCTCCCATCTGGCAACCCTCAGTTTGTTCTCTGTATCTATGAGTCTGTTTCTGTTTTGTTTGTTCATTAATTTTGTTGTTTAGATTCTACATACAAGTGAAATCTTTCTTTGATTATTTCACTTAGCACAACACTCACTAGGTCCATCCATGTTGTTGCAAATGGTAAAACTTCATTCTTTTTATGGTAGAGTGATAATTCCACTGTATATATGTAACACTTTTTTACCCACTCATCTATTGATGATGGACACTTGGGTTGCTTCCATATCTTAGTTATTGTAAATAATTCTTAACATAGGGGTGCATATATCTTTTTGCATTAGTGTTTTGGGATAAAAACCAAAGTGGAATTGCTGGGTCATAAGGCAGTTCTAGTTTTAATGTATTGGGTAACTCCATACTATTTTCCATAGGGGTTGTACCAAGTTGCAATCTCACCAACAGTGCATGAGGTTTCCTGTTTATTTATCAACACTTGTTTGTTGATTTCTTGATGATAGCCACTGACTGGTGTGAAGTGAAATATCATTATAGTTTTAATTTTCATTTCTCTGATGATTAGTGACATTAAGCATCTTTTCATACGTATATTGGCCTTTTGGCATCTGTATGTCCTCTTTGGAGAAGTGTTTATTCAGATCCTCTGCCCATTTGTTAATTGAATTTTTTTTTTTTTTGGTGTTGATTAGTATGCATTCTTTATAAATTTTAGATATTAACCCCTTATTGAATATATCATTGGCAAGTATTTACTTCCATTCAATAGATTGCTTTTTTGTTTTGTGGATGGTTGCTTTTGCTGTGCAAAATATTTTTAGTTTGTATGAGTACCATTTGTTCATTTTTCTTTTATTTCCCTTGCTTGAGGAGGATATATGTCAGAAAAAAATATTGCTAAGAGAAATGTTCAAGATAGTACTCTACACTTTCTTCTGGGAGTTTTATGGTCACGTGTCAGACTAAGCCATTAATGCATTTTTGAGTTTATTCTTATAAGAATGTGTATACCAAGTAGTTCTTGAACTGGTTAGACCGAATTGATTCTAATGTTTTGAGAACAAGAAAGCACTTCACAGGAAAGTATTTTATGAATTTCTATGACTCATTATGTTAACAGCAAAGAAATCAATAGCATAACAAACAACAAAAGTAATAACTGTGCAGTGCACACACCTGCTATTTTTGTCTGCTCAGAATCTGTTTTTCGTTCTCCAGGCAACTGTATTACAATTTTTCTTTGGAACCCCCATCTTACCTCCCTCTCTGAGTCTATGCCATAAGCAAATCAGCCTATTTCAGTTGCTAGTTATGGCATTAGTTCAACGGTAAACTGACCCAATGAAGCTCAGTCCCAAGGCTTTCACTGGCACTATTTGGAAAGAGGCTCTCTCCAGCTATGGCCATTAAGCTGGCTGCAGGTGCTGGTGGTCATCTTGCCAAGATATGGGAAGAGCCTACTTAGCTAAACTGTGCCTAAGCCACACTACCTCTGGATTATTTAGTTACATGAGCCACCATGTTTATTGTTTCACTTAAGCCGACTTCTGTTGTATTTCTGTCACTTGCCATCAAAAGACTCCTGACTTTTCAATGGGTTCCTGAAGTTTTGAAATCTAAAGCTACAGTCAATGCTGTTGAACTGAAGACTCAGCTAGATTGCTATAACACAACACAAAATAATACACTTGAGGAATGAAAGTGGTTCCCACCCATCACAGAGACAAAAAGAATTCTTAACCAAAGATCAATGATATTCCTTCCAGCATTAAAAATAACATCCTATGTAGCAAAAAGAATCCACCAGATTGTAATTGTCAGTGGATTACTATCACCTTTGAACACTGAAGGTAAATGTTATATATTCATCTGAGCCCAGATGTTTAATTAGATAGTTCTAGAGTCCCTTCCAAGTCTTTAGTTATATATAAACCATGTAGACAGTAGATGAGATTTGATTTGAGCCCATGTCATCACATAGGGAAGACTGAAAGGGGGACTGTGGACAATATGAGTAACATGATATTGGACACATATGTAGATGTTGAAACCAGGCAGACATGAATTTGAATTCTGGCTAAATGACTTAGGAAATTTATTTAACCTCAGTGTTTCAGTTTTGTCATTTGTAAAATGGGTATAGCAATACCCATTTTGATATTAGAGATATAAAATACCATATGCTAAATCTGCTGTTGTGTTTGAGGCGTGGAATTTTAGTTCTTGTGTTATTGTAAAATTCTGGGAAAGTGACTTAGTTATAAATGAAGGTTCTTAAATTACCTGTTATGACTTCATTGACTCCCTCAATGAAACTCAGAATAAATCTTTTTGTTACATGTTTTGCATATAAGACTCCCTTTCTCTCCAAACTGGTATATTTTTGAGTGTTTTGAGTTGAGATTTATTCGATCAAAATAAATGACAACAATGGGAAGTTGAGGTTTACCGACAACTAATTTGGAAAAAAAATGTATATCTTTGGCCCAGGTTGAGAAAACAACTATTTAAAATGCAGACATGAAACCATTGGAAAGAAAGCTGAGGTATTTGTAATGCACAATGTTGAAATGCTGTATGCTATATTGATTTCACTACTGCGTGAATGTTTTGCTTTTTGATATGCTCTATGTGTTTAAAGGTTTTGTAGTGTGAATTATAGATGATACCAAAGTATTTGCTAAGCCCCAAATAGCATTTCTTTCTTCCCATTTGATTTTTATTTTTGTTGGAAGTACATGTTTTGATGATGCTGAAACCACAAATCTTTCTTGATGGTTCCGTTAGTTTCACTAAGTAGTAGCCAGAGCTGGATTCCACGGACAGTTCTTGAATGTTAAGCAGCATCAAAAAATGTTAATTTGTTAGATAACTGACTAGTTTCCTCCAAGCTCCTCTGGGAGGCTGAGAATTAACCAGACTTTCACTCTGTCTCACACTCCAAAGGGAATATGCTAATTAACTGTCAAATTGACAGCCATGGCTTACCATTCCATTCCTCCTAGTTCACAATTCACCCAGGAACTTGTGCACAAGCTCCTTGTACACTGATTTCATCCCACCAGGAATTCACACCCAGGAACCTGGTGTGAGTGAGTGAAGGGGAGCGCCTAATTCTCCCAACCTCCAGGGATTTGCTTATTAGATGGCATGTAAGAAGGGACTCAGAGGATGTTTGTGGAATCAATGAAAAATAACCACCATCATTCTCTGCCATAATGTTTCTGCTCACAATACATCCAGCAGTGATTTAAGCTGAGGGAAATGGAAAGTACTGTTGTGTCTGGGAAAACATGAATCTGGGCCTGTTAGTTTCTCTAGTAAGGCCCCTAGATGTATTTTTCAGGGACAAGTCCCATGAGACTATGACTCAGGAACATGGCTCTTTTCCTGGATGGCAAGACAGCATGTAGTTCCTCTTGGGACTCACTTTTTTTTTTTTTTTTTTTGCCTGGGGACTTCATGTCACTATATTTTATTCTCTCCATTCGTTCCTGACCCTCTCATGCTCATCTGCTTCTTTTTCTTTTTCTTTTTTTTAGTTTGGTCTTG
The DNA here is from genome assembly GCA_004026585.1 of Noctilio leporinus. Classification (NCBI taxonomy): domain Eukaryota; kingdom Metazoa; phylum Chordata; class Mammalia; order Chiroptera; family Noctilionidae; genus Noctilio; species Noctilio leporinus. The sequence goes on from PVIW01001028.1 coordinate 92,984, forward strand.
TGATTTTTATATTTATGTTAATATAAAGATTTCAGGTATTTAAACTTTTATTTTAATAAATCCTACATTTTTAATCCTACAATTAAAAACATTACTATGAATTTGTCCCATGTCTATTCAAAACCACACCAATTTGTCCTTTTCTTCAGGTGGATTGGAGATATATGTTCTATAGATGGCACTATTTTTGAGCCACTTTATCTGCCTAGGTATTTTGTGTACATTTTCTTTTTCAGTCCTTAGCCTGAACCCATGGAAAAAAATCAGAGACATTATTTTCACTTTATAGATGAGAATATGAGGCTTATAGATATAAAAGTTTGTGTTGGTTAAGAGCAAGATTTTGGTCTTTGGCAGAGGTGGAAAGAAATATAGCAGATAGAGTGACATGTCAGGACAAAATAGAGCTGGCCACATCTTTATGGTAAATTTTTAATTTATGATATAAGATGTCTCATTATGAATGCATTTAAATGTATTTATTTTACAATCCTATAAATCTCTCTGAGCCAGTAGTGATGTTTAGGTAATTTGATCTTTTAATGCCATTCTCCTCCTTTCTTCTTATATCACCACTTACTTTCTAAAATATTTAGGTCTTAGATAAGATGTTCCCTTTTGCAGAGGCCTTCTAAAATGACTCTAAACCCTCCCATTACTCTATTCCAATGCTCTATTTCATTGTCTTTATAACTTTCATTGCTATTCAAAATCATATCTTTTATTTGTTTGTATCCCTGATTAGAACTGCTTAGGAAAACAGTTCTTTCTTTGTCTTATTCACCTTGGTCTGTGTCAACAAGTTCCCAGAACTCAACATGAAGTGATCTTTGTCTAGGTCCCTACAGGCCCTGCTCATTCGTGTGAAGCTGGAGTAGCCTCAGTAGGCACTCATCATTCTAGGGAATGAACTCCAGCTGAACTAACCCTGGGGATTTCTGTTTCCATGCAGGTTTGTAGAAGGCTTTAAATGACCTAACTTCTAAATCCCTGCAAAGGTTTGTACACATAACCAGATTATACCCTACTATTTGCCAGGAGTTAGGCTAATTGTTTTAATAACACCTAAGTTCATCTTCAAACAAATCTAGAAATAGATACTAATATTGCCCTCATTTTTCAGATGAGGAAGCTAAAGCTTGGAAAAAATAAGTGACTTGCCCTGGTCCCACATCTAGTAGAAGATGGACAGAAGCCCAGGCTGACTTTTTGCAAAGATGACACTTACTATCAACTTGGCAATGATGACCCATTCTTATGTGGCCCATAACCTCCAGGAAAATTACTATCTTCTATGAATGAGTGCTCACAGTCTGAGGATGGGCCTAAGGGATGTTGGCAGGAAGTTGGTTTAGAAGTTAAGAAAGAAGTCAAGTTAAATGATATTTAATCCCTGATAAATGGAGGTTTTATGCAAATCAATTTTTAAAAAGAGTTCATCTTTATTGATTTGAATTATATATGTACTTGGGAGATCGACAGACATGGAATCAAAGCCCAGCAGTCATTTAATACTCCTGTCACTTTTAGTAATTTTTAAAATCCTTTTAAGACTTAATGTGAATTTTAATACTTATCTCACAAAATTGTTGCAAGTAGACCAGCTAATTCAGTGGTTGGCACATATGAGATGAAGGCAAGAACGATTTCCTTTTCTTTAAGTATTATGGTTGACAATTCTTTGGTCATGAAGCTTTTCTTTCCCTAAATTTTATGTTCTCCCAGTACTTGAGTTAAAATTTTATTTCTTTTATTTTTATTTCTTGTCTCAGGTACAGTTTGAGATCTTATTTTATTTCCTAAGATTTATGCATCACTGGTCTGAAAAAATCTCTGGGCCACCATAGTAGCTGTTAAGGTTTGCCTTTGCCTTCACTGAATCTTCCCAGACCTCATTTTGGACCACGGCTTTTGCTTAATGGCATACATTTCACCACTATTAACCTTTCATGAATCTATACCGCAGCTTCATCTGTTGTTACCCTAAAAGAGTTTCTCTCAAGTCAGACTTTTGAAAAGTTGGGGCGTGAGAGTATGAGAGAATATTCTTATCACTTTGGGAAGTTGGGATTGCTTTTGAATCATTTTTTTGGTCATTGTATAGAAAATTTGTGGTAAGCAAAAGACAAATATAAAGTGACGTAGTCATGGCTTACATCAATAATGAACCCAAGGATGATTAATTTTGTTGGAGCATTTGAATCTGAGAATGAAGCTATTCAGATAAGAATAGCTAGCTTCACGAGTCTAAACAAGGCAAGAAGCTACCTCAAATAATGGAGAGACAATGTAAAGGCAATAATTTGTAAATCATCTATAACATTTCTCTAGGAATATGATCACTTTCTTCACACTTGACAGGCTATATCTCATGAAAGTATCTACAATTTTTATTGTTTTTAAGGCAAAACAAGCTGGATAGCTTGCATATTTGTCACAGATATCTCAGAACATAGTTGCAAGATATAATAAGCAACTCTTCTTTTTACAAACTATATTTTCCCCTTGTTTTTGAAAGATTGGTTTCCAGACCATTTTTATATAGCCCAGATCATTCCTAACTTATAAAGGGTACAAAAGGTTGCCATGGGCACTAGAACCCAATACTCTAATCCTTCCAACTTCATACCACCTAAAGCTGTATTCTCAATCAGGGGCCTGGATCCTGAGCTTAGGTGACACTGTGGCTAGAGTTGGGTGTGAGGCAAACCCTTGCATCTGTGCAGGAATGGAACTGCTAAAAAGAACTAATGTTCTCCTTTCATTGGTGGTGAGTAATTTTCAATTTACAGATGAGAAAACTGAAGCACATATGTGTTGACTAAACTGGGAAGCTGCAAGCTAACTGGGCACACCCTCAGGGTGACCAGCTGTGCCAGTTTTCTCGGCACTGAGGGGCTTTCTGGAATGCAGAACTTTCTGGGGGTTAAAACCGAGGCAGTCTTAGGCAAACCATAATGGTCAGTCACTCTCATGTCTGAATTTAGAAACTATATACACTTCATCTTTTTGCTTCAGACTATAAAATAATTAACTCCCTTTAAAATATTTAGCGTGCTAGGTTGCCCTGTATTCCTCATTCACCCACTACCCTACTCCTACTAGCTGACTGAGCAGATCATGCTCTGTGTCACATTTGCTGTGAGACCACTTACCCTCTTTTCTGGGCCCTAGGAAACTGAAAGCCTTATAGCTTTCTGAGCCTCCAACTTTATTGGATTTCCAGACAGAAAACAGTTATTCTTCATTCTTGGTGACCATTGTGCTAAGAAACTCAACAATTGCCCTGATTTCAAACCCAACAAAGTCTATGAAGATCTCTGGGCATTTAAACCCCTCCATCCAAATACTCTGTCTGATGCTTTAGTGATGGTTCCTGGTAACCTCAAATCATCTGTCAGGGATGACTCAGTTGCTCCTGATGATTTCTCTCCTCAGAGGAGGATCCTGATGGAGAAGGCTAGAATGTGCCGTTTATTGGCTACGTCCTTCTTAGCAAGGACTCCTCCCCTTAGTTGGCCCTATTATTGAGAGATAGTGGTTGCTTCCAGTGGTTTCTTTGGCTGATGGTAGCAATTCTAATTAACATCAGCTTTTCTAAGAATTTTCTGGAGTCTTTTACTTTTTTTCAGAAAGCTCATACTTCCCCTATGTAAGCAGGCTTGATCATTATCAGGTGCTAGAGTTCTTACGGGATCCTGTAGTGAAAACCTGGTGCTTTCCAGTGTTCTAAGGCAGTGTTGTCACTGCAAGTTATTACTCATTCCTGGGTCATAAATCAATGTAGTGGGTCAAGATCAGTCATTTTGAAAAGGAAATGAAAAAAGGCTAGAGTAGAAAATAGAAATACATAATATGTGGTAAGAATTAGTATTGTTTTGTAAAATTTTAATATTATTTTACATATATTGTGTGTGCCTACACACATACACATACATGAAATGTATACTATGATAAAAATGTATTTCTTAGTGACTTGGGTTACAGTTAGTAAAAAGTTTCTAGAAAGATTTTTATAGAAAAACATCATACTGTTTCTTAAAGTAGTAAAACATTGCAAACAAACAGAATGTTTAATAGGAGGAGATTATAAATTCCATGCATATCATATCTATAATGTTGATTATTATACCCTCCAGAGCTTAGCATTGAAGAACTTACACAGAGCAGGTGATCAATAAATATTATTGACTGTTACTATTGTTGAAAGATTCAATGCATTCTCCTGCCTCTGCATGACAGAATTTACTGCAGTTATTAAAATGCTTTCCAGTAGTTTTGTAAACATATAGAAATGTGTGTGTGTGTGTACACATATGTGTAGAAGATTGCAAGGAAAAAAACACCAAAATATTAACTGTGGCTATTTATGACCAGTAAGATTATGAGTGGTTAAAACATTTTTTATTGTTATTATTTTCCTACAATGAACAAGTCCTACATTTATAATTTAAAAAGTTTTGATTCCTTTGGTATTGCATTAGATAAGTAAATTTACTCAGAATTACATGGTACCCTAGATTTAACTGCCCCAATGGTCCTTTCTTGGGGTCTCATGGTGAGGAAAAGTTCCACTGACTCACCCTTGTTCGAGAAGAATCTGTCACACATGATCTAGAAGGGGACTTCTTAAGGGTATATTCATTTAGTCAATAAAAATGTATTAAACTCCTTTATGGGAACCATTTAGTCAGGCTCAAAGGATTTAGAGATTAATGGAGTGTGCTCTCTCTTCCAGGATCTCATAGCTTGATGAGGTAGAAAACTAGGAAGTAACTAATTATTGCACTATTATAGGTACTAGGGTAACAATATGACGCTTTGTTATGGGCAATGAATTCTGAGCCCATTACTGTCTTTTTTTGTAAGATCTTAAACTCCACTAATTTAGGGGCTTGAAAAATGTTCTAAGTTTCTCTTCCCATGTTTCCCTCTGTTTGCCTAAGTCCTGGGGGAAGCTTTGCAAATCAAGTCGCAGTAGCAAAGGTAGTCAACTCATAGTCCTTAAAGTGGAGCTGGTGGCAATATAATGGAGTGGCTAAGGGCATCAGTTTTGGATTCAGCATATGGTAATGTAGTTTATAATTCCACTGCTCAATGACTTAGGCAAGTCACTTTATCTGAGCCTCACTTTTCATACCTGTATAATGGGTTAAGGATATTAACCTTGTAGTTTTGTTGGGATTAAAGCACTTAGCATGGTCTCAGGCACACAGTAGGGCTCTTTATATGATGGTAATTGTAATTTTGGACTCTGATGCTGCTAAATTGTTGTCAGGGTGCATGAAAGCTAAGTTAGTTAATGCTTCTCTTCCACACATTTACGATATAATATAGATACCAAATAAGTTCAAATTTTCTATAAATTACTGTTCCTTACTTTTTAATATAGGGTATGAATTTTGTCCAGGAGGTTGTCTAGATAAATAGGTTGATAATTGAGAAATATCTTAATTGAGAAATTGGCAACTGGAAAAATCTCTCATGTATGTTTTAAGTAAGTCTCAGAAAAGACTTTGGTAGAAGTTGACTAACCATGACTGTTTGCTGGGTTGTAGCCATTAAGAGGCAACCACTTTGAGCAAGAGGGGCCATTCCAGTAGCCGATCACCAGTTTCCTGTTTCCTTTGCTTCTCTTGGAACAGTCCATCTCCTGACACTATCCCACAATTCTGAACATTTGTGTTTTTCTATCTTTGGTCTGAAAAGGTTAATGCTTATATACCTCAAGTGGACAAACAAGTAAAATCATAGAAACCTTGCATTTTGGAAAGAAATAGTTTCATTCTTTAAATAGCTATAAATCTGTGATTCATTTTCCTCCTATTCTGATGCTGACTCGTTTCCACAAATTTTAATATTTGTATTAATCAGGATCCTGGCTGTTGCACGTGAGAAGTCCAGAGGTACTGCAGCTTTAGGAAGAAAGAACTCGATTTGATGCGCCATAAGATGCCAACAGGAAGCCCTCTCTCTGCCTCTCTAAGCCACCTACTTTCCTCTTTGTTCACGCATCCTGAGGGGTGCTTTCTCCAGGGGGTGGAGAAGAGAAGACTGAACAACGGCTTCCGGGTCACAGTCTTCCAGTTCTGCAGCTGTCACAAAAGTCTTCGGACTGACTTTTTTTGGTTCAGACTGGAGTTAGCAGGTATGCAGACTCAGAAAAGAGGAGGTGTTATCCCTCCTAGTCCTCAAATGGGGATGGATGCCGCATAAGCAAACAAACAAACATCCCTTGCCAACAAAAGAAAACAAAACAAAAACCACCCCATTAACTCAATTCCTTTATTTGAAATAAAGCCACCATTTAGAATAATGGCATTCATGAAGTTACCTTTGCCTTCCATTTATGACTTGACTCATGGGCATATCTTACATTATTAATTCTGTACAGGTGATTCCTATGTCTTTGCTGTGTATTCTCTCCCTAACTCCAGGGCCAAGTATCTCATCACTTGTTTGACATACCTAGCTGAATGTCACACTCTCATTTCACTCATCTCACGTAAATATAAATATCTTTCACTCCTGCACATACATACACAGACACACAGACATTTGAATGTGTGTGTGTGTGTGCATGTGTGAGAGAGCTGATCTGTGTGAATAGCTGGTATTTTTAAAAGTTCTTTGTTGACATATAGCTGTTTAAATGAAGCAACATTTCCATATCAACTGATCCACTGGTAAAATGAACAAACCAACCTCTGGGTTGATCAATGTGACCCTTCCTCCAAAAAAATAGTTAAAGGCATCATTATGGTTTGGTGCTCACAAGCAGAGAGAAACAATACGGTTTTCTGCTGGGTCTTCATAGGAAAATCTGTGAACCTATTTCTGGACTTCAACCTGAACATGCTGCTGATTCACCCTGGCATGTGATCCTGGCAAACTGCTGTTTTTCAGGCCCCACAAATGAGTCAGCTGGGATGGAAATGCCAATTAGACAGATGTATACTGCTGGTTTAGCTCATCACCTTAAGGAGCCATCATGATGATAACCGTGTACATATTTAAGTGGGTGAGTTTTAAAGTTTTAAATATGAAAATGTCTTGTGTCCTGTGAATCTTCAAGAGTGTGGTTCCAGTATGGGAGAAACCAAGCTTTAGAGCTTAAGAACAAAGATGGAAATGAAAACCCATGAGAGTTCTCTAGGAATAGCAGTTTTGAAGGGAATTATTTTGTAGTGGTCTTGTTTTACTTCTCAGAATGAAAACTAAAACCATGGTTTTATAGGTTTTAAGCATTTTGATTTTTATTCTGTATTTTGTTAAATTCACCTAAACTTGAATAGAGAATGAGGAAAGACAATTATCAATACATGGGTATCTTTTTTTCCCTTTAGAAATAGCATTACTCAGGGCCAAACTCATCATCTCTAAGTGAGACCAATTCTTTTCTTTTGGTTTCTTGTTTTTGTTCAAAGCTTGATGATTTTTCAAATATCATTTGCCTCTCTCAGCACAGTGGCCTAATATTGATTGTGCTTTTGTTTATGAGTATGTTCTATGGGAACTAATCATGATTTTGCTTCAAATGGTAAGGCATTCACTTGTTAGTGTTGATTTTTTCCACTTATAATTTTTGCACTTGGGAAAATGTGTCACTAGCAAAATAGCTGGAAATAATATATAACCTCAAGGCCCTTTGAGCTTCTAAAAATGGTGGCAGAATGAGGAAGAATAGTCGCTTATACTCCTGGTTTGAGTTTAGGGAGGAAAAATTTTAATCATGAACAATCTGAGTCCACCAGAAGAACGCCAGAGAGTGAATAAAGTATACTTAAAAAAAAAAAATGTTTCTTCTGTTTTTATTTCAAGAGGGGTTTCCAAGAATCAGGTAAAAAAACAATTTCTATTCATCTTCATAAATATATGGTGCTAATAGTGTTGCAGTAAGAGGGTAGTTTCCCTCTTGTAATGGTTTTTAATATTAGTCTATCATATTCTCTAAGCACTTTCCTTGTGATGGTTTCATTTCTTCCTTAGCTCTTTGGACCACCCAAGTTTCCTGCTCTGGCTGTAAAGCATGGCACTTAGACATTCACTGAGGCCTCACTATAGTTTTTCACCTACATTCTCCATATGTTGTCAAGCCTCAGCCTCTCTATTATTTATAAGACTTTTTGCCAAGTATTAGGACTGCCATTGCTGTTACAGAATTTTGCTGATGTTGGAAGTCACCATGGTTAAACCAGGAAAATACATAGTTTGGATTTCTGATAGTTCAGATAGACTTCGTATCAGAGAAATGTGATTAAGTATTTGATGAAAAATGTAGGTTACTACAAAGAACACAGCTTTAACTTCAAGAAAGAAAGCCCTGTATATATCACTTACGAGAAATTTGACAGCATCAGCCCCAAACAAGGTAATGAGTATTCATGAAGGAAGTGACAGAACCAGTAAGTGCCCACCCCCTATAAACTGGGTTACTGGCACAACAGTATTCTAGGCCCAAAGGTTTTTTCCACACCTGTTCACAGGATTTCATCCAGTCAATAGGTGGGGTGGCTGGTGGCCCATTTCACTACAGTGCTTAGGTGGCTTTGCATTTTTGTTTTAATTGTCATGTTTGCTTATCTGTCATATGTTATAGCTGCACAAATGCAAATTTTCCAAAGGGTCCCCTTGCCTTCTGGCTGACACTAATTAAAATCTATGATTTGCATGGCTGACCAAGTTATCTTTTAAAAATATCAAAACAGTCTGGTACTGGCATAGACATATAGATCAATGGAACAGAATAGAGAGCCCAGAAATAAACCCAGAACTCTATTGTCAATTAATACTCGACAAAGGAGGGAGGAACATAAAATGGAGTAAAAACAGTCTCTTTAATGAGTGGTGTTGGGAGAATTGGACAGCAACATGCAAAAAAATAAAACTAGACCACCAACTTACACCATACACTAGAATAAACTCAAGATGGATAAAGGATTTAAACATAAGCAGTGCTACCATAAAGGTCCTGGAAAGAAATACAGGCAGTAAAATTTTAGATATCCTATGCAGAAATATGTTCACTGATACTTCTCCAAGGGCAAAGGAAATAAAAGAACAAATAAACAAATGGGACTATATCAAACTGAAAAGTTTCTGTTCAGCTAAAGAAAACACCAGCAAAATTAAAAGGGAACCAACTGTATGGGAAAACATATTTGCCAATGATACCTCAGACAAGGGTTTGGTATCCAAAATGTATAAAGAACTTGAGACTCAACACCAGGGAGACAGACAGCCCAATTAAAAAGTGGGCAAATGACCTGAACAGACAACTCTCTGAGGAAGACATACAAAGGGCCCAAAGGCATATGAAAGAATGCTCAACATCATTAGCCATCAGAGAGATGCAAATTAAAACCACAATAAGATACCACCTCACACCTGTCAGAATGGCCATCATCAACAAATCAACAAGTGTTGGCGAGGATGTGGGGAAAAGGGAACCCTGGTGCACTGTTGGTGGGAATGTAGGCTGGTGCAGCCACTATGGAAAACAGTACAGAGTTTCCTTAAAAAACTAAAAATGGAATTGCCTTTTGATCCAGCAATTCCACTACTAAGACTATACCCAAAGAACCCTGAAACACCAATTCATAAGAACCTATGTACCCCTATGTTCATAGCAGCGCTATTTACAATAGCCAAGTGCTGGAAGCAGCCTAAGTGCCCATCAGTGGATGATTGGATCAAAAAACTTTGGTACATTTACACAATGGAATACTGTACAGTGAAAGAAAGAAGGAACTCCTACCCTTTGCAACAACATGGATGGAACTGGAGAGTATTATGCTTAGTGAAATAAGCCAGTCAGTGAAAGACAAACACCATATGATCTCACTCATTACAGGACAATAATGAACAAAACAAACAAATAAGCAAAATAGAACCAGATATATGAATACAATGAATTGACCTTCAGTGAGCAAGGGGAAGGGGTGAGGAAGAGGCAAAGAAGGGAGCAGTTTACTCAAGGAACTAGTATGAAAGAACCATGGACATGGTACAAGTGGGATTGACTTTTTGGGGGAGTGGATGGGTAGGGAAGGGAACAGAGGAAGGTAAAAAGGGCCTGGATATAAAACAACAACAATAAAATTAAATTAAAAAAATAAAAATAAAAAATATTTAAAATATTGATTCATCTGGCTCATTGTGGCCATCTAGCTGATGGCACAATTGATAAGGTACTGGTCTGTGAACCTAAAGGTTGCTTGTTCGATTCCCAGCCAGGGCATATAACCAGGTTGCAAGCCAGGTCTCCAGCCAGGTCTGTAGCTGGAGGCAGGTGAAAGGCAACTATACATTGGTGTTTCTCTCTCTCTCTGCCTCTCTCCCTTCTCTTCTCTCTAAAAATAATAAATAAAATATTTTAAAAATAAAAATAAATAAAAAATATTGATTCATTAATCCAATCATTCAAGATTCCCTTATAGAGCACCCATGGCGTGAAGGCCCTTATGACAAGCCTCGTGGGGGAGACAGACTTGTACACAGAAAATTACAAAACAATGTGATATGTATTCTGATTAAGACTATTTTTGTCTTCTCCATTGTTAATAAGAATAAAAGTTTGTTTTTCCTCACAAATAATAGATTCTTTACAATTCGAATCTACTCTATTGACATAGCCTCATCTTCAGACCCTTTCCCCATGTGAACCCTATGTATCAACCACATAAAATGTACTGATATTCCCAGGACCTGCTCCATTTCCCACAACTGGGGAATTCCTACACATTCTGCAAGACTTAGCTGATGTCATTCTTTCCTTTTTGGCTCTGTCCTCATAACTCCAAAACAGTTACTGATTCACGCCTTTGGGCTCCTTTGGGAATTTTTATATATCTTTTTTCTCATGGTTCATAAAATACTTTATTTCATTATAATACCCACTCAATTGTAAGATTCTTCAGGCAGAAGTGTATCTTATGTCTTGTATTATGTCTTTTATTTTCCCAGTGTTGAGTTCAATGCCTGGCATACACATGATAAATGATACATTTTTTTATTAGTAAATGAATGAATGAGTGAATGAACTCTGAAGCCAGCATTTGGAGTTAGCTTTGGGTTTGTTTTACAATGAACACTGTTGAAATACTTTGTACTGTTAAGCAATTATCTTCTTGTAGAACACCTGGTAGAAATCTATAACTATGTTGGCCAACAACTCAAAGTGATTAGCGCAACCAATTTACTGCAATTAGAAGGAGGACCACACTCCATAGAATCCAAAAGGTGCATTGACTACACATCTGCACAACATAAAAGAGATTATTACTACTTCAAGAATCATGAAAGCATATCATCCTTTCACTAATTAGTAAAATAGTCCACTGACATTCATATTTAATAAACTCAGATAAAAGCAAAAGGTGAAAAGCAGGCTTTAGGAAGGACATTTGAGAAGAATCACCAAGAAAAGAATTTTTAAAGAAGATGATGCAATTCTACATCTACTCACACTAATAAAAATGGCTTGAATGGGGTTTGTAGAGTTAACAGAGGAAGTTGGATTAGAGAAGGTCAAATTCCATGAAAAGCAATGTGCATACAGCTTTATTTTAGAGTGGAATATTCACCACTGTTGTGCAGTGTTGAGAGCCTGGGTCTGGAATGCAGGCTACCTGGGTGTGAATCCCAGCCCCACCTGCTTCTAGCTATGTAATATTAGAAAAGTTACACACCTATCTCATAGGATTGTTGAGAGAATATAAAATAGTAAGCTCTCAAAAGTACTAACTTTTATTACTATTCATTGGTATTCTCTTTGGACTCTTATTATATCCATCTTTACCATTTCTTTTTAGCATGTATTCTCACTGACAGTTGGTTTTTCCATATGCTTTCTGTATTATGTATTTTTTATATGTTCTTACAAAGTTGAGGCATATCTTTATCTTTCATGTGTCCCATGAGGTTGCTACCTCCAAGTTATTGGCATTTTGTTTTATCTAGGAAATGATAATAATCATTGGTAGTAGATGCAAGAGAAACATCAAATCCATTAGTAACCAAGGTCAGAAGAAAGTTGTATCCTTTTACTTGAATTTTCCACTAGATATTGCTCAGAAATCCTTTGTTTTGCCCACAAAGGCTGTGAATCAGCTATTATTACTGAACTTGGGCCTGAAATAACCATATTTAATTGTGATTGAGTTAACAAAAGTGAAGTACTTAGGAAAAATTAAGATGAGATACAATAATTATTGTATTGATTGGAGCTGTACCTTTCTTTTTCAGAGCCAAAGACAGAGCAATCATCCTTTAAATACATGAAAGGCCTGTTCTGTTGAATGACTCACTATGGTATTTCAAATAATTTCTTTTATGATCAAATGAAAAACAAAGAATTATTAAGATGATAAAGTTGACAAAAATAAAATAAGCTGATGAATGCCAACAAAACAAGGCTTTATACAGATTAGGAGTTATAAATTAAGATTTTTAGATCTTAATACTTACCATTTTGACTTGAAACATTGAACTGTGGACTATGTACCGTTAGTTTATTAGAAAGCTTTAGTCCATTTTAGAAGGACTCTTTTTTTTTTTTTTAAGATTTTATTATTTTTCAGAGAGAGAGGAAGGGAAAGAGGGAGAGAAACATCAATGTATGGTTGCCTTTCACCTGCTACAGACCTGGCTGGAGACCTGGCTTGCAACCTGGTTATGTTGCCCCGGCTAGGAATTGAACCGGTAACCTTTGGGTTCGCAGGTCAGCACCTTATCCAGTGCCACCAGCCAGGGCTTAGATGGGCTCTTTATGCCCAATTTTAAATGGACTATTTATTTCAAAATTAGCAAAAAATACTATTTGGAGAACTGATTTTAATTGTTAACTAGCCACATTTCAAATTTATTTTTTATACTAACCTGTGATGAAAGATACTAAAGGACTTCCTATTTGAGAATACCATAAGAGAATATGACTGGAGGGTAAGTTAAGGAAAGACAGACAGTGTCTTCTATTTGTGGAAATTAGGAATAAAAATGTACTTCAAATGGAATATTAATTATCACCATGGTAGTTGCATTTTTGACCAATAGGGATCATCCTAAACAATGTCATCTCTGTCTTGGATAAAGTTATTGTTTTATAAAAATCAAGTGAATAAAGGAAAAAATAAATGAATACATTTTAAGAATAAGTTTTTATGTGATATCTATGCATAGATCTATTGAACAGGTCTCATATTGAGAAATCAGTCAAGAGTTTTAGAAAAAGATGGAGGATTGAGCATATGCATCACCATTTATTTAGTCCCTGAATTTCTACTCAATAATAATAAATAGATTTTAAAGGTTATATGAGTTAGCTTTTACTGCATAACAAAAATACTACAAATGTAGTGACTTAAAATTACAACCATTTATTTAACTCATGAGTCTATGGATCAGCAGTGTGAACTGGGCTCTAATAGCTGATTTATCTGGTCTCAGCAGGACTCCATGTATCTTGAGGCAGATGCAGGTCAAGTTCAGCTTTGCTGGTCTTGACTGGGCTCCCTCATTTCTGGGGCCTCCACTGAGGCCACTGGGCTGACTCAGGCTACCATCCTTTATCAGGCCACACTGGACGTGTTCATATAGAAAAGGAGGGGATCCCAAGAAAGTGAGTGGAAATGTGTAAGGTCTTCTAAGGTCTACCAGCAGATCTGACGCATTGTCTCTTCTGCCTAATTCTGTTGGCCCAAGCCTGTCACAAGGCCTGTCTAGATTTAAGAGATGGAAAAATTGGCTCTATATCTTAATTGAAAGAGCTAAATATCTACATGACTATGAGAAGGGGAATTATTAGAGATATTTTTATATCAATCTATCACAAAGTGACAAACCCACAAGGACAAAGAGAACTAAAAGAAGTAACAACATTTTGGAAGCTAGTAAGGAAACACATAAGTGGCAACTGACTTAGAGACACCTGAGAAAGCTGAATCCCCAAATGGGCTGTGGAGAAATCCAAGAAGCAACTCAGTGCACTAATGTCAGCCAGCAACCTTCCAAAGTCTCAGAGATTGTTGTATCTGGTAGACATTCATGAAAGGGAGGGGGTAGAGATAAAAACGAAAGGATTTGTTGAAATCCTCTTTAAGTATTGTAGTTAGATCCTCAAAACATTCCCTAGTCTTTCTAGTCATTATTTGCCACCCTGTTTATATATTGTCACATGTGACTAGAGCTTAGAGAGCAGGAAAAGTTGGAAAATGAAAGGAAAAAAGCAAAGGAATAGTGTGAAGGAATAAAAACATCCAAGTAGTAAGGGGCTTAAATTCAGGGGACTTTTAGCAGTCCACAATTTAATTCCAAAGAAAACATTTATACACCTATACTTAGATGCATATATATATACATATACAAACAAATTACATACATACTATATATAATACATGTATGTGTAGGTAGTACATTTTACATATAATACATATTATATATATAAACCTCAACTTCTGTTATTTGACATTACTTTTATGATGGAAGGATGGAAGATGATAACCATCTCTTTGCACATTGAACAGGGGTAGGGAGGAGAGGCTGCAGGATTATTGGCTCTTTTATGTATAATCGAGGCAAAGAGAATCCAGACTTCATGGGAGGTAGTGGCAGAATTTATGAATGAGATGTGGTTGGACTAAGAGTTCTATTTACTGTTCCTTTGGTCCCATATCTGTCATGGATGATAACAAATCTCTGATATATCTATAGAATATTATATCTTCTCTCTTAATGTCAGAGCTTGTGTTATAATTTTTTTTCTTTTAATTTTATTGTTGTTGTATTGTGTTATAATTATTTATTCCCAGGATGACTAAGAAGCAAAAATTCAATCTCATGGTATTCCTGGAGCTAGATGATCTGGGAAATTTAGGCTTCTTGTTTGGATTGGCTTTGCTATATTTTCCCTGAAAATTTTTTCAGCATTAGGGGCATCATATTTGGAGAGAGGGGAAAGGACTCCTTCTTTGGCAATGCATCTGACATTGAGTTTAAAAAAAAGAAAAAAAGAAAGGAAGGAAGAAAGGAAGAAAGACTTGATTATGCCAAATGAATAAAGAACCTTTAAGCACACACACAAAAAGAATAACATAAGGAAAAATTAAAACTGGATGATGCTATTAACTCTCCAAATGGGCAGTTAAGCACATTGGAGTTTTAAGTGGTCTGCAAATGGTTTCTGAATAATCCAGTTAAAATATGGCAATGGTTCTACATTAATTGACTCTTCAAATGGAGTAGCTCTCCATGCTCTTCTCTGGAGAACACACTGGAGAAAAATAATGGCCCTCTGACTCACTCTGCTTGTTCTTAAAACAGCAACATGAGCAGCAGCAAAATGTTGGGTTTCTTGGTGTTAAAGGGGGCTGAGATCTGTAGAAGCCTGAATCTGTCAGCCTCAGCCCCCACATCTTGATAGCAAATAGTGGTTAAACTTTAGCTTGCCTACTCTTCGTTTCTGTAAAAGTCTAAAATTTCTTTGTGAGCATCCATCTTTTTGGGAGCTGTAGTGATCGTTTTATTGAACTTATCTTGTATGAGTGCCAAACACAGTTAGTTGTACCAAACAGGCCACTTAATAAATATTGGTTGCCATGAACGCTTTAAGATTTAGAAGTAACTGAAAGGGTAGGTTAGCAAAATCTTACTTATACAATGTTTTAAGCCTCCTTTACTTGTAGACATTGTTCCTATGTCCAAGTATTTTATGATTATATATTAAGTTTAACAAACTTTACTGAGCCCTACTAGCCACACTTCATGAAGAGCCTAGAAAGGGAGAGGAGATAGTGGTAGAAAACAGATCCTTGCTCTCATGGAGCTTGTAATCCAGCTGGACAGATGGTCTGTTTTTTAAAATGTTGGGTCATAGACAGTTGGTATGTCCTTGAAGCAAAATCTTACTTTGCTTCCCAAAGGGTCCTAGAGAAATGAAAGGAAAACAAGATGCCTAAGCAGAGGAGGTTGAGAGAGAGAGAGAGAGAGAGAGAGAGAGAGAGAGAGAGAGGGAGGGAGAGGAAGAAAGGAAAAAGAAAGAAGTTTGGGTGTATAGTGTTTCCCAAGGACCAGTGATTGATTCCAGAATATTCCACAAAAGCTGGGACTGCTTGTTTCAAACAAGACCTGCCTCACAGGCTGGTTGCTTTCCTCTCTAACACCAGGCCGACTTCCTACTCATATCCCTGTTTCTTCAGAAGTAACTCCTGGGCTTTGACGGAAGCTGCTCAACGCAATGGATAGCACCCAACAATGGGCTATCCTTTCCCAAACTCCATGCCTCACAAATGCCTTCTTCTAGTCCGGCTTACTCATGAACTATAATATCAGGGGACCAGTTTCAAAGTTTGAAATCTGTAAGACTCTTGAGCAAGAAAATGCTTAAATAGTGTTTGAAGGAATCTGGTTTTTGGGGGCACTCAATGTATCATGACACACTATACCAGAGATGCTGGGGGTACTTCTAGGAATTGAATGACATCTTCCAAACCAAACAAGCACTGGTGGGGCAACCATGGGCCCACCTGTCTGTTTTATGTTTTCTAAGGAAACAGGCAGCTACAATGATCTGCTGTTCTCTCTCAAACTTCTTCCGAATGGTTCCAAATGCTTTGCAAACAGTCATGAAAATCTCTAGTTTGTGTGTCCAGAGGCTTTCAGAAACAATCCCACACTTTTGTCTTCCACTCTTACCATGTGATTCTAGAAGGAATTGCCATGTTCTTACTTGGCATTCCATATCTTTTGATCACCTAAATTGGTCAAATGGGTCTCATAGCTGATTGGTTCAGGGGTGTACAAATGATTTAAAGTGGGAAAACCCGAGTGATCCCTGGGATTTTCCTAGCTGGAACTAAGGAAAATCAGTACCGCTTGGTTGGTGGGAGGCTTGGGGTAGGAAGGTGTGAGCTTGGGGCAGTTATGTCTTCTGTCACCTGGTCTCAGATGGTCTGCAGTGGGATGTGATGATACACATGGTACAAAAGAAAAGCAAAGGCAAGAGTCTTAATTGTGTTTCAGTCCCTGGTTCCTATGTTCAGGAGGCCCATCTTAACTCTGTGTGCATTTGTTTGTTTAACCTTCCCTTCAGTTACTGGAAATACACCAGTGTGCTTGCAAATAATAGCCCCTTTATTATGCGCTCTGCTTCACATTGACTTTTTATCACTTGCAGTCTTTACAATGTCCTGATTAATAAAAGAATCTACTTGGATCTGGCCACTTATTTCCCTCCCCTTCTCCTATACCTTCCCTTTGCTTTTATAAACACCAGGGATTTCCATTCTCTTGTGTATAATTTTCTCAATTATTTCCTCTCTACTTCTCCCTAGTCATTTTACCATCTTTTTTCCTTCCTTCCAACCTTCCTTCCTTTTTAAAAACACTGCCTAGATGCCCACTGTTTTTTCCTTTCTAGTAGTTATCATTCATTTTATGTAAACAACCATTTTTAAAGGTATTTTCAATTGCATCCTGAAGGTGCTTTCAGAAGTGATTTTTTGGGCCGCCATTATTCGAGATCATGCTAAGTTAGATTTCAGAAAACAGAAATAAATGAGTTATTTCTGTTGATTATCCCTGGGTTAAATAATTACAGATCATTCTTATATTTGAGGAAATTCATACAATAAACATGTATTACTTCTATTTAACAACTTTTAAAATATTTTGTCCTTAATCACCTCAATTTGTCAAATAAATACACACCAGTTTCTCCTTTGTCCTTGCTGAACTACTTAATATTAAAAGTTGTATCTCAGGGTGACTCTATCAAAATATCTCCCCTAAGATATTTATAGCTTATAAATCTTTATAGCTAGAGAGTTATAGCTAATTCTCCTTGGCAAATAGGGATGGATAAGAGAACAAATAAATGAGTGAGTAGTCGAATAAATAAGAAAAAGAAGATACCATTATGGCAAACCTGGATTCAGTATAAGGCCCTCAGGTAAATGACCAGACTTTGTTGATTTCTTTCAGCAGATAGGTCTGTACTATTTGACCAAAGATAATGCTCAATAAACTCTCTGGTAGGGCTATATTTGACAGATTCACACAGGGAAGAAAGCTACACTTCTGGATTCAACCCAGCTGGCAAGGGAAAGGCGGTTGTTCAATGCAAATATTTTAGCAAGTTACAAAGGCGGTGAGGAAGAAAAAGGTCAGACTGAGCATAATGCTGACTCAAATGAAGAATCTGGCCAGGAGAGTCACAGGTACAGTATCTTTGGTATAAAGTGAGCTATAAACCATGCAATTTTAGATCAAGTTGCCACAGGAATGGCAAGTTAGGTTAAGAAGAAACTGAGGTAGTTTAAAGAGAATGATCGCTCCCAGGTAAACTTCTGCTACTGGTTCCAATGTGTGTGGGGTTTCCCCCACACCACCAAAGAGTTCTCTGATGCCATCTGGGTGTCCTGCAATTTAACTTAATTCTGATACTATTTACATGGAGACAGAGTCTGATCGCACAAAACTGGGACGTCCCGTAAGACTGTCCTTACATGTCACCACTTCAAGTGCCAGTCACACTGCTTCTGACCTCCTGGCTGCACATCAGAGGTTACAACAATCCCCTCCTTAGGTGTGATTAATTTGCCATAGCTGCTCACAGAACTCAGTGCAATACTCAACTTACTAGATTACCAGTTTATTATTAAGGAATAAACTCAGAAACAGCCAGATGGAAGAGATGTAAGCCCTGGCTGGTAGCACAGTGGATAAGGCGCCGGACTGAGAACCCAAAGGTCGCAGGTTCGATTCCCCAGCCAGGGCACATAAGCAGGTTGCAAGCCAGGTCTCCAGTCAGGTCTGTGGCTGGAGGCAGGTGAAACGCAACCATACATTGATGTCTCTCTCCCTCTCTGCCTCTCTCCCTTCCCCTCTTTCTAAAAATAATGAAATAAAATATTAAAAAAAAAAAAAAGAGAGAGAGATGTATAGGGTGAGGTGGTGGGAAAGGAGGCAGAGCTTCCAGGCCCTCACTTGCAATGCGCCACTACCCCCAAGTCCCAAATCTCCCTGCGTTCACCAGCTTGGGAGCTTTCTGAGCCCTGTCCTTCTGGGTTTCTATGGATGATTCATGACATAGGCATGATTAATTAAACCATTGCCTATTGGCAATTAAACTCAATCTTTGGCCTTTCTATCCACTCGAGAGGAGTGAGGGGCAGGTAGGAAACTAAAAGCTCCAATTTTGATCAGAAGATTGGCTCCACTGGTAACCAGCACCCATCCTCAGGAGCACTCCAAAAGTCACCTCATTAATGTAACTAAAAATCCCCTTTTCACTCTTATCACAGCCAATTCCAAGGGCTTTAGGAAATAGGCCTAACACCAAATATAGGTATAGTACCCACGGGAATGTGTATCAGAACCACATTTGTGCAAAAACTCTGGCCATGCATCTCCTGCCTTCTAACTAAGATGAAAATAATTTATACTAATGAGAGTTTCAGGGGATTGCACAGACATATGTGTATACGGGTGTTGATCAAATGTTTTTATTAATAACATAAAACATTGAGGCAACATGAAAGTCAAAAAGAGGTGCCTGATTAAATTAGGGTACATCCATAAAATGTACACTATATAGCAATTTAAAAAGACAGTATTTTCATTGGCATGGATTGAATCAGTATACCAAATATATTGACATGTAATTTTAAGCCCAAAAGCAGATTTTAAATTAATGTGCATAAAGTGATTCTGTTTTTGTTAAAAACATCAGTGTGCTTATAAATACGAGTATATTTCTGAAATTCTGAAAGGTTGTGTAAATGGTTTGCAATAGTTCTATTTCAGTGGTGGCCTTACAGGCATTTAAAAATGTATGTGTTTATCCTTTTTTCTATTTTTCTATAAGGAATACAAGTTATGACTATAATAATATAAGTTAAATTTTAAAGGGGAGAAGGGGGCATTGATAAGTCAATTGCTTCCTCCCTTTTCACATTCCATTCTTAGAGACCTCAGTCTCCCCACCCTTCTCCCTTCCCTCAGTCCCTGAAAAAGGTAGGTCGATTTTACGTTACAGGAACCCATCATCACTCTTAGCCCTACAGGGAGTCGGGAATTGAGACACCAAAAGGCAGGGCCACATGGTGAGTGCTTAAGCTTGAAAGGTCATGCAGAGCAACACCCAGGGTTGGTAACATGACAGCCCAAAGCCCCATGAGGACTGCACTACGGGAGAGCTGGGGGTCCCTGAGTAGGCCCCAAGGGCCAGGCTTCCCAGAGGGTGGACAGACGCCAGCCAGCAGGAAGCAGAGCTCAGAGACCTAGGGGCCTGCTGGGGAATGGAACATGCAGCCTCACTGTCAAAACCCCCAGTTCGTGTTCCTCTGTGGCCTGACTATTTCATTTCTGGCTTTCAGGACATCTGTGAGATTGTTTTTTTTTTTTTTTTTTTTTTTTAAATCCTCTTCCACCCTGGCAGACTGGAGCGAGCTGTGTCACTGTGATAGGAATGCCAACGACAAAAAAGGGGCGTTTGGAACCCGGCTGTGGGTGGGTCAGCGGTAGGGACCCCACAGGGCAGCCCTTTGGACCCCCATCACCTTCAGCTTCTGAGAGAGGCTCCCCAGCATGGCGGGCACCAAACTGGGCTTTTACTTTTCTACTCTTGGCCCTGAAGACTGGGAAACTGGTGTGGCCATCCTCTTTCAGAAACCAGCTGAAAAAAGCGAGAAGTAAAATAGTGACAAACGTTTCTCCAGAGGTTGCTCTAACTCACAAGTCACAGCTACCCGAGAACTGTGGATTCCCTTAAAGATCTTTGAAGGTGCAGAATTGTACAGCACAACTCTCCTATGCAACATTCTGAATTCGGTTGTGCAGAACTTAGCCTAATGTGCTAGACAGGGTTGGCAAAAACAAGCACTCTATTAGTGCACCATCAATATACTAATATAAATTGAATTACAATGTTCATTCTGATCTACTGTTTCATTCCTGAGCTGATTATGTCTGAGAAGGCTCTTGTTAGTAGTTTTCTTATTACCAGGAACTCACTGTTCCAGCAGCCTGTCAAGTACCACTTGTTTGGTGCTTTCTACTGTTATTTATTTATTTATAGTCAAGTAGCCATCATGTGAAGATTTGAAGGTCAGGGTCAGGCATGTCATTAGAATTGCAGTGTGCTGCTTCCCCTGGTTAAGTCCTACTGTTGGTAAATTAAGATTATATTCTGAAGAGAAAAAGATGACAGTTTGCGTTGACAAGGTCAGATGCTGGCCCAACAAATGATGATGGTAACATTTTTCTTTTTCCTAATAATCTTCTCTTAGTTGCATAATTCATCTTTTATCTTTAGGAAGAAGTATGGGTTATGTACAGTGTCCTAAGTCACTTGCCATGCTAGGGACTGGATAAGTGTCTAAATTATGTATTGCTAGGGTGAATCTTTTTGTTTTTAATTATAGACTTTATTTTGGGGGATGGTTTTGGAATTACAGAAAAACTGAGAAGCTTGTACAGGCAGTTCCCATATGCCTCTCCCCACTGCCTCACACCAAGTGTCCCCTATTAATAATAACTCATGTTCATAGTTTATTTAATTTACTTTGTTTTTATCCCATGCCCTTTTTTTTTGGTTCCATGGTCCCTTTCAGGATACCACAGTACTTCAGTTGTCATGTCTCCTTAGGCCAGTTTTGGTTGTATGAAACAAAACCAAAACAAACAGGAGCCCCAAAGAATAAATTCTAGGGTAACAGACTTTCTACACGGTTCTCACGCTCAACATGCACCACTTTTGCCTTACAATGGCCTATCCATTTCAGAAAAGCTATACTTTCTACAAATGACTCTTCAAAGGTGAAGAAGAAGAAAATTTCAAAATGTTAGAAGGAAACAACTCAATAATAATACATTCTTTAAGTTACATCTTTAGTATCTACTATCCCAGTAGAAATATCAACATACTTTATTAACTCTCAGTGGTCTTTATTCTAATATAGAGTTGGTTCCAAAGTATGGTTTTTCTCCCTGCTAGTGTCTTCGGTTACCTGGCTTGGTCTTGTCTGGTCACTGTCTGTATTCCTGGGCCTCTGATGTTCTTTTATGCCCAGTCCAGTGCCAAAGTTCTTTCTGTATTAAAACTCAAGCCTTTTCAAAGTTTGAAGGTTCTAGATGATTCCTTCCACCAAGTTCTAGTTTCTAGTTTTAGATACATGGTGCAGAGGGTAGACCAAGTATCAGAACTGAAACTGAAGAGTCTGTAGTCTTCTTACAGAGGCCACTTTCCTCCCTGGCTCAAGAAAGGTTACAGGCAGTCCTTTAAGCAAATATGTTCCTGTTGGCACCATTGGGACCTTGTCTTCTCAGCTATGGCTGATCAGAACAGATGTGGACAGACCAAGGACAATCTATAAGTTATTAGATCATGGAGCAAGGACATTGTTCAACTGGAATAATGGGAATTAAATTGGACATATCACAATTTCTTTAAAGACAACAACAAAATCTCGAAGGCAGAAAGGCCATGAAAGGTCACGAATAACAGAAATTGAAAGCCAACAAAAGTAACTGGTAAACCAAAGTGTTGAGTAAAAAGAAACCAGAAAACATAGGTTATTTGTTTGTAGTAAAAGAGAAATAAGGGGAGACCATGAAAAGCTGACTCATTACACTAGTAGTGGAGTGGATGATAAGGTACCTGGGATCTAGAATTGCCTTGGATCCCAAGGCATTTCCCAGGTCATGAACTTCATTTATTTTCCAGAAGATCTAATATTTCAGGTATTCTCAGGCTCCGTAGTAATTTGTGTCATCCTTATTTGCATGTGCACCTTTCCCTCATATAGGTGTTCAAGGCAACATAAGGGGGTTTAAACAGCACACGCCTTCTCTCCATTCAAGTTCACAGGAGCTGTGATTAACACTGCAAATGAGCCAACCTTTTCCTGTGGTCTGACCTTCCTCTTTAACTTAGGGATGGAGCCTTGTAAAAGCCAAATTAATGCAATTGAAAACAATTTGTCTCATGGACAAAAAAGGTTGTACCTTCCAATTTCCTTTGTCACTCCTTACCCATTGCACTGATCCCATTTGTTACCTGACTCTCCACAATTGAGTTTGTTATTCATTGTTTGATATTATAATGGTATAGGCCTTCTCTTCACCTGCTCTTTAATAATGAGTCACTAATATTTATATATGCAAGGTACTGTTCTAAGAAAGGTACGTATATTGGTTCATTTAATCCTTACATTAACCCTCCAAGAAGTTATAATCATCATTCTCTTCTCGTATGTAAGGACATTGAGGCTTAGGGAGGTTAAGGCTCATACAGCCAGCAGGTGGGATTTGAAGTATAATCTGTCTGACATGAAGTCTTAGTTCTTAACCAGGGGCTGTGTTCTCAGATACCTACCAGCTTGGTGGCCAACTCCTTCCTACTTTCTGATGGTTGGCTAACATCCAGCCAGCTGTTTGTTTGCCTGGGTCTTCTGAGGTCTAGGTTCCCCATTAGTGTGCTTAGCCTATCTGTGGACAAATCCCAAAAAGGTTTGTATTGGGGAAATAAGCTAAAATAACATTTCACTCTGGAGCCACAAGAATCCAACCCCAAGGTCTCTTCCCTCAAAATCACCTGTCTGAACCAGATTGCCTTAATATCCAGCTATTTCCACAACAACATTTTCCCCTAGGAATGGATATATTTCTTCTACTTCTTCAGTGGCTGGCACAGATCCTTTTCTCCAATGTCAGAGCTTACCAGGCAGTGGGGTAGGGAAGGTGGCAGTGTTAGCCACTCTCTTTACTAGGGACTCCTGTGGCTGCTGGATGTTGATCACTCCCTCTCCTCCATTGGCTATGACCTCCTGTATTCCTTTTCTCTGGCATCTGGCTGATGGCTGTCTGTGTATAGGTGGGTTCTGTGCTGTGAGAGGTCTGCTCTGTTTCTGGGAACCTCTGTTATAGATGCTTCCATTTTCCAAGGAAGTCTGCTCCTCATATTATGTTGATCTCTTGCTAGGCAAGTGGGTGATTCTTATTCAGGCTCCTAATGCCTTTACTAACATGGGCTGAAAGGAAAAGACTGCCAAGTATAAAGCTCCTAATGCCAACCCCAAGTTGCATCTCAATTTCCCTTAGGAGCTTCCCATCTCTAACAGAAGGCCAGTGGTACAAGACTCACAGCTCCCCATCCTTTCTGAGCAGTGTCTGCTGGAATAACTAGCTTAGTATTATGGGTGGTTGATACTATTATTTGCCTTCCCAGGAGCTGTCCTGTCTCTTTTCTTTCTGGATAGTCCCGTTTCCTACTGCAAAAATGCCAGTTATTCTTCTCCTGGGTTCTCTTACAATTAGTGGATAGACAAACAACACAGCCTTGGCCTGTGAAACCCAAAAAGATGTCTGCTAAGGATTTTGAAAAAAGGATTCTCTTCCTAGAAAAGAGAAGGCATTTTTTTTTTTCTTTTCAGAATATAATTTGTCTTCCTGTGACCTTGGCACCACGGCAGCCTTTTAAGGTCATGAGGGGAGGCACATTGTGGATCCTGGGGCACAAACATGGAAGGTACCCAGGTTCCTGAGCTTCTGCACCAAATCCAGAACTTCCTTGCCATGATGCTCTTGTTATAATAACAGTAAGAATAGCAATAGTTACCATACCAGCAATAATAGCATCTAGCACTTCTATAGAACCTATTATGTACGAGACACCATTAATTATTATGTGAGATTATAAATATTTGTATTGTTTAAACCATGTTTTAGAGTTGG
Organism: Noctilio leporinus; assembly: GCA_004026585.1. Taxonomy (NCBI): domain Eukaryota; kingdom Metazoa; phylum Chordata; class Mammalia; order Chiroptera; family Noctilionidae; genus Noctilio; species Noctilio leporinus. The sequence continues at coordinate 117,713 of PVIW01001028.1, forward strand.
GTGTTCTGTTAGCTGTAGTTGAAAACACCCTAACTGATAGGCTTGCAATCCTGGTTCTGATTCTGAGTTTTAGGGGTCCCTGGGAGGCTTCATCATAATCTTGCCTCATGGGATGAATTCCCTCCCCGCCAGGGTCATTCAGTAGAACCCCTTATCATGTGCAAGCATCTAGAAGTCTACAGGTAAAGAATCCTGGAAAACCATGCATGAACTTGCCATGCCTTTATTTCCAACCTGGTGATTTTTGAATTATATAGACAACAAGAATTTGTACACTTACAGTTCCAGGACGATGCCTCTCTCATAAAACACCTGAAAATGCAGGTGTAGAGTGACGATAGGAAAATTCCTTCAACTTCTCCTTTACTCTCATTTTCTCACTGTAATAGTTCAAGAAGTCAGGTTATTGTAAGGGCTCAGGCTCCCCTGAGAACTGTGATTAGGTCACTGCAGTGACTATTTACGTGGACATGTCTCTCCACAGCAGTCATTTTCCCAGCTCACACAGCCTGCTTGACAATGCCCTGCCTGTGTTATATAACTTGATATAATACAATAGACACCATCACTAAGGAGCTCTAGACACTATAAAATATTACACTGATATGACTTATGATGATCACAAAGACTTATTCATTACTTGCTTTCAATATTACTGGCTTTGGGATCTAGGAATATATTTATATCCTAGTCTGTTTTATTGCCTTATTCAATTGTCAATATAATCTAGTTTTCCACCAAATACGTTGACTGTGTCAGAACTGGTAGTGTTTTCTTTCCTTCCTATTGAATATACCTCACATTTTATTAATAATTATGATTAATGTTGGTCAACATTTTATAATTTGCCTTTTATATGTGTTATCTCCTATGAGCTTCATACCACCTCCCACTGAAAATGAGAATACTGCCCTGGCTGGTGTGGCCCAGTGGACTGAGGGCCAACCTACAGACCAAAGGGTTGCTGGTTCAGTTTCCAGGCAGGGCACATATCTGGGTTGCAGGTCAGATCCCCAGGTAGGGGCGTGTGAGAGGTGACCACACATTGATGTTTCTCTAAAAAGAAATAAATAATTTTTTTTTTAAGAATGAAAGAAAGAGAAAGGAAGGAAGGAAGGAAGGAAGGAAGGAAGGAAGAAAGAAAGAAAGAAAGAAAGAAAGAAAGAAAGAAAGAAAGAAAGAAAGAAAGAAAGAAAGAAAGAAAAAGAGAAAGGAAATGAGAATATGGAGGCTCAGACTTGCCTAAGATAACTCTGGCAAAAGTGGTCAAATTAGAAAGGAGCATGTTCTTCTGACTGCAAGGAAAGTTGTTTCTGCTCTAATGTGCTGACTTCCCTTTACATCATGCATGGCTTTAAGATGGAAGAGGGAGCCCAGGGGTGAGTGATTGAGATTCAAGGAGACCAGAGAAGAATACCAAAGATGAACTGGGCAGTGGCTTTCAGGGTTAGAAGTGCCTTGGGGGAGGAATTTGATAAATAAGTAAATAATAATGACCACAGGGTGAACTTGGGTGACTCTCCGGCAAGTTACTTGTCTTAATTTTCTCATTTCTAAAATAGAGTTGCCATCCTGGCTGGTGGCTCAGCTGATAGGCCTGCAAACCCAAAGGTCGCTGGTTCGATTCCCCAGCCAGGGCACATAACCAGGTTGCAAACCAGATCTCCAGCCAGTCTGTGGTTGGAGGCAGGTGAAAGGCAACCATACACTGTTGTCTCTCTCTCTTTCTCTCTCTGCTTCTCTCCCTTCCTCTCTCTCTGGAAATAGTAAATAAAATCTTTGAAAAGAAGAAAGAAAAAAATGAAGAAAAGAAAGAAAAAGAGAAAAAAAATACAATCTTTAAAATAAAAAAAATAAAAAAATAAAACAGAGCCGCCAATAGCACCTACCTCACAGCGTTGTTGGTTTATGGGCGTTGGAACAAACAGAGCTTACCATGTAAAAAGTACCTCTATTTTGGTTTTTAACTCTGTGTGAAGACAATGTGGTTGAGGAGAGGGGTAGAGCCACTCAGCTGTTCTCTCTCTTCACATCCTTCCTTTTTCTCTGTCTTTGGAAAAGATCAGGAAAACATGTAGATCACAGAGCCTGTGTGTAAAGTCCTCAGGGATCATCCCACCTTGATTGTAAGCACCTTGGGGGTAAGGGGAGTCCTGAGCGTAAATGAATATTATGATATTCAGCTCTGTTTAACTGCTTAAAGAGTTCCTTTAAAGAGCTTAGTAAAGAGGATCAGCGGGATTCTTGGGAATTAAACACCTCTTCCAATGCAGCATTTTAATGAGGTAAGAATAATATAGCAAATCCTTGGGTGAACTTCTCTTAAAGTACCCACGAGCTCAAGATGCAGAGAAAAATATCCACAGAATATTGTAGCAATGCTTATTGAACCCATGTGTCAAATACAAGAAAATTGCGGGTGCTCCATTTCTAACCCTATCAGAAGCTGGCTCTGGCTCTCCTTAAAATCCCAAAGCAAGAATAACTACCACACAGAGAACCTGACAGGTTGCTTCTTTGCTTCTTTGCTCCACATCCCTTTCCAGATCCTGAAGGAGCAGTCTCTGGCTGGGTGTAACTCTGGGGCTCGTTGGAGGGCTGGACCAGTTTGTTCTCAGTGAGGACAGAGAGTTTCCTGGCTGAAGGCCCCACAGTTTATCTTCAATGCAAAGACTGTCTTTCCTGGGAGGGCTTCCGGTTTATTTTAACAGCTGGTCCTGGTGTTGTCCCCACTACACACACACACACACACGAGTGTGGGCAGTTGAGGATGCACGCAGTTGGTTCAGAGCCTGGGAGCTGTTTGCCTGGTGTTAGTCACTAGGAGTGGCTGCCGCCTCCTTCGCAGCTCTTCATACATAGCTGGGCCATTTTAGGTAACTGTCCTTATGGAGACAGTTTATTTTTGAGCTCTTTAACTTAATTCTGTCCTTTGAATTCTTTTATAAATTGCAGTATCTCATGATGATTTTTTTTTTTTTTTTTTCTTTCTCCAAAAGAAAAGGATTGGTACATAAATGAGAGAGGCGGGGAGAGAAAGGATAAGAATAGAGAGAGGGAGAGAGAGCTGAGGGGAGGAAAGGGAGAAGCAGCTATTTCCGTCTTTTTCGCCTCATCTTGGACATTGTGAGACAGGCACGATTAGCCTCAGATGAAGTAGATGATTTCTTTGGGGTTTGATTTGGTACGTTGGACGTTTATTGTCCAGTTGCCTGAAATGTTCCCTTTTTGTTCTGATTTATTTTTGTAAACAACATCAAGTGTCTTCCTCTTTTTATTGTATTTTTCCATTACCACTTAACTCCCTTATATACCCTTCCCCACTGTAATCACCACACTGTTGTCCTTGGCCATGAGTTCTTTATCATTTTGTTCCATCCCTCCACCCCTAACTACCCCCATAGCTGTCATTCTGTTCTCTATCTATGATTTATTCCTGTAAGTTAAGCATTGCCTTTCTCTAAAAGGCTCTTTAAAAGGCAAATCTTTTGAGAAGGCTAGCCACAAGGTTTTAAACACTTGAGAAGAATGAAATTCTCAGATTGATGGTTTCCAAATCTAGCCAATCATCCCAAAGCCCCGGGTACTTGTTAAGCATGTGGATTCCAGAACCTCAGCCCAGGCCCAGGGAGAATCAGACTTTGTAATGAGGTGAACCTGAATCTGTGTTGCTAAGAAGCTTCTTAGGCATTTGAATAACTTGAGAATTTCTTATAGACTCCCAGACATGCTTCCATGTCTGATTTGTTCTCTAGGAAGAAAGGAAGAGCAAAGTACCCCAACTGTCCTTTGGAAGAATGAAGACTCTAGAAGGAGCGAATAAAGGCGGTAGCAGAGGGTTGCATAGCAGTTTGCCTCCCTCACAGTTTTGCTGTAAGTTCGTTGCACCAGTAGGGGATGTGCCTTCATCAAAAACCATTTGTATTAGGCCCTAGCTGGTGGCACAGTGGATAAGGCACTGGCCTGTGAATCCAAAGGTCGCTGGTTCAACTCCCAGCCAGGGCACATAACCAGGTTGCAAGCCAGGTCTCCAGCCAGGTCCATAGCTGGAGGCAGGTGAAAGGCAACCTTACATTGATGTCTCTCTTCCTCTCTGCTTCTCTTCCTTTCCCCCTCTCTAAAAATAATAAATAAAATAGATTTTTAAATCATCTTTAGTAATATAATTCCACAAAACCATTGCATAAGTCCTTGTTTTCCTCTGCACTTCAGATATTGATACTAGTCAACAAGTTGGTACTGATTGTCTGGTCTCGATATTCTGCTAGTTTGACTAAAGAACCAGTTTATGACAAAGAAAACTTAATGAATTAATTAAAAGGAACATGCACATATTTGTTTAAATTGGCAGGTCACTTCAACTCACTGTAGGTGTGATCATCACAGAGGGAAGTCCTGTTGATGAAACATTGGCATTTTTAGCTTCTGTTCCTTTCTTTGCCTCCTTATTTCTGAAATAGAAGGAACAAATTAGATTTTGGGGGCACATGAAGGTAATAATGAAATCCTATATGTTATTTTCAATATCTGAAAAAGGAACCAGGATTAAACCTTATTTATTTACCTTGTGATAAAAGTGCATAAGCTAACAAAAAAAAAAAAAAAAATCAAGTTTCTTTGTTTTTGAATAAAACTATCAGCTCATATTTGAACATTGGTTCACTCATGTTGAATTCAAGTTGCAATTGGGAATTACATTGTTGATAAAAAAGAAACAAAATATTTGAAAATATGGGGTCTATTGGTTCATTCAATTGGTCATGTTAGCTAATAGTAGGTTCAGCTATCACTCTCGGAAGCATTTAGAGAACATAAATGAAAAAAAATTCCAAAGCCTTCAAAACCCAAAGCAAAGGGAGAAATATTTTAAATAGGGCACTTTCCATGGGCCCACAAGTAGAAACTTCTGTCACATTGTAGGACCTCTGTTTTATGGTGGGGTTTTCTAGAAAGCGCTTCAGAGATGGGGAGTTTCCAGCAGGAAGTTTACTGGGAAGTGCTGATGGGAACAACACCTCCCCGGCAGGGGGTGAATGAAGTACTTACTTGGGCAATGAAGCAGTCCCCAGCCAACCCCACAGAGAGCTCAGGAATAGGGATGACCCTTCAGAAAGGTGGCAATTTTCAGAGAGGGTCTCATCTTAGCCATCAGCCTTCAGCATCCAGAAGTTCACACAACACCCTCCCAAGCCTGGCTCTGCTTTTGTGCAGTTATTGATGCTCTACTTTCTATGATAGATATGGAAACTGATCTCCTCCCCGCCAAACCCCTAGCACTGTGTTCTCACATATAACGTGGAATGCCTTTTAGACTTCCTAAGTTGCTGAAGAGCATTAATAGAGCACATTCAGCAACTTTAAGATGCCAATTATTTGCACATTCTCACAGGAGACAGGTCTCCAAGTCAAAAGCTCATGAATATCCTATTGGTGATAATGCTTTGGTCATGAAGTGAGAGGAAGCTAATAGTTATATGCACCTATCATATGCCAGGTCCTGTGCTAGACTCTAGGGATGAAACATGAATTAGATCCAGTAGCATGCTGACTGGATAAGCCAAGAATACAAGGCCCTGGCCTGAGCATTCTTTACCCTGGCCATCTCTCAGGTTTCTGTGTGCAGTAAGCTTCTTTGAGGGGGTGAGATAACATCTCCCCACTGTCAAAGAACAGCCTTACTTGTGCTTACACTTTAAGTGGAGAATACCACAGTCTCAGTGCTCTTCTGTAGATGCTGCCCACTGTGTGTGCAGCGTCCATGATGGTTCCTTTATTTCATGCCCTCAGGGAGATGGAGGAACTTCATAAGCATCATGCTGACATCCTGGTGCTGCTTTTCGGGGTATAATAAAGTCCTTTTTCTTATCCAGGAGTCTTATATCTTCTTCCAGCATTCATGAAACAGTAACAGGTTGGCATATTAGCTTGTAATTAGTATAAAACCCCAGATTCTGCATGGTTCTTGACAATAACTATAGCGGATGTTTAATATCATAATAAAAGAGATCTTACTATCAGCAGCAATAAAAATATGGTATGTGTGGGTAACTTATGAAAAAAGGACTTTTGAGGTATATGAAGAGAAATGCAATATTTTGTTAAGAATAAAAAAGAAGACAAGCAACTAGAAAACAATGCTATATTCTTGCATAGGAAGCCTAAATATTTATGAAAAATCAATTCTCAAATATTTTTATAGGTTAAATTCAACTTTAGTCAAAATCCAAATACAGTGCTTGGAGATATTACTACTCAACTCTAAAGATTAATATGGCAAACTTTCCAAGGAGTTCATCAACAGAATTCTAAGAAAGAGAAAGGAGGTAATGGAGCACAGAGGTTAGGAGCATGAAGAGGGCATTACAGCAGAGTGGGTGACAATGTGGCTTTGTCATTAGAATAATCTGCATTTGAGCCTTGGCTCTGTCATTTGTAAGTGGGGCTTGGCCAAGGCACTTGAGTTCGCTGAGTGTTAGCTTTCTCGTGTGTCTAATGAGGCTTGTAATAAGAGCTACTTTTTAAGGTTGTTGAATGGATTAAGGCACTTAGCAACATGTTTAGAACTTAGCACTCAATAAAGGTTGGCTATTATTAGTTAGCTGATATTTAAACGTATCACAAAGCTATTTGGAACTGGCACAAGGATTCAGAGAAGTGAATCAGAATTTCCCTATCACCTTTGATCCATCTAACTACCCATTTACAGAGTATTAATTTATAACAAAGGAATTATCAAAGATGGCTAAAGAGAACACACAAACAGGTATAAATGTATGTATGTATATTGAATGCAGCACTGCTCCCAATGTGTGAAGGTGACAGCTTCTTTTTTTTTTAAGGTTTAACTTTATTTTTTATTCATTTTATTGTATTTTTCCCATTACTATTTATCCCCCTTGTACCATCTTTTATACCTTCACCAATTACCCCACAACTACCCCATGAGTACTCCTCCCTTAATCCCTCCACCCTCCAACCCTACGGACATCTTATTATATGCTTGTGTTTAAACATACTATATAAAAACACAGTTCTGTTTCCTTTCTATTCACCTTTAATATTTCCTATATTATAAATGTTTGTATATCTATATCCTATATATGTATATTGCATGTGTATCTGTAATATACATATATAGGGTATAGCGTATAGGGTATAGGGCAAGAACTTATATACATATACATTATATATATATTATACAAGCACAAAAATATACATACATACAATTAAATGTATGTAGTATATACTATATGCACAAACATTTATAATAAATAAAGTGAATGTCACAGGTGAATAGAGAAGGGAAACATAGTGTACATATGTATGTTTATACATCACACATATACATATAATGTATCAACTTTAAAAGATTCGGAGTCAATGCTGCACTCAATAAAATGATAGCCCCTCAACAGACTAATAATGCGAAAGAAAAGCCCTTAGAGCACACTAACCTTATTTGATATGTAATCCTTCCCACTAGGAAATACTTTATGCAAAATTTTCATCAAATAAACTCTCCTTTCGTGTTTCTTTGGGCTGTCAAAATCAAATACAGGCTTTGGTGCAAAGGTTAATCGCATCCCTTTAAGGGGAAAACTCTCTAAAATCTGATTGCCAAGCATTAGGGGAAAGTTGTAAATATGTAGTAAGTTCTGAATTAAATGTAAGGTTATTTTAATTATAAAAGCATTAATAACAGCAGGAAATTTAATGAAATAGTGGACCATGAAATCAGTGTTATCATTTTAATACATAACAGAATATGACAAACTCTAGAAGATTCCTGTTCTCTTTCATGTCTATTACAATTTCCTTCTATTAGTTTCTACAAATAGAAAATTACATATAAAATTGAGTTTAACCAAATCTCTGTTAAAATCAGACAATCTGATTTGGTATTATATAACCACACTGAAATTTCATTTAATTTAGAAAGGACTTCTGTTAGTGCCTTGAATACTAACGACATTTCTAACAACACATACGTAGCTCTGGGTTTGACAGGGGAATAATCCTTGTACTGAACAATAGATCAAGATTTTAACAGAAAGAATGAAGACGGACAGAAATGGAGAGCTTGACCCAGCCTCCTATAGGAAAGATTTCAAAAGCATTTTTTTTTTTTTTGAAATGGTCTGAAAATATTTTCTTTTGCTTATCTTCTTACAAAAGAATTCTTTCTGAAAAAAAGTTGAAGATTCAGATGTCAGGCCTAACTGTCTCCAAGTATGGCCTGTCTGAGTCACCCCTGTGGCCTCTATGAAGAAAAAACAGCCTTAGAAGATGGGTCTCCTGGGCATCAGCTACACTGAGTGGATTGTTACTATAGCAGTCTATTGTAAACTGGTGATTATTTTAGGTCTTCCTAATCTTTCACACAGATGAAAAGTGCTTGAAAATGAAATATTTTAACAGAAGGTTAGTTTTTTTTTGTTTTTTTTTTTTTTTCAGAAAAAGGACCAAATCTAGAAGTTAAGGGAGAGGTGGCCCTTGGGAAGAGGACTGATTTAAAGGAAAGATGAGAGGGATTCTGGGGTGCTGATCATGTTCTTGACATGGATGCTCATATAATTATATTAAGTGTACTTTTCTGGATGTGTATTACACTGTACAAACTTGTTTAAATTAGAAAATAATGGCTTTAACAATCTGTTAAAGATATACAGTTGCCTGAAGTAATGTAAAAATCTCAAGAGGTAAAAATTCCTGGGTTAGCATTTAGTGGAAGTTTCTAGATTTGGTTTTATCTTGCACATCATAAAGATAAGATTAGAAGCAAATAGAGGGATACCTATCTCTCTTGAATCTGACTAGCCCAGCCTTCTCTCTTAAGATCCCAGTGAAAGTGTCCTTAATAGAATTCCCAAAATGTATGTCCTAAAATGAATGCATAAGCTATCGATCTTATTTCAATTGGTCTTCAAGTTGAGCAACTCTCTGTCAGCACCTAATCTGCATTCAATTCCAGCACCTAACAGACAGTGAATCACTCACTCATTTAGGCAAATGTTCCTTCTGAGCATCTAGAAATATAACTTGCTCCAGCCCATTATGGGTTTTCATATCCAGCTAATTCTTTTCTCTCTTTTGGTTAACTCTCTTCTCCATGGTATGATAGACAGTTCTATCCCCTGAGTCTGGGTTTCTTAAAAAAGCTTACTGCAAAGCCAAGCTGGGAAGCAATGCAGAGTAATAAAAGTAGCACAAAACCAAGAATCAGAATGAGAACCCATCAGTTTCAACTGAGCTTTACTTTTCAATAGTTGTATGATCTCGTGCAACCACTTTGTAAAACAGGGGCTTAATATCTGCCCTCATGGGTTTGTTATAGTCATTGAATAACAGAATGTACGTGAACATATTTTGTATGCCATCCACAGCAGTGCTGGAGTTCCTACAATCATGTGGGTTATTTATTGTAGGTACTGTGTTTGTTCTAGGGCAAAAAATTACCATCATTTTCAAAGTATTTTTAGCTCTTTTCCTGTAGAGACAAATTACAACCACGTCCAAGGCATAGGAGGGCAGAACTGTATTTGTGCCACTTCTGGCCACTTCATTAGGCATCTTTCAAAGGCAGCATGACTTAGCTGGGCTTAAAATGCAGATGCCAAATTACAGCACCAACCCTGTGGGAGACAACAGTCCTCGTTTGTCCTTTCAGGGGACTGTCTGAATTTTGTGTTTGTCCTCAATTTGCTATGTTGGGAATCTCCCAGATAACTCAACCCAAGGTAGATTGGGACAGCAGCATCTAGGTCACCTGAGTCACCTTGGAGCAAGTCTGAACAAAAAATATTAAATGAGCTTAACATTTTAAGCTCCAATGATAACAGACAAAGTGTCAATAGGGCTCTGTTGAGAAGCTAGGTTTGGGGAAAAGGGACTTCCTGGGATGCTCTCATAGATGGAGACAATCAAACCAGAAGTATTCTGATTCTTAAATCAAGAAGACGTTTCCTTGTGGAAAAATATTACATTACCTTGGACTATCTTCTGTGGAATCCTGGGTACCCTATCCCTATTTAATTCAAGCAATGTTTTCAAAAAGATTCTATTTCAACCCTGCTGGAGTTCTGAGATTTGTCTCAGAGGGTTTGTAAGGTTACGTAGCCCAGAGGGAGTTGGAAACTAAATTGAATTCTTTAGCTTTACAATTTCTTTACCCAGCTGGAGCTTACATATTTCATTATTTATTGCACTTCGAAGTGGTAGCCTCTTTCTTGTTCTTAAGTCCCAGATAAGCCATAACTAATACTTAACGAGTTACAAATGCAGAGAACAGACAGCTTAAAATAAATATAAAGATGTTTGCAATTCTCATGGAAAATAACAACTCTCTATTCCAAGGCATAGAAGCCATAAATATGCCCATAGACCAGAGTTCTAAATCTTTTCCTGGGGAAGTCGGGTGACTAAGCAAGTTAATTATATTGTTGTCCTATGGGCTGGATGGAAGGTCATGTAATGCCTTCCAATGCTTTCTGCAGTTTTCTATATTAGAGGAGTGGCACTCTCATCAAAGTAGCAATCAAGCCATCCCATTCAATCAAGGGATCTCACTTTATTACATGCTTTCAGAAGCTACTGCTCTGCAGCCGGAGCTTGGCATAATTCAGAGACAAAAAATGGGGGGACAGATGGGAGGCTTAGAGGGGGGCTTGTAGTCAACTTCCTCTACCCCAAGAAGGGCTAGGACATTTTTCTAGAAGAGGGCTGTTTAGGGTGTGGGGGGTGAGGGTACCTGAAGATACAGAAAGAATTGTCAGCGAAGGAAGCGGTGTCAGGTGCCGGCGTCACTGGGTCGTGGGTAGAGAAGGCAGAATTCTCCAGGCTGCGACGTTCATCAGCCAGTTATCTCCTTCGCTGGTCTAATTCTGATGTCTAATGTTTCACATCATATCCTGTGTGTTAGACGTTGCTTAGCTGAGCTGCCTCCTTAAAAGGACCCATCTCCTCGGGAGAGGGAGCTCATTAAGCTACTTGACACTGGGGAGGTAAGGCTGTCAGGGAGGGAGTCCAAGGGATGGGGAAAGATGTCACCAATCAAACCACCCATTTTTGCAGGGCTCTGCCCAGGGAGGGGAGGCCTGGCGGGTGTCAGGGGTGGGGCTGGCTGTTGCTCCTTTGCATGCACAGTCCCAGGGCAGTGTCTCTTTGGGGAGGTAGTTATTAGGAGAGGATGACAGAGAATGAGTTCCTGCCTCAGGAGAAGTGCTTTCCCGCTTTGCCTCCTTCTGCTCCTCTTATTCTTTCCACCCTCAGCCTTTTCCTTATAGACGCCTCCCCAACCCTTCCTGTCAGTTGTTCTCTGACCCTTTTCGAGTTTACCCTGAGGCAGCCCTGCTAAAGTCACTGAGCCCCCCTGTGGGCTGGTGGGGGGCCCGCTGCAACCCCAGGCCCTGAACAGAATACCAGGAAGAGAGATGGAAGGACATGCTGACGTGGCTCAGAGGAGGTAAAGTGGAGGGGTGATAGGAACATTCTGGAACATCCAAAGGGCCTTTCGCATGGCGTGGAAAACCTATGTCCTCTGAAGGTCTCACAGAGGAAGGGAAACGGATGAGAGGGGAGGAAGGACCGTCATTTCTCCTTAAAAAGACAGCAAACAAAAAATAGCAGGTGTGAGGGAGGGGTTTGTCTTAACTGGGGGTGTTCTGCAGGAGACAAGTAGGAGGCGGAAGAAGAACAACTCAAGAAATACAATTGTCCAACTTTTCAGCTTACAGAACCTCCTTTCCTTGCCTTAACTTGTTAGAAAAGTCCGCTAAAAGCTCAGCTCATCTGGTTGACCTGGTGGTTGGCAGCCAGGAAGCTGGTTCTGTTATTTTTCCTGATGGGCCGAGGCTCTTCTGCGACATCCCAGGCTTTGTTGAGACACAACTTACACATCCCTAGGTTCGTGTTTTCAGTTTAAATGGCACTTTTGCATAGCTGATTGCATCTGGCCCTAACCAAAGGCCCATCACAATATTACCGACGAGGAGGTCAGGCCCAGCGAGTGAAAGGAAGTGGCTGCTCAGCCCCAGCTCAACAGGGACCTGCCCTAGGGGTTCCTGCCACAGAGAAACACCCTCTCCCCGTACATTGCCCCTCCTCCCAGGAGCTGCCCCCAGACCCCTGAGAACCCCAGAGTCTCTGCCCTCTGGAACCTCAGGGACAAAGTCGTGCAGACATAACTCTCTTGGGGACTCATTTAACTCCTAACACACAAAGCTGGAGTCTCGGGCTATTGGTGACAGAGGAAGGACAGAGAGCAAACAAGGACTCCGCGATGAGGCAATGCCCTGCGTCTGACCGCTCTGCCTATGGGATGGCAGGGACCATCCAAAATGAGCTGCGCCGGGGCCTGGGACGCGGGAGTCAGCCAGAACGTCTGAAAGCAGGAGTCAGGGAAACAATTAGGAGGAGATGAGGCGGCAGGAGAGAGAGCTGATGCTTTTAAACTAATTGAGAAAAGGGAGGCAGATGTGCAGTCGAAATGCTGACTCAGGACTGTGAAAATGAGAAAATAAATAAGACAACACCTGTCTTGTCTAATTCCAGGCACCATTAGAAAGGAGGTGGAGGGCCCACCACTCTCACTCACTCTGGGCAGCCTCTTGAGGATGGCCTCACGTGTAACAGGAACATGTAGCTGAAAGTTGTGTGTGAGGATGGTTCACACCTCTTATTTATTTAACATTTTATTTATTTATTTTTAGAGAGAAAGGAAGGGAGGGAAAGAAGAATCCATATGTGAGAGATACATTGATCAGTTGCACACCCCCAATGGAGACCTGGCCCGAAACCCAAGCATGTGCCCTGGCCAAGAATAGAACCAATGACCCTTCTGTCCATAGGCTGGTACTCAACCCACTGAGCCACACCAGTCAGGGCCACATCTCTTTTATATCCATCTTTTCCTCTTTCCTTTCTTTCCTTCCTTCTTTTCTTCCTTCCTTCCTTCCTTCCTTCTTCCTTCCCTCCCTCCCTCCAAGTCATCATGCAGAATTTGTTCCTAGGTGTTTTAATTGGCTTGGATTGCTCCCTCCTCTCTCTTCCCTACCGTTTCCTGACCCCCTTCTCTGATTTGCCTTTCCACCTCCCTTTCAGTCCACTCACATCTTTCTCTCTCTGAAGGGCTTCTTCCTCTCTTCCTCCTCCATGTCTCTTTCCAAACAAAGATGAGAGAGAGAAAGGGGCAGTGAAGGAATTCTACAGCTCCAATATCTTGTTTCATAGGGAAAGAAGCAGTTTGTACTTTAAAGCCAGTTTTTTATTTTCTTCATGCGCTGATGCGTACAAGTATTCAAAAAGCAAGATGGTCTCACTGCATGATGAAATAGAATGTGTGGAAGAGCAAGCCAGGCAGAAAGCATCTTTAGCAGGGATATCTCACAGTCAAGGGTAGGGGCCACCCAGAGGCTCCTGACTGCCTGTCAGCTGCCACGAACACCCACAGACCAGGGCTCTCCACTCACAGTGGGCAGGCACCATGGCAGGGGACATAGGGCTATTGTCCTGGGACCCAGGGCAACACTTCTTGGTACTCAATCTGGCTTTTTGGACTTTGGGATCCTGCTTGGTTTTCCCAGGACATTTCTAGAATCTCTCAAGATCTTACTTCGTTCTGCAGATGTGGCCTCTTTCTGCATCTTCCCAGTTTTTACCTTTTCTTTCTCTCCCCCACTCATCTGATTTCTTCTGCTCAGCTCTGATAGTATGATATATTTGAGATACAGAAACAATGAAATGGTGATAAGCATTGTTTGAGTGAAGAAAAATCTTGATAGGAAGAAAACCAAGATGGTCATCAGCCTTGGCCTCCCTCCCTAGTCTAATACTCTCCTGTGTTTATTAATTTGTTATTAATAGTATTGTGGTCATGCAATTTCTTTGCATATTTTTATCTCTTCTTTTCTCTGTCATTTACATGCTAATTACATGATTATCACTTATATGATAATCACACTCCAGCCCTGATATTCTATCTGTCCCTGGATTTTGGTCCCTCCTTTTGTTTCTTGGGTCACTGCCTTTGCTCAGTCTTGCTTATCTTGAAAGAGGACATTCTATGATTATTTCTTCTTTTCTATTCATCTTTTACATTCCAGATTACATCATAAAATCTGAAATGCTGTTTTTTCCACTACTTGTTCTAAATATGCTTGCTGGCTCTCCACCAGGACCCACCTCACCCTCCAGTCTTTCCGCCATCAATTGCCCTATGGATTCTCATTACATACCCTTACCTTGGCCCCTGGGTTGCCCTTGGGGACAGCCAGGCTTGAGGATGAGCCTTTTCCATTAACATAATGTGAGTGTAATAGGGTGTTAAAATAGGATTCTTTCTGTCTTGAGGTTTTTTGTGAAGCCTCAAAGCTGAGAAAAATGAGTTTTTAAGTATCTCCACATTCTAAGGCAGATGCAGACCATCTACAAAGAATTTTCAGAAAGAGTAATAAAAATGAGCTCTACCATCAAAAGACAAGATTAAGAATTTATTAGCTGAAATAGCCTCCAAATCAGTCTTTCCAATTTCATCCTTTCTCCCCTTTCTTCATAGTATTCTCAACACAGCTGCCAGAGTGACTCAGGTCAGTCATACCTTTTGTCTCTTCAGAAACCACAGTGGCTCTTATTAAGAGCAAAAGTCCAAATCCTTGCAGTGGCTTCTGAGACCCACAAACACAGCTCTTATTTACCTCTAGAACCTCATTGCCTGCTATGCACCCCCTCACTATCTTTGCTCTAGCAGCACTAGCTTCCTTGCTGTTTTTCAAACATGCAAGCATACTCCTTCCCCAGGGCCTTTGCACTTGCTTATTCTGACTAACCACCTCATCTCTTTCCAGTCTTTGCTTACTTCACTTTCTTACTGAGGCCTTTCCCATTGCTCCATTTAAAAGTGTAAACTGTAGATACTAGGACTCCTAATTCTTCATATCTTGCTCCACTTTTTTCTCCCCACAGCCCCAACACAGTATAAAATTGAATTATATTACTTTGTAGTTTATTATCTGTTAGGCTTTGATGGGAGATAGCAGATTTATTGGGAGTCTGGCCATCCCTGACCCCAGCAGATACTGCGGGGGCTTGCTAAAGCCAAGCCTGGATTCCCGGAGCCCAAGTCTTATGCTTAAGACTGTCTGTCTCTGAGGGAGGGGATATTTATCTTTTCTGTTCTGTTCATATTCTACTGATAAAACATGGAATACATTGGTTTTCTGTGCTAGTTATTAGCTAAGTCAGGATTTTCAGGAAAGAAAGGATGGCTCATCAAACTGATTTCCCATAGCAACCATATTTTCCCTTGGATTCAACTCCTACTCACATGTCAGCTCTTGAATTCTTCAAAGTGGCCCCTTTCCTAAAATAATCATATACTATTGTTAAAGCCAATCTCTAACACCAGAATCATAAAAACAGAGGATGAGGTAAACGTCACGATTTTAGTATATGCTCAAACCTCATAATCATAGGTGGAAGCACAAATATTAAGTCCTTGTGTTACTCCATGAGTCAGAAGAGATGTGGTAGAAGGACCATAAGATCAGCAGCCAGAAGCCTGGGCCACCTCCTGAGGTATCCACCTAACTCTTATATAGACATTGGCTGGTCAGTTAATCTCTGAAGTGGGGATAATGATACGCAGGTCATCCTATTTCACAGAGGTGTAGAAAGAGAAGTGAGAAAATATTTGGGCAGGCACTTTGCTAAGTGCTTTATAAATATTGAAATAGTTTATGCCAGTATCAAGGGGATTTGTTTATTAGCTTACAAAACAAAGGCACTAGGATGCATTTAAATCTCCATGAAAAAATTCAACATTGCTCCATTTCCTCACACCAGGGAAGCAAATCCTTTGACTTTCCTGTGTCTACATTCATTAGCAGGGAAATCTGGCCTTCAGCTGGCCTCCTTCCTGGCAAGATTAAGAAACACAACAGTGGTAGCTGGAGAAACACAGGAATATGAGTAGGAGTTAAGGATTTGTTTAACGTCTTCATCTGCAGCGCTCACTTCCCAGATCAGCAGTGTTTCTTGTCAATGGAGTTGCTTATCCAGTATCATCATCAGCATGAAACCTGAAGGCCCCTTCTTCTCTCTAAAACTCTGCAGTGGTTGCCTTAAAGTCCACCATTTGAGCCTCTGTTTCTTTCCAGGAGACACTCATTTCTGTTCAGGTCCCTTTGAATTGTCACATAGAAGATAGGGAACACAGGTGTAGAGTGCAGGGATCCATGGAGAGGAAGAGGCACTGGTTACATTAAAAAAATAATAATAACTTAAAGAGAAACCTAATGGGTGGGTGGGGAGGGGGACAGAGGGGAGCAAAAAGGGGATGGATGTAATACAACAACAATAAAAAATTTAAAAAAAAGTAAAAAACAAAAAAAACAGGAAAAAAAAAAAAGAGAGAGAGAAATCTAGAAGATACTGGAGCTGGACTGTATCTCCTCTACTTTTTACTCTGAGCTGTTGTGCGGGGCAACAATGGCCCTACCCCCACCCTGACTCTTTCTAAGCACAGTCAAAGATGCTGAGCAGGGCGATCTGAAGCACACACATGGGTTGTGCCATTTCACTAGGGGTCTTAGTCACCATTGAAGGCTAAACACAATTTTCGAGATGGAGATTGGTTTTATCCTTCAAGTGTCCTGGCTTCTACAAACTTCCACCCTCAACCAACGGCCAGTGCTCATTCCTGCCATCGTTTTAGTGCCATTTTCTCCTCCTATACTTGCCACCAAGGAACTATGGGGTGGAGTTTTGGATTGCTTATCACATGGCTCAGTTATGGAGGATAAAGTTAGTGATGAGGGCCTAGATTTCCTCCAGGTACAACCAAAAGACCAACCTCGGAATTTAGTATAGTTCCGGGGTAAGCCTGATATCTTGAACTTGCCTTACTTATTGCAAGAAAAGTCTCTTGTACCCCAGAATTGATTTTTAGATGCCTTTCTTGTCACTGGTTTATATTTTGGGCCATGAATTTATATGTTGACTTGGTTTTTATGGGGCTTGTCACTTTAAGGTGCTGCTTTCTTGGTTTTGGAGGGGAGATGAGGTTATGAAGGTTAGACAAGGATGGGAAAGAGTAAAGATTAATCAGTGATGGTTGGTTGAAACCAAAGAAAATGAGATGCACATTTTAATACAAGACTAAACACTTTTGCAAAGATCCAGTGCTTGTGCTTCTTTGGAGGGCAAGTCAATCATACAGGCACAAAGGTGACTCTCAGCCTTCTGAAGTTGGTGCCTATAAAATGCTATTTAAAGCTGTTGAAGATGTGTAGTAAGAAAATGGTTTTGAATGTCAAAGAAAGGAACTAATGAAAACTAAAATTACAAAGTTATTAATGCCACTGTAATTACATCAGCCAGGTGTATTACAAAGATCCTCCAGGATCTTAAGCCAAAGCCTGAAGTGTTACCTGATCATGGCAGACACTGGGGGGAGACTTGTAACTGTCCAAGAGGGCTAAACCCAAGGTGATGACTGACGTTCACAATAAAAGGTGCAAGGAGAAGTAGAAATAACTACTTTTATCCATCCCCCTTGGCTCCAAAGATGTGATAAAATAACCTGTCCAAAAATCTGAAAAAAGCAAACAAAGCAAAAAAACCCAAAAACCAAAATACAAGCCAGGATAGAAGGCAGAACAAAATTGTGAGTTTGGAATAACTAATTAACACTTTAAAAATGAATATAATCTTTCTGTCTTGCTTATTTGGCCAGCTTTGAGTATACAAAGGGCTTTGCCTTTCCACCATGTAAATAGTGCACTTGGTTTCATGTTTGAGTTTATGTGGCGCTAGAGCAGTATAGAAATGAAGGGTGTGTGTGGGTCGTGAGTTGACTGCTATATTCAACTCTGCCCTGGACCAGCTGTGTGACTCTGGATAAGCAAACGGCCTCTCCACACACTATTTCCTCATTTGTAAAAAGTGGAGACTGGCTCAAATGTAGTAAGTGATCAATACATTTTAGGTACTACGACTTTAGTAAACAATATTGGTGTCCAGCCCATATTCCCTTTATAAGTGCATCCCTTCTTCAGCTGTTGATGCTGGAAGATCACAGTTAATCCCGTCTTTGAAGACTTGCTCCTGTCAAAGAAGAGAACTTTGCATGGGGAGATTGCGACCCACCTTATCCTCTGCTGTTGACAGCCAATAAGTGACTGACACAGGTACAAAAGGCTATAGGCCCTCTCTGCCATCTCTTACTCTCCAGCATGGAGCAGGCTAGACCCAGGCCTTTTCCGGAGATGACATTCTTGCTCAGCTCCTTCGCCAGCCTTCCCTATCCCACGTCTTTTCCTTCCTTACAGGATCCCCACCCCACCCCGCTAAAGTGCTCTTCCTCAATACACTGTATACTTGAATGTCTGTTTCAGGCTTCTAGTCATATGACCTAAATCATACATATGTAATTATTTTAAGCCACACATATTTTTATATTTTAACAATTCAAGTTAGGATAAGTCTTAAATTCACTGTTGCCTCAGCTAAAGTTGTCATTTTATTCTTAGTGAAATCAAAATGTGCTGATAATTCTGGGATAATAATGGAGTATTCTTTTGCTGCATTGCCAACATTCTTAATGGCACGGAGGACCATGGCTTGTGGAAAAATAGTCATTAGTGACTGAGTTGAAAAATTGAAAAGTTGGATAGTTGCACTGAATGAGTAGAAGTTTAGAAATATTTCAATCTATTTATGTTCCTTTTGTATATATGAAATGTTAAACAGTGATGTTGAATAAGTTCCATCAAATAGTTCTAAAAAGAGCTCTTCCAATAATTAAAACTATTTTATTTCTTTCTTTAGTTTTAAAAATAAAGATAATTTTAAATGATAATTATAGACAAAGGTAACATTGCAGGATAGTGGGAAAGGAATGGTCTTCCAATACATGCTCTGAATCAGTTGACTGTGCACATAGTGTCATTGGGATGTTCACTTTCTTCTGCCTACCACCGTACCCCAAATTAATCTCAGGTGGATTGTCCATCTATCCATGTGATAAATGTGGAAGATAAATCAATGCAGCTACTGCAAAGTAACAAAGGAGACTTGACTCCTAGATTCAGCCATGCTTCCCTGACTGACGGCACTCTGCATGGGTCATGAAACTTGCTGCTGGCCGAATTAAGTGTGCCTATGTGATTCCACTGGAAGGGACTCTTAGAAGTTTGCACTTGATTTCCTCTGGACTTTACCCTTTGTTGAATTTGCTTTGTAGCCTTTCAGCATAGTTCATGGTAATGACCTGGGAGTCCTAGTGAATCACCAAACCTGTGAGTGGTCTTGGGAATCTTTGGCACAGGTAGTGTAATATTTCTGAATATTATTATTCAGAGAATATTCACCTCTCTCCCTCATCTTTCATGGGAAGCATATACTTTCCTATGCAGTTGATAATGAACTTGGTCATATGATCTGCTTTTGTCAATGACACATGGTCAGAAGTGACTTTGTGCCAGTTCAGAGTTTAGGCCCTAGGACGCATGGCATATGTCTCTGTTCTTCTAGGAATATTTGATATCCTCCATAGGAAAACCATGGTTCAAGAAGATGCTGGCTCTGTCAGCTTGAGACATAAAAGGAACACACATGAAGCAGACCTGAGTCCAAATCGAGCCATGCCTGGTCAGACCCACAGTCTGAAGTAGAATCACCTTACTGAGCTCAACCAAACTCAGATAGTAGCCATGAGCATAAGGGGAGTTCAATACAACATTCATGTGGAGTGATGCAGGCAGCCATGGAAACCTCCCCAGAGAACAACCGGTGTGTGTCCTCTCTTGTCTATTCTGCTGACTGGAAAACCAGATCTGGTACTAGAGCCCTGACCACTTTTGTGGGGCATGAGGATGCAGGCCAGATCCTAGGAATGGTGGAATAGTGAGCTGGAAGACACACAGATTCTTATTCACTCTGTGCAACCGCTATACTCGTATTTCTACTTTGTGCAGACCACTGTTAGGTTAGAGTATCTGTCACATGCAGCTGTGTTGACCCAAAACTAATATATTCAGCAGATCCTTCCCCACTTGTAGACACTAAGGCTAAAAGGCAAGGCAAATGCAGAAATGCAGGTGAACTACTTTGCTATTTCCTGGAAGGTCCTGGGCTATTAGTAAAATATGAGTCTGTTACTAATTCTGATATTTCCCCCCTCCTATGTCTAAAAGAATTTTGATTCATGGAAGAAAGTCCAAAAAAGCTAAAGCTGATCTTCAGTATAGAAATTCCAAAGTTTCTTTTAAAAATATGTTTTTTCTCTTCTCTTCCCTTCTCTTCTTTTCCCTCCCCTCTTTCCTTCCTTCCTTCCTTCCTTCTTTCCTTCCTTCCTTCCTTCCTTCCTCCCTCCTTCCTTCCTTCTTTCCTTCCCTTCCCTTCTCCCTTCCTTCTTTTGTGCCTCCAAGCTCTTTCAAATGAACTTGAGTGAAAGCTAGTAAGTAAAATAAACATGCGACAGAATGCTCTGACTGAGGATGGCAACATCATTCATTGTTGTAAATTTTCCCTCTTCCAGCCCCACAGGGGGCTCATTGACTCACTCTGACCCTGAGAAACACAGGACTGTGCCCAGCAGCACCCTCCTCTGGACTCTGCCCCTACTCCCCAGCCCAGCCCAGCCCAGGGCTTCACAGAGAACACTTTGCTGAATGTCACATTATTATTCTCTTCACTGCTCTCTTTCTTCCATCTGGGGTGGAAGAGAGACAGTGAGGCAGACAATTACATTGCTGATGTGGGATTTTTAGGGGAAAATTGAGAGAAATTATAGGGACTATCCAGCTGTGGTGAAAACTCCTCACTCTCTTCCCTCAGGACCCATTATTTTTCAAGCTGCTACCATTAAAGATGATTTATAGTCCCTTGCCAACTTTACCATGCTGTTAGATTCTTACCAAGCTCTTAAAAAGAGTACAGACGGTCAAAGCATGTCCACTCTCAAAATGGCATGGAATTTGATGACTGCTATTTAGAGAATTAACATCTACTACACCATCAAGGTCATCTTCTCTCTCCAATATCGGCTATTCTATTTGATCTTATTCCCTATCTTCTACATCCTGTCTCCTACTTCTCGCCTCCTACATCAGCTCTTTTGTACTTTGGAATTTTCTCTCACTAAAATGTCCCTGAACTTTTTGCCTGTTTTGTCTACTCCTTCCAAATACAGAAGAAATGTCTTGAAAATTTTATCCTTACCCTTTATTTAAAGGCACTCACTATATTATTGTGCTTGTTGTCTTTCTTTTTCAGTTACATGAAGGAAGGCAGATGCCTGCGATGAGTGATAACCCTGTAGGGTTGATCCCAGTCCTCCTGGCTGGGGGAGCTGTATGTCTGGACTTATTGTCTTAGGATTTTGGTGATCTATGGCACAGATGGAGGTCAACCAGACAGCAGCAGATCTGTAGCCATTTACAGAAAGGCAGAATCTTCAAAGCTTGCTGTAGACTTTGAGAACCTGGCTTTAGATGAACCAGCTATTGTCTGGTTCACCTTGTATTTTTACTTTAAGGATTACTACTCCGGACAATTGACACTTAGGAAATGGAAAGTGTTTTTCAGGAGAGAATGCTCAGGGACCTCCCAGTAGTTTAGGTTGCACCAACGGAAGTTTCTTTAGTGTGACAAAAGCGCAAATGGAGCAGGAATAAAGCAGGTCACTCCTAAGATGTACATTTGAGAACTGGAGAGTAATGGGCTACTTTGGGTGGAGGCAATGTGGATAATTTTACCATGTGGCTATCACATTAGGTGGCTTGGTTTTTTTTTTTTTTTTTTTTTTGTTTTTGTTTGTTTGTTTGTTTTTAATTTGGGGAAAGAAAAAGGGAAATCCCCTGAGATTCTAGTTGTATAGTTTTTGTTAAAAACATGGACCAGGCCCTGGCTGGTAGCACAGTAGATAAGGTGCCGGCCTGTGAACCCAAAGGTTGCAGGTTGATTCCCAGCCAGGGCACATAACCAGGTTGCAAGCCAGGTCTCCAGTCAGGTCTGTGGCTGAAGTCAGGTGAAAAGCAACCATACATTGATGTCTCTTTCCCTCTCTGCCTCTCTCTCTTCCCCTCTTTCTAAAAATAATAAAATAAAATCTTAAAAACAAAACCAAACATGGACCATTAGGTTTTAATCTTCAGTTTTGAAATGAGACAAGAATGCACGCTTGCTGTAAATAACGTCAAAGAGTAGAGAGCAGCACTGCATGTTCAGGGTAGGCTAGGCTGCGGTGCATGCAGTGGTCAGCCTCTGAGGTGATCCAGGTGACCTACCTTCTGATAGTCACTATCTTAAATTCTAATTCCCTAGAACATGGGCGAGATTTAGTGACTAACTTCTAACAAAAAGAATAAGATAGAAGTGATAGATGCTACTTCTGAGTTTAGGTTATAAAAAAATGTGACTTTCATCCTGAAGTTTCTTCCCGCTTTTGCTTAAATCTTTCCCTCCGGGTAACAAGCTGTCCTGCCTTGGGCAAACCTATGGAGAGGCCACTGATGTCTGTGGCCAGCAGCCAGCAAAGAGCTAAGACTTCGTAACAGCCATTGGAGTTGCAGATTAGAGAAGCAGATTCTCCAGCCCCAGTAGAGCCTTAAGATGTCTACTATAGAGCCCTGGCTGATGGCAGAGTGGATAAGGTGTCAGCCTGCAATCCCAAAGGTCACTGGTTCAATTCCAGGGCACATACCCAGGTTGCAAGCCAGGTCTCCAGGCAGGTCTGTAGCTGGAGGCAGGTGAAAGCCAACCATACATTGATGTCTCTCTCCCGCTCTACCTTCCCTTCTCTCTAAAAATCATAAAATCTAAAAATAAATAAATAAATGTCTAATATAGTCTTGGCTAACACCTTGATTGCAGCCTCATGAGGGTCTTAAAAGCACTCTTGAGATAAGACACATTTGTTGCTTGTTGCTACTAGAATTGAGGAGTAATATATTATTCCCAATATATAACTAGTACACTACATAAATTAACTCCCAAATCTTCATGGTTTTACGTAGTAAGCACCCAACGCCCCTGCACCTCCCCCCTCCCCCCCCAAGCCCACACCATGTTTTTAGTTCAAGTTAGAGACCCCTAGGGAATTTGTCCTTTTTGAGTAGCTTAGTGATTCAGGTTCCTTCCATTTTTTGGTAGAAAGATTGCTTGGAGGACTTGTAGCTTTAAGTATCCAGATGCAAATGATGTGTGTTTGCTCACATTACAAGGTCAGAAACCAGCCACATGATGCTACCTAACTGTATGGGGAAATGGAAGAGCATAAGAATAGTCAATTAGAATTAAACATTTCTGCCACATGTGTAACATAAAAAGTGAATATCCCACATTTCCCATCAAACATCCTATTGTTGAACTGCTTGAATTCTGCCCTTTCTGATATACATGATATATTTATATATATACACCTCATGCATCTCATACATGCAGGTACATATGTAAAATAGGATCAGATTTCTTCATGGAGATCTATCTTATTCTTGATAACATCTGCTTGACGTTCCATGGTAAGGATGTATCATAATTCATATTCATTGAATTGGTCCTCTGTTAATGAGGAATAATTTCATCATTTCTATGGTTAAAAATATCTTAACTGATTTTCACTTGTTACTTCTGTAACTTTGTCCTCCCTGGGGACTGCATTGAAACTGGTCCCCAGGGAGGACAAACCCTGACTCCAACAGCACTTGTCTCACTCTTGTTGACTTCTGAAATAAAGGCATTCTCGTGGTTGGCCTCAGTTTTTAGGGACAATAGATATGTTAGGGAGCTATTGAAGCATTCAACTTCACTAGCCATCGTTCAGAGAGAAATCGCATCTATTAAGTGCAGAGCATTTAGGCACTGTCTATGCATTTATATATTGATTTTACCAAAACTTCATAGTACCCTCATGAAATATGCAATTATTATTTCACTTTTATGATAAAATCGACTTCATGGGTTTTAAGCACCTCCCTGCCAACACCCCCACCCCATATACTCACCATGTAGTTTCTTTTTCTTGTTTTTCTAGAAAGCATTTAGAATTACCAGGCTGTGCCAATTGCTGCTTTTCTTGGTAAAGATATTATAAAGATCCATTTATAGTACCCTTCCCTAGAAGATAGACCATACGTACGTAGTAAAAACGAAAAAAGAACATGCAATGTTTGCACATTTCCTGGGAAAAATCTTTTTAAAGTATGCCAGTTTGCTTTCCATGTTTCTATTAAAGAATAGAACAACAAAAATAAGTATCTCCTAAGTGATGGGAGAGACCGGGACTGGTTGTCTCCTTTGGCACACTATTTCCTCTTGGAAACCTATTAAAGGGCCAGAACACCCTTGGCCTTCGGAGCAGCTGTCAGATGGTGTTGAAGGGGTCTGAGTATTGCAGGAAAAGTCCTCTGGTCCTTCCCTCTGCCCAAACAAGCGGTTCTAGGCAGCTTGGGGCTTCCTGACTGCAAAGCACTCCAATTGTGGCAGAGAGATGGGGGCAGCGAGGGTAATATCTGAAGTTTATAGCATTTTCTCAGATGGGAAATAAAGGAAGAGAAACCTTTCCTGACTGCTCTCTGACTCCCAGAGTCCTGCAATGTCCTTCTCTCTGCACTAAAACAAATAACGGTAGACTTAGACCAGACACAGAGCCATCTCTGATCCTGACAGGTAATAAGATAGCATTACTATATCACTGTTGCCAGTGAGAAAACAGAGGCTCTGAGAGATTAAGGAACTTGATCCCAAACGCTGAATAACTACAACAAACCACACAGGCCTCAGGACATGTAATTTACCTACCTGGATAGAGGCAGGTCATCTCTTAAGGTCTCTCAACATTTCAAAGACATGATCTAAATAGCCGTGGCCAAATTATATGCATGTGGAAAACCCTCCTTCCATGCCAACACCTTGTATGTTTTCTCTGGATGACCTAAAAATACATACTATCCTGTCAGCTGATAAGGAATTTGGGGAACACTGGCAAAAACACTCTGCTAAAGCATTTGATCTGTCCAAAATAAAGGAAAATTGTTACTACAGACTTTTACCAGGTTTTTCTGCCAATGGAGGTGGGAGAGGATAATGTTTCTGTTGGCCAGGTGTTGTCATGGGCCTTGTTTTGTATGTATCCACAGATTTTTGGACACTGTATAAAACCAAGAGAGGGGAACTGAAGTTGCTCTGCAAACCAATGTTAAATGGCGTATCCATGATCAGATGGGAATGTTTTACAGATTTGGTTACATTAGTGAACAGTTTTCTTGTATAAAGTCAAACTGTTCTTCCAAGAACAGACAGGGACAGAGACCTCAATGTATGATTGCCTTTCACCACCTCCAGCTAAGGACCTGGCTGGAGACCTGGTTTGCAACCTGGTTATAGGCCCTGACTGAGAATTGAATCAGTGACCTTTGGGTTCTCAGTCTGGTGCCTTATCCACTGTGCCACCAGCCAGGGCTGAGTGTGTTTTAATAGTCCTTTCATTCATTTATTTAATAAATATTTATCGAGTGCCTGCTATGTATAGAGCACTAATGTAGTTGCTGTGAATAAAGTAAAGAACAAAAAGACAAACATTCTTACCACCACTGAGTTTTATTCATTCTAGTGGGGGAAGAGAATCAAAGCAATAATTAATTAGAGTAGTGAAGAGGTGACATTTGAACCACTTGTAAGAGTGGAGAGTTCCAGAAAGGTGAGCAGCAAATGCAAAGGCCTTCAGGACAGTCTAAAAAGGCTGGAGGAGAGTGGAGAAGAGTGAGGGATAAGGTCAAATAGGCAAGGGACAGGTGAGACAGCTGCGACCCCAGAGGCTACAGCAGACTGAAGGGTTTCAGCACAGGGCTGAGAAGATCTGACTTTTTTTGTGAGAGGATTGCTTGGACTCATCTGTCGAACATCCACTGAAGGCTGGCTATTTAGAAACTTTTACATTAATCCAGGGGGAGATGATGGTAGCTCTGATGGTAATAATTATGGTGGAGGGGACAAGACATAGTTTGATTCTGGATATATTACCTGCTTGATTGAATGTGGGCTGCAAGAAAGGGGCAGTTGTGGATGACACCTCCATTTTATGACCTGAACAACTGGAAGGACGGAGTTACTATACATTGGCAACCTAAACATGCTAAATTTTAACATCCTGTGTTTGAGATGCCAAATCAATATTTAAACAGCATCCATGAATCTGTATTTCAAGGAGAGTTCTGGGCTGGAGGACACAGTTACCGGCTGGCTGGTATTTATGTCTTGAGATTGACAGACAAAAGAAGGGTTCCCAAGACACAGCCCCATTTTCAAAATCACAACTGGAAAAAAGAAACCTTTACTCCCTTCTGTGGACATAAAGTGGAGAATAAATATTTTCACAACTTAATTATCCCATTCTAATGAATAGAAAATAATCAATAAGAAGATGGGCACACTGCTTTTTTCCCCCTCTCTAAAATATTTGCATTTAGTTACATGTTTAAGAAGCACAGGGGCAACTTTCTAATTCTTTGTCTCTTATATGTGGATAGTATTTTAAGTTCCATAACAAAGTTACATGCATTATTTCATCCTGTCCTTGAAGAATTTCAGGAGATGAGTAGTATTAACCGAAGGCTGTAACGAAGCTCAGAAATTAGTATATGAATTATTTACAACAACTCTACCGGGTATTTGAGGCAGAGTGAGAGAAGGGTTGTAATCAAGTTCAAGCTTTTCAAGTATGTCTGCAGTGCAGCTAGGTTTAGAATGAGTTTATAACTTTCGATATAACTTACTGAGTCCTGGTGACAGAGACGAGTGACATGCAGCTAATCCCCCTTCTCCTCAGCTTTTCTCTCCCTCTCGGCGAGAGTCAGGGCTTCTCAGCCTGGGCTCTACTGACAATAGGGGCTGGATAATTCCTTGTTGGCGGTGGTGCTGTGCACTGTTGGATGTTTAGCAGCACCCCTAGATTCTACCCACTCTATGCCAGCAGCTTCCTCACAGCAGTTGTGGCTACTAAAAATGTCTCCAGACATTTCCAAATACCTCTTGATTGGGGAGGGCAAAATGTCTCCGACTGAGAACAATTGGTTTAGGGTCTTAATTCTGTTTAGACAGGGCTAGAAGCAACCTCCCCCCAAACACCTCCTCCTTCTCCCGGTTTCCCAGCCGGCTAAGTGCCAGGTATGTGGAAGGGGTGCTGGGCAAGGCTGAGCTGCCGTGGCATCTTCTGCCTGATGGGGTCGCTGCACTGCTCCTTCCATAGTCCCTCTCCTGTGCTCAGCCCTGACTCGAAGGTGGGTTGCTTCATATCTGCTCATTGCTTTGTTTTCATTTCCTATGTTCCCTCAGGTATCCCGGGAAGAAAGGAAGGACAGCTGCTAATTGCTCTCCTCTCATTCCTTGGCGATTAGCTAAATGAACAGCAAATGTTTGTGGCTGTTAAACTGCAGGGCAAATGTTATACCCCTAGTTTGATTGGATTATCTCTGATCAGAATGAGCAAGTGGAGAAGCTGATGGATGCTCATTCGTGGGTAGAAGGAAATCCTATAACTAGTCAACCAAAGAGCATTTAATGAACACCTAACCGAAATTGGCTTAGCACAGGTGTGCCACTTCCCCCAACCCAGCTATGCCATTCTCATGCATCAATGAAGAGGCATTAATTTGGAATCTAAAGTATTATATTTTTCATCTTTCGGATCTTCCCACCCTGCCTGGATATGCTTGCATTGCTTCAGAAAGCCAGGCTTGTTGTTCAGATTTTGTTTCGCTACATTCTATTGGAATGTTTTATTTCAGATGTTTATGTCTGCCAAGTTGGTGACATTTCTCTCACGATGCGTATCTCTGCCAGTCACCCAATGCTTAGTGTTCAGCTGGAGCTCAATTTCTGCGTTGGCTAATTCAGCGTTATGCACAAAATCCTGCTGTGGCTGTGCTCAGGCAGCAAACTCAGAAGGGGGCTGTTGGAAGGCAGTGAGGCACACAGACTTCTACTATTTGTTGTCCGATTTAAAGCCCTCACGAGAAGCTATTCCTAATTCAGAGCGAGCGAGCCAAGATCTTGTGGAAGAATGGAGGTTCACTCTTCCACGTTTGATTTAGTACTAAGTGATGGCCCCAAGGATGAAAGGCCCAGGATATCATCTGGTTGGCAACTTTAAGCACTCTGACTCTTCTATCATATTCATTTACTGCTTTTCTTTTTGAGTTATATGTTTTTTAAAGATTTTATTTATTTAAGTTTAGAGAGAGGGGAAAGGGAGGGAGAAAGAAAGGGGAAGAAACATCCTCTCAAGCACTCCCCAACTCAGGACCTAGCCGGCAACCCAGGCATGTCCCCTGATTAGGAACTGAACTGGTGACCGTTTTGATTGGCAGGCCGGCACTCAATCCCCTGAGCCACAACAGCCAGGGCTCTTTTTGAATTCTTTTCTTTTAGGAAGGTTTTCCTTATAGTCACCATCGGAATTATGCAGGATACTGTTTAATTTGATATATAGCAATACTTCTATATCGCTACAGTTATGCGTCTCTGCTAAAGGCTCAAATAGAGCAGCCTACGGGAATTTTCCCATGAAGGCCTCGTTTGGTAATGTGAGGCTGGCAGGAAGAGCAATGGTTCCAGCTAGGCCTCAATGCCTTGTCCCGTGTGCGCCTCCACTGCCTGAAAAAACTGCCCCCTTTTCCAGCCTCCCTTGAAACTACACTTGGTTCAGGCCAATGAGATGGTAAGGGAAGTGTACCAAGACTGGGGGACTTTGGGAAGGATTTTTCCTCATTGATAAAAGAGAGTAGTATACAAAGACAGTGCTGTCTAATCGCCCTGACTAGTCACCTCTTTCCTGCCTTTGACTATGGCCAAGTGAAATGGCTGCAGCTATGGCAAACGTCTTGTGACCATGTGGGGAAGGATTCTTTTTGAGAGAATAATAGCAGGGATCCAGCACCTTGACATAGCAGGAAACCAACCAAGAGGGGCCTGAACCCTATGGTTGGAGGTGCTTAATGGTAGCTGTTTCCAATGTGGTTTCTATAATGTACACTTAAAAGCAACTCAAAACAACTAAAACTCAATTTTCAAAGTTCTCACACTTGTTAACAGAGCTAATGCTGAAGCTTAGGAGTGCTTTCTATCACAACCCTTGTCCTTCATGCCTCTCTTAACTCTGTATACGTAGTTTATAAAGGCAAAGAAACAAAATACTTCTACTACTGAACAATGAGATGTGTGGATAATAGTATATAGAGAAGTATATTAAATTGCATTTAATTTATAAAAATCTTCCAAGTTGACCAAATGCAGCAAATAAGACAACAAAGACAAATCTAAGAGAAGGTCCTAAAAATGAGTATAGTTATATACTATTTAAGTCTCAAGGCAAAACAATGCAGGAGCTCTGAAAGTCCATACTCTGTGATATAAATCACTCAATGATAATTTAACTTGTTCCCACTGCTCTGGAGTCTCCTTTAGGGCCTTTCACACCTTGAAGTCAAGCTGTGAGTAAGTACATTCTCTTATCATCTACAAAAGAAACAGCAGAAACTAGAAGCAGTTCCCCAGAGCTCTGGGCCAGGTTCATCCACTTCCCTTTAGCTTTCTATATCACATCAAGCAAACTGAAAAGGAAGCTTCGAACAGCCTGAGCATTCTTGAAAAGACTTGGCCTCTTTTTCCCACACTTGCTCTTCCATTAAGGGCAAATGTGAAGTTGGTAAAAGGCCTAGGCCTGCAGATGGCATTTTTAATCTACCGCTTCAAGACCTAGAACCTTAGATTTGAAAATGAAAATTATATTCGGACTGGCAGTTTGTATGCAGTAAGATTCATCTCAATGTAATTTTAAAGAGCTGGGATCCTAAGCTGCCTAAATCAGCCTTTGAAAGAAGATGATGAGCTCAGTATGCCATGGCTTTGCTACTCCAAGGACGAAGGATATGCCAACTCTGAGCAGGGTAAATGTTCAGAGGAAGAACTGAATTCTACAAGACAAGAAAGCCAGTGATACAGGCTTTCATGCGAGTTGATTAATAAAGTTCCCTAAGGATTTCACAAAAATCAACTACTGATGGTTTCCTTTGTGGTGCAAAAACTTCTTAGTTTGATACAGTCCCATTTATTTATTTTTTCTTTGGTTTTCCTTGCCTGAGGAGATATACCACAAAAAATATTGCTACAAGAAATGTCAGGGATTTTACTGCCTATGTTTTCTTCTAGGATTTTTGTGGTTTCGAGTCTAATATTTAATTCTTTAACACTTTTTGAGTTTATTCTTGTATATGGTGAAAGAAAGTAGTCTAGTTTCATTGTTTTGCATGGTCTTGTCCAATATTCCCAACACTCAACAATATTGAGTAGACTATGTTTATACTGTTGTATGTTGTTGCCTTCTTTGTCAAATATTAATTGACCACATAGATGTGAGTTTATTTCTGGGCTTGCTATTATATTCTGTTGATTTCTATGTCTGTTCTTATGCCAATATCATGACGTTTTGATTACTATGGCTTTGTAGAATGCAGATGATGTGTAGAATTGTACAACTGAAACCAGTATAACTTTGTTAACCAGTGTCACCCTAAATTCAATTTTTAAAACATCCATAAATATTCTTTCAGCCTTTTGTCAGTTTTACAGCTCAGGAATGTCTTTCTCAAGGCACACAGGTTATTCCTTTGAAATGTCATTATTGAAGGGACTAGCATCCCTATCTCCCAGTGTCTGTGGTAGGACCAGGAGTCTAACTTCAAAACACTACAATTTAGCAAACACAGATGGTATAATCACATTGACCAACCTCCTACATTACTATAGTCCAGCACTTTTTCATCAGCTTACTCCATCACTAAAAAACCCTCTTGTTTCAAAAGAGCTAAGCTCAGTCTTGAATATTATAATAGTCTTGAATATTATAATAGTCTTGAATAAAGTCTTCCTTGACTGTATTACTCCCCCCTGCCCCCAAAATCAATTGCTTTCTCTAGAATAGTGTACATAAGGAGGTGAATAACTTCTTGACTGATAGATGGCAGCAGAATTCATTGCAGGAAAGAAGCTGGCTCTGGTAGGCAGATGGCTCTAGGGCATCTTTTGGGGAAGAGGGGAAGTGTGGAGGCTTGGATGCTGACTAGTCCTTCAGAGACTGGGAAGGCAATGGCAAATTGCCCAACACAAGGGGCATTTTTTGGCACTGCTGATGGAGGGCATGAGGGGAAAGATGAGGAGAGGGTATGAGGCTGAGGAACTATAGCGTGCTAGGTAGCCGGTGAAGTGTTCCTGGAGGTTGGAAGGGCTGAAGGGCTTCTGAGTACAAGGATGTTTTGTTCAACTTGAAGTTCTCTGCCATGTAAACTCTTCTTTGGTCTCCCTCCACATTTCAAATATGGTGTGATAAATACTAAAACTGACCTTTGTGAGTGAGCTTTTTTGTGGAATTTGAGAAAGGGGCTGCATCTTACATATGGGTCCAGGCAGTGCCTTCTAGAGATAAAGCCCATGGCTGGCAAGGTGATAAATTGGCTTAAGAAGATCTGGGAGCCAGGGAGGAACATGAGAATTTGAAGGTACCTTTCTCCCAACCTCTACTTTGTTGGAAATCATGGAGTGGGTTTGAGGGTTTGGGGAATACCACCTTGTTACCTGCATTGACTTGTGGAAAGAGAGTTGGCCATCTTCCTCAGGCTCTTTTGTGTGGCCGTGGACCAGACTATCTGGCCTGAAGGCTGGCAGTGTGGGCCTGGCTTCCAGGCTTTGATGCATGGAAAGCCCAATGCAGAGCCTCTATGGGAATTTAGAAGGAGGGAGGGGAGTGAGGTCAGGGTTTTTCCTCCCTGTCTGAAGATCAGTGCTTCCTCATAAAGGGCTACCTTTCTTTTC
The DNA here is from genome assembly GCA_004026585.1 of Noctilio leporinus. Taxonomy (NCBI): domain Eukaryota; kingdom Metazoa; phylum Chordata; class Mammalia; order Chiroptera; family Noctilionidae; genus Noctilio; species Noctilio leporinus. The sequence goes on from PVIW01001028.1 coordinate 149,573, forward strand.
ATGTTCTAATAACCATTATCTCCTTTTCTCCCTCAGCCATCCTGGTTTGCTGGAACTGAGAGTATTTCCAGGACATGGGATTTAGAGTTTAAAACTGGGACAGTCCTAGGCAAATGGAAATAAGTTGTTCCCCTTAGCCTTAGGAATGGTCACCAACTCTTCTGTTGTTTCTCGCTTCAGGTTGCTCAACTATCTCTTATGGTTCCCCTATACCTCCTCCCTACCTTTATAAATAGTTTTTGTGTAAAACAAACATGCTCTTTTGGAATTATCTTATTCAAGCATGTTTTCTCTCTTCTGTAGGGACTTCGAGTGATAAAATCTGGGTGCCCATGAACACTCATGCCCACATCCTCCCTGAGCACTGGTTTCCTCAATTGCCAAATAAGAGAGATAGACCAAACCATTCCTGTATACTTTTCAGCTCCAACAAGTGGTTGGAAAGAAACCATGATCTTTATCCCTTCAACGTTTGCAACTTGTCTACTTAGTTACAATTGTCATCTTCTAGTAATTCTGCCCAGAGAATTCCTGAGGGCCTCCTTTTGCCAGACATTGGTCATGCCCTTGGGAACCTGAGAAGGGGGATAAAGAGATGGGGTGCTCAGAGTCTTGGCCCTGGAGAGGATGATATCTGGTCAAGGGCAGGGGAGGAGGGTGGGTACAGACTGTCAGTGGATCATTTTAGCACAACCTGCTACGTGCTGAACAAGATTTATTCATGATATCCTAGAAGCCTAAGGAGGGGTATCATTAATTCATGGAGGGTCATGAATTAATGGAGGAACGAACACCTGAACTGAGTTTTAAATGATGTGTAGGGGCCAGGTGTGGAGGGCAGAGGACGTGAAGAGGGAAGGTGGAACATTCCTTGAAGAGGAATGGCAAGAACAGAGGCCTGGAGAAGGCCGAGAATGTGGGTGCATAGGGAAAGACATTTTGGAGGAGGGTAACAGTAGCTGTTCAATTTGGTGAGGCCTAGGATGTGATGAGTCTGGCGAAGTATTGAGGCCAGATGACGGAGGTTCCAGCAGGCTGCGTAAGAAGTTGGCCCCATAAGGAGTTGGCCCCATGGTTGCAGACAATAGGAAACCACACCACAATGGGTTGCTTTGCCGTTGGGCAGGGCGATCTACTATTCAGATAGCCAGTTTCTTTCTGAAACATGAAGAGCAGCTCTAAACCAACAACAGAAAATAATATGTGTTCGGCAAACTCTTTGAAGTATTGCTCATACAATGGCACTTCACATTTATTTGTATTTTTAGATAGATGAAGTGATAAGTTGAGGCTGTTATTAGGAAAAGCCATCAAACTCCACTCTAAGCCTTCTCTATGGGGGTGGGGAGGACAGACATTGAACTTGATAGAGTCACCTGGATTGTATTCATTCATACTTCGATATTCATTTTGGTGCACTCAAAGGGTAAGGGTTTTATAAACAAAAAATATATCTTACCTGTTCTTGCATCCCCAGCAAGGCAGACATTGTTTGGTACATGTGGGGGGTCAGTGAATATCTGTCACAGACAGAATCCCTTACCAGGGGTGCGCTGAGCAGTAGGTTTCAGCAGCACTAAGGCCAAGAAGTAGAAGGACAAATACAAAGTGTTTATCACTAGTGCATTAAAGACAGCAAGTGAACCTTGGATCAAACAAACCAACTGTAACAGAGCATTTTGATTCAGAGAAACTTGAATGTGAAGTGGGTGGGAGATGAAAGGAGCAATTATTGTTATTTTGTTAGGTTTCATAATGGCACTGTGGGTGTGTGACAAAATATCTGTTTTTGTTTTTGTTTTTTAATTTTTAAGGGTAAAATCAGAATTATTTAAGGTAAAGTAACATGATGTCAGGGATTTATATTAAAATATTCTCACTTCTACTTCAGATACTCTGTTTAAAAATAAGAAAATAAAAAATTACTGCAGCAACAAGAAAGAAAGGAAGGAAAAAATAAGGCAGGGAAGAAGTTAGCTAATTCCAGCCCAGGAGAAGCCTCTACACTTGAAAACATAAAATTAAGAATGTTACTCACACAAGGGAGTAAATTGCTTTGTGACAGGGCATGAAGTAAAAGCATCTTCATGGTGTGGGTGGAGAGACACCAAGAAGAACAAATTCCAGAAAAGGTAAAATATGATTCAGATTTCTTAGCTCTTAGCAAGAGCCCATCTTTTTATTTCTATTACATTAATGAATGTTTCCTTCCTAAGTCTTGTATCATTTTTTGTTTTTTTTTTTGTTTCCTTTCTCAGTATAGCATCAGTTAGAAGAATTCTAATGGAATAAGATGTTACCTTGTGATAACTTGGTTATTAAAATGATCTGGATAGTTATCTATAGATGATGATCATTGGAGGTTAATTGTGTGGCCCTGGTGATTACTAATAATAACACTACTCTTTCTTTCACCAATTCATTAAAGTTTTAGGAAGTGAGTGTTTGTTATGTATTGAGTGACGTTTTAGGCCTGGAAGCAGAAATGATGTCAGAGTTCCCGCCTTCATGATGCTCACATGCTAGTGGACATTTGGAGAATCCGGTCACAATCTGCAAGGACCCTTCTGCGTACGTGATTGTTTTCTGGACTTTGATCCTGGCAACATCTGGTGAGGTTAGCCACTGTTAGAAATGACCTTCCTTTTAAACCCAAGCATTCAGGTTGTTCCCTGACTTGCCTGTGGCGACGCCTCTAATAAATGGCAGAGGTAGGATTTGAACCTGGATCTTCCACTGGGATTCTAGCACTCTCACCAGCACACCTCACTCTGCTCTTCCTTCTGTTGCTGCTCCTAACTCAAAGGAAATGCAGGCCTTACGTGTACATTGCTGATTTGCAGATGCCGGGAAGGAGGAGGCAGGGCTGGCTCTTTGGCCGTAAGCAAACCTTTTACATGGAGCTGATGTGAGGGGGGCTCTGTGAAGTACAAGCACACGGTGACACTCTAGGGCAGATGTTCTGTTACCAGCTAATTATTGCTCAAATTTGTCAAGAAGGGGGAAAGTGCCTGTCTCACCTTATTTAAAAAGATGAAAACCTCGGAGCAGTTTGAGGAGATTTTCTGCTCTTCCAGATTCACAGGCGGCCCCAAGAAGGGCTGTTGGTGTGGTGGCCCAGAGGAGCTCTGGAGTGTGTGTGTGTGTGTGTGTGTGTGTGTGTGTATGTGTGTGTGTGAATCCCAGACCAGCTATCTCACCCAGCATAATACGCCACAGCATAGTGAGTGGCTGGGAAGAGAGAGGGTGGAAATGAAAGATGGACCTCAAAGCAATTGACTTGATGATTTGTAGCCAGATAGGCTGTTGATGACACAAACATGAAGCCAGAACAAAGACCACAGATCATACAATTCCATTTATATGAAATATCCAGAACAGGCACATCCATAGAGGTAGATATAAAACAGATAGTGGCTGCCAGGGGCTGGGATGGGGAGAAGGAGGCTGAGCAGTAACTGCTTCATGGCTATAGCTTCCTTTTAGGGTGAAACATTCTGGAACTAGATAGGGGTGAGAGTTGTACCACATCGTAAATGTTTATACTAAATGTCACTAACAGTAAGTTTTTTGTTAGATGTAGTTTACCATTATATACACACACACACAGATACACACACACATATGCACACACAACTTTAAGAAAATCATCTTACTGGTTGGCTAAGACCAACTTCAGTCTCTAAAGTACTTCGGTAACATGCCTGATGAGTGGATATCCAGGTTTTATCAAAATATCCTCAATGAGAAGCAAATTGCCATCCTAGTAGTAAGCTCATGTCATTTTTAGAAAATCCTAATTGTTAGAAAACTCACTATTAAAGTGATTTGAAATCTAGGAGGATATCAGGTATCGCAGATATTCCTGGCATTTATAATTGCACCTTGAGAGGGAGTGCAGTTCTGGGCAAGGGAAGCTATACACAGGTATGTTCCACACTAAACCAGGACGGCTACATTCACCTGAGCTCGTCAAACTAAGGGGCCTGTGTGGGATACAGAAGTTATGCCTGGATTGTTCCAGAATTTGGCTGGAGAGGATTCAAAATCGAGCCTTAATGAGCACTGCTGAAAAGAAATCTAAGGAAATTTTCAGCATTTTCCATTTGAAGGAAAACGCTACTATGCTCATTTCAAAGTGAGAAAATTATGTTCTATTTGAAAAAAAAAAAAAAGAGATGAGAAACACCATATTACCAGGAATGTTATGTTTTATAACACGCTATAGGGAGAAATGTCTTCAAATAACGAAGCCCCCAAGAGCTTTGATTTGATTTCTAAAATTCATCAGCATTTACAACAACATGACTACTGTGTAAATCCGAAGTCCACGTGCCTTTCACTTAATGCATACGCTGTGACCCAATGAACACATATACAGACAGACATCATTTACTATTAGGAGAAATGAACAGTTCAGAAATTATTCTACATTCTGGTTTAATTAATTGTGAAAAAAAGGAAAAATGAGCATCACTTGGGGAGTTCTGGTGGGGAACAGGGCAGTAGCAGCTTGTTCTGCCTCCTGCTTCACCCCAGGCATGGTCCTCAGTCCCTCATTGTCACCATCAGGTCCCTTCATTGCTTCTCACAGCGCATCTGAAGCACCATGAGTAATTAGTTCTTTCTGCCTGGGGTGCGGAAGAACTTGGTGGTGGCGCAAGGAAAGATAGGAATTTTGTCCCTGGGAATACCAGTGTTTTGTATTTTCAAAGCCCTGCTTTAGGATGGTTCCCAGCAAAGGCACACTTGAACAATGTCTTATCTTTTATCACCATTGCTGTGGAAAAATACTAGCCTGAGGAATGCGGGCAGCTGAAAGCCGTGGGAGCCCGCCTATTTAGAGATGAGTTGGAAGCTTTCTGCGACTCTTACTCCAGCCTGACTCAACGTGGAGAGAAGCCAGAAATGCCCCAGCAATTCAGGAAACACGGGAGAGAAGCAGGACGCCAGCTTTGTTTTAGGCCTGGGAGAAGGAGACATAACCAGGTTAAGACACAATGGCTGTGAAAAACATTTATCTTTCTCCGAAAGGACTGAGAGCCTCCTAAAGGACCTGGGCAACACTCCTATTCACCGAGGCTTCCAGGCCTGTGATGTTCTCCAGCGGGGGCAGAGGCAGGTAGTTTGCGATAAAGGAGAGGCCCGGAACACCTTGTGATGGAGAAGCGTGGCCTCCCCCTCCCTGCCTGCCTGCGGATTTATTGGGCAGGCAGGCAAATCGGCGTGCAAAGAATAGGTTTGCTGGAATAACAGCTGGGTAAATGGCACATTATGTCATTCTGCAGGCGCACGCTGATCTGTGGTTGCACAGAAATGAGATTATATCAGGCAAAGGGCTCTGCTCTGCGGTGCCCGCTTTGGGGCTGAGCCTTGGCGAGGCCTCGTGGCGTTACTCAGATGGGTTTCATCCTGAGCCGGTCCTGCAGCCTGCACAGGTGCACTGCGCCAGGCCTCCGCGGAGGTGCGTTTGCTCACCCACCAGAGGACGGGTTAACCCTCCATCTTCCCCTCCAGCGCAGTATTGATTTTCTGCTGTAAGAAGCCAGGCTTTTCTTCAAAGCACCTGGAGGCAGACTCAGCCCATGGACCCGGTTTTGGGAGCAAGACCTGCATTCAGGGAACGCAGAGTCTCTTTCTTCATTGCAAACTGTGTTCGTGCATTTTCCGTCATAACAAGTTCATGTTTTATTCTTAGCTATCCAAGGAAAACCCAACAAATTGAAGCCGTTTCATCACTTGGTTAGTCTAAACAAGCCTGGATAATTAGCCTGGCTAATTAATACCTAAGTCTATTGTGCAGTTTGAGCTGACGTATTTTGAAGCTGGTGCCAATTCAAAAATGTAGGAATAATTCCTCTATAATACTCCGCCTGAGGCATACTTCCTTGGGATTTCATCTTAAATATGCAAGAATATGCAAATACTATCTCTTTTGAAATGTGATTGGCAAAAGTGAGGAGTATTTGAAAATTCTCCCATCTGGAAATATTTTTTTAGAGTTTATGGAAACACTGATCCTGCCTTGCAAGCATGAAAGCATACCAGTAGCATCTTGTAAAGGAAAACAAATGAATAGAACATCATTTGCTTTAAAAAATAACAGTGTATAGTATGCCAAGTTTGTAGTCTTGATAAAGCAGAGAATCAGTCTTTTATTAGTTTGAAATTAAGTGCACAGTTTCAGTGGCTCCCTATTGCTTACCAAAGTAAATACAGATTCCCTTCCTTGCCTGGGTTTCAAGGGGCCTTGAACCACATAACCCCAACATCTATGGGCCAAATATGAGACTCTAATATACTTTTACTAAATACAGATGCCACAAAGTATAGCACTCAGATGTAGGAGAAATTCCTGGGGCCTTGAGTGAGAGGAAAAGACAAGGATGCCTGAACTAAAGGAGAACTGAGTTACTGATTCATTCATTTATGTGAGACACATTTCCTGAGAGGCAGCTGAGGGAGATACATGGTTTTACAATGAGAAAATTGCCATTAAGTTATTGATAGGTTGAAGTGGAAACACTAACTTACTTTGCAGCTCACTTTCTTTCTTTTTTGGAAAGGACCAGACTTTGCTGGTGTCTTTTAGTGATATGGGGAACATTAGGATAGGGACTGACGAGGGCAGTTGGAGATAGGGAACTTCTAAAAGAAAAAGTGTATTTATTTTTTAGAGATTGGGAAGGGAGGGAGAAAGAAAGGAAGAGAGGGAAGCTTCAATATGTGGTTGCCTCTCTCATGCCCCGAGCTGACCTGGCCCGAAACCAGGCAGGTACCCTGACTGGGGATCAGAACAATGACCCTTTGTTCACAGGTCTGTGCTTAATCCATTGAGCTACACCAGCTAGGGTAAGAAAGGGAACTCTTACTTTTGCATCTAAAGTTTAATGTTCTGTGACATGTCTGATGGGTGGAAATGGCCATGTTTGAGGACAGCTGTTTATAAATGAGGGTCTCAAGAGGAAACACAGTTTAAGGATGGAAGGCAGTCTAGAGTGGTGGCTAAGGCCAGCCATCATCATTACAAATAGACGTAGGGCGTGATTACAAATATACATACAAATAGATGATGCTGGAGCACCTATTGGCTAAGGTGTGTGTGTGTGTGTGTGTGTGTGTGTGTGTGTGTGTGTGTGTACTTAAAGAGCTAAATCAACAACAGATTATGGCTTTGGAATCCCAGTGAATTAATGCCTGTTGTAAGCACTGCTAGAGTATAAGGCTTGAGGAAAGATGCTACTCCCATCTCATCTGTGCACCCTAAGGAAATATTGTCATAGTAGCAAGTTCCTTGTCACCAGACTATGACCAGGAATAGACAGGGACTGATCAGGATTGCTAGAATGCCTGGTTAATAGCACTTTCAGAGGGTGGGAGGAAAAGACTCTATAGTGCAGAGAATGGGGCTTTTCAAAACATAGGGACAATTTTCAAGTTCTCAGGGTTCCCAGCTTATCTTGTGGCTGGAGGTGGGGGAGAGACTTTCTATTGGGGAAAAAAACATGCATTATCGAGGTAAAAGGAAATAGGGAGATGAACTGGTTGGTTTTAAAACAAAATTAAATGTGGCCTAATCACATGTCCAAAGCTGGACATATCAATCAGGGATTTTTTGAAAAATAGAATATACAAGGCCTGTCCAGAAATTATACAGCCATATATTATGAAAAATAGAGACGTTTACTGAAGAAGATATAAAGAACATTGTACACAGGTCAATGACACCACAGTCCCTTTCAAAGTTATGACCTTCTTGAGGAAATCTGGTTCATTGGCAGTAGTTTAAATCAAGCAATTAGTAATGGCAGTATGATGTTCCATCTGCTCTGGTAGCAAAAGCTGCAGAATGAATTTTGCCATGACACATTTCACGCCAAGATCCTGTGTCTCAGACACAGTAGTTTTTGGAGCCCCTAGATCACAGCTTCTAGTTCTCACAGGGTTAGTTGCTGATCTTTGTTGATTGCAGCCTGTGCACATTCAACATTCTCAGGTGTCCTGCTTATTGCAGGTCTTCAGAATGTGGATCACTTTCAACAGATTCTCAACCACCTTTGAAGTATTTGTGCCACACTTTTATTTGCATCGCACTCATTGCATTGTTCCCGAAAGCCTTCTCAATCATCTGAATAGTTCCCTCAGAGGAATGTTCAAGCTTAAGGCAAAATTTAATGCAGATTCATTGCTCTACTCAGTCATTTTGAACGCCACAGCCACACAGTACACATGCTCACTCAATAGCATCTACTGCTCCTATGGACTAATACAGTGAAGCTGTCATTGTTCACGCATGCACATTCCAGTCTATTCTCCTTGGCTGCCAGGTTATATCGATGTGGTGTAAACCATTTTCATTATATTGGTAATGGCTGGACTTTTTCCAGATAGACCTGGTCATATACAGGGAATTATATCAATAGGGAGATATTTTAAGAAATTGGCTTATATGATTATAAGGGCTGGCAAATTCAAAATATGTAAGATAGACAGGCAGACTGAAACTTTAGGTAAAAGTTAATATTTCAGTCTTGAGTCAAAAATCAATAGGACAGGCCCTGGCTGGTGTGGCTTAGTTTGGCTGGGCATTGTCTCATGAATGGAAAGTTTGCAGGTCTGATTTCCAGTCAGGGAATGACTAGGTTGCAAGTTTAATAACCTGGAGTTACCAGTCAATCGATGCTTCTCTCCCACATTGATGTTTCTCCCTCTTTCTTTCTCCCTTCTCTCCTCTTTAAAATACAAAATAAAATGTCTTTAAAAATGCACAGGGTAGGCCATCAGGCCAAAAACTCAGGCAGGACTTCTATGTTATAATCTTGAGACAATTTTTGCTCTTAAAACCTTCAATTGATTGGATGGTCTACACACATTTTGAAAGCTAATCTTTACTTATAATCAGCAGATTGTAAATGTTAATCACATAGGAAATATCTTCACAGTAATATCTAGACTAGCATTTCACCAAGCATCTGGGTATTTATAGCCTAGCTAAATTATCTGTTAAATTAACCATCACATTGGGGAAACAGAACAGGCTGGTTATCTTACATAGGAACTTCCAACTTGGCAATGGATTAGTTAATTTATCACAAAACTAAGGTACAAAGTAGTATGTGGCAAATGGCATAAATTGTGCAAATGAAGTGAGGTAGGGATTCTGAGGGGTAGCAATTCACATATACCAGGGGTGAAGTGGACAAGGACATTTAATAGAAGGAAAGACTGGAACAGTTTCAAAAAAAGTCTCAGAGGAGAGCATTGAATTGGCATAGTGTTGCACAGCACAGCACAGCACATTACATTATAGTGGAGCACAGCATAACACAGCATAGCATAGCATAACATAGCCCAGCACAGCATAGCACTGTGTGAGACGTGTACTGAAGCACTAGAGGACTGGAACAGACTACACATTGAGATATAAATGGAAGGTGAGAGGCATTATTGGAGCTTCTGAGCGTAGGAGTGACATAAATACAGTGATTGTGTATGGGATGGATTGGTGTATTTTTGAAGGGATGGGGAGGAACGATAGCAATTGGTTGACTGGCAGCAGAAGAAGAACTTTCATGAATCTGCCTGAGGTAATGCACTCCCTCATCATCCTTCCCCTTCAGTGATCCGGCAACCTCTGAAAGAGAAAACATGAGGGAGACATATGGATAGAGCTCTGTTGTGTGTGTGTGTGTGTGTGTGTGTGTAAAGAGTTTGCATAGGGTTGATTTGCATTTTTGAGAGGCTATTCTGGCCTCTTAAAAGGGATGGGTATGGATAGGAGAGAGCATGCCCAAGGAATGCAGTTCATAAGAGAGGTGTAGTAGAGGACAAGCAATGTCAGGGGCATTCAAGTGTGGGAGAGAGAAACTCTGGGAAGGCTTCATGGAAGTTTCCTCTGGTGTGGGCCCTGAAGGATGAGATGGTGTCCAAAGGTAGGAGAGCATGTACATACAAAGCCATGTAGGCTTATGTACGTACAGAGCATATGGTTTGTGGAAGAAACCGTAGTAGAACAAGCTTGGGAGGTGTCTTGGAGGAAAACAGCAGGTGAAGGATTTTGTGTAAATTCTGGTATGCAATTGCAGAAGGTGAGGGGTCTTGTGGAAGGTTTGATTTATAAAGAGGGTAGTAATGTGATTAGAACTGTGTTCCAGGAAGACACTATAGTAAAGGCTTTCTGGATAGATTTCAGAGAGATTTGGAAGGCTTTTTAGACAGAATGCAGGATGAACAGGAGGAAGGCTAATCGCTATTACTCAGTGAAGGATGGAAACCAGAATTGAAGCTCAACAATTGAATTAAGGGGTCATGTTTTGAAGAGATTATGGAAGTCAAATCTATAGGATATGACAATTAATTGGGAGTAGAGTGGATAGGAGTGTGAGGAGGAAAAAACAGATGTTTATTTTTCCAGACAGGCTGAATGAAAATGTAGGGATAATAGTCAGGACTAGAGACTTCGGGAAGAGAAACCTGTGTGGAAGACCAGACAATGATTTTTATCTTTAGTTGAAGGTGCTGGTGAGACATTCTGATGAAGTCTTTAGAACACAGCAGTTATAAATAAACATGGTCTAGACCTGAGAAAGGAAGTCAGAATTAGAAAAGTACGTTTGTTTCTAATGGCTCTCTCGGTAAGGTACATTTGGGACAGCCCGATGGATGGAGGCCTTGCCCTTCCAAGCAAATGCAACTTTATTTTCCCAGGACAATACAGTGATACAGTGGTTAAAAGCTTTTGCTTGGACCCCAGCTGAGTCCAACCCAGTTATTTACAGACTCTATAAACTTGCAGGATATTACTGAGCCTCTTTGAGCCTCAGTCTCTTTATCTGTAAATTGGGAATAATGCATAAGGGTGGTGGTGTTAACTAAGTTAATGCACATGAAATACCTGGCTGGTCTGCTATTGTTACACTATTGGGACTCTTAATAGAAGTGTCTTCCTCCTGTGCCAGGTCTTACAGTTGTGAATACAACCCCAAATCTTGTGTATAAACTTTTTATTTTTCCTTTACCAGCATGAGTTGAGTTTACCTGGAGTGGTGAAAAAGTACAGACAACACTAATTGGCATCTTTGTCTATGGATCTTCTTTCTTCTTCTCCATGTCTTGGGAATAGAGTTGGTTGTAGCCTTAGCCTAAGGATGTGTATCTCTGGATTAGGTCTATTCCTATAGGCAGAAACAAAGTTATTTTTATCTTTTTCCCTGCAAGAAGAAAAATCAGTCTTTAATCAGACAAATTCACAATGATGGCTGAGGCTGCAGGAGTAGCTGGCATTGCTCCTGAAGTGGGAATGGAGAGAGAAGAGTGTCTAGACCAGAATCTTGAGGGGATATTCTCATTACTGAGTAATGGAGAAGAAAAACTTGCCACTGTAATCACCACTAAGACAAATTATTATTAATAATTATTAATAAGAACCTGTTTCTTTTGTTCACCAGAATTGTATACCCAGAATTTATTTATTCATTCAAGAAATATTTATTGACATATGTAATACATAAAGCATTATAAAAAGCATTGGGAATATATGAAACAAATTAATCAAAAAAATGGACTTTTATGGTATTTAGACTATAGTAAGCACTTGACAAAAATACTTGTTGAATGAATGAATATCTGAACAACAAGCATGTCTCTTCAGTAAATGGTGTTGGAAAAAGTAGACAGGAACATGCAAAAGAATGAAACTGGATAACTGTTTTATGCCATACACAAAAATTAACTCAAAATGGATTAAAGACTTGAACATGAGACCTGAAACCACAAAACTTCTAGACAAAAACATAGGCAGTAAGTTGCTTGATATATATCTTAGTAATCATTTCTGAATCTGATTCCAAAAGTAAAAGCAACAAAAGCAAAAATAAATAAGCAGGATTATATATCAAACTAAAAATCTTCTGTACAGGAAAGGAAATCCTCCACAAAACAAAAGGGCAACCTGCTGAATGAGAAAACAATGACTGCAAGTTACCTATTTGTTAAGGGGCTAATAATCAAAGTACACAAAGAACTTATATGACTCAAGGTCTGCATAGACATTTTCCAGAAAAAGACATATGGATGGTCAACAAGTACATGGAAAGATGCTGGACGTCTTTAGTTATCAGGGAAATACAAATCAAAACCACATGAGATCAACGAGATATAACTCACACCTGTTAGAATGGCTGTTATCAAAAAGACAGAAATAGTAAGAGTTGGTGAGGAAGTAGGGAGAAGGAAACCTGTGTGCTAGTGTATTACTAAATGGGTGCAACCACTATGGAAACACCATAAGTGTCCACTGATAGGTAAATTGGTAAAGAATTATGTATTATTCAGCCATTAAAAAAAATGAAGGGAAATCTTGTCATTTGTGACAACATGGATGGACCTTGAAGGCATTATGCTGAATGAAGTAAGTCAGACAAAGCAAGAATAGTACTGTATGATCTTTGTTATATGTGGAATCTGAAACAAAAACAGAATAAGCAAACAAACATAAAACAATAAAAAATGACCACAACACCACCATAAAAACCAAGCTCATAGATACAGAAAATAGGTTAGTGGTTGCCAGAGGCAGAGGAGAGACAGGAGAAATGGGTGAACACTTATTTTTAAATTTAAATAAATTGAATAAAATTTAAAAGAGAAATGTGTCTGAGTAAACGATGTCTTGATTAAGTGCTAACACTATATTTGATAAGCACTGGAATAAAGATAGGAAGTGATACTTGGAGCTTGAACAGGACTCTGAGAAATAGAAAGGAGGTCCAATAATTCAGGCAGGAAGGCAGATTAAAGGAAAGGATAGAAAGATAGGTATTTGCATAACATCTTTAAGGAATGAAATGATAGTGAGTGGGTGGAGAAGTGTGGGGAAACATTCAACTGGCTGTAGGAGTGGAGATGTTGGAACCTTCTTCTATCAACTCCCAGGTCAACATTCACCATTCCAGAACTGTAGTCAGTCAGAGGCGGGAACTAACATCTAATAAGCTTCTATCAGGGGCCAAACATTAGATCAGGAGCTGTGCACGTACAGGACTTATATGAATTAGCTCCACGACACTCATGTGCAACATCCAATGTATTTCCTTTTTAACTTAAATCAGAGTGTACCTGGGTTGGCCCAGACCAGCTAGGGTTGGCGAGAAATTCAATGTCAACTTTTGCTGGAGAGAAATAGGCTTCTTCCACTCCCTTGGGGGTGGGGGTGGGGGATTACCATCATCTCAGATTTTGTACCAGCCAGAAGGCTAAGAAAGGGCCCCTAATCTTTGGTCCCTTGTTAAACTATTTATTTTGTGTCTTCTCTCTTTGTCATCTTAGTCCCTGGGCCATTGCTCAGCCTTGGGGTGCACACCCATTAGTCAGTCACTTCCATTAGGGCATTTGCTATCTTTGGGAGCAGATTTCTGGCCTTCCTCCAAGCCCTAGTTTGCACAATACCTGGGGTAGGGGCACCCCCTTCTCCCTCATATCATCTACCCGCTTCCTGTCTCCTCTCCCTAACTCCCCTCCAAGGATCCCCTTCTCCTCGATAGGCCTGTGTGAGGGTTGTCTTCAGAATGGCCTAAGCAATCCAAGAAGTTTTTTTTCCCTCTGTGTCCAGGAAAATCAAGACAAAGGCCTATTCTACTAGGACACAGGAGAAGGAGGAGAGGGGGGAAAAAAGTCAGCTTTTCAGTTTTCATTTTTTAAAAATTTCTTAGAGAAGCAAGAATAAGACAAAAATTAACATGTTGATGTGTTATCTTGCCAAATGCACTATCTCCTCTAATCCCCCAATCAGTGGGAGATAGGTGTTGCTATTACCACTTTACGGAGGAATTTATTCATTTGATAAATATTTATTATTTCTGCCTTAAACTGTTTCAGGCTCGCGACAAAAAAAGAAACAACGGTGAATAAGACAGACAAGAATCCAGATGAAGACACGGTCTCAGAAAGTAAATGCCATGCTTGAGATCACATAATCCATGCTTGATAAAACTAGAACTGAGCCCAGTGTCTGTCTTCCTCCATGTCCACACCATTTTATTCTGCAATGCTATTATTGCAATGCAGGCTCTTCTGCAAGAAACTGCTGGGGCTCATTGGGAGAACAATGTGACATCATAAGCAGTCATAATAATATTGTTTAAACCTATTGTTTATTATTTATTGATTGCTTACCCCATGTCAGGCAATAGAAGAGATTGCATGCAGTATCTTATTTAATCCTCACAAGAAACCCACATTTTCCATTTATTTGTTTTTGTTTTTTATTTTTTGTTTGTTCAAGGAAGATAAAGTTGCATTACATTTCTTGCCCAAATTACGTAACCAGCAAGTGACTAAGCAGAATTTCATTCTACCTTTACCTTATTCCATGTATGGGCTCTAAAGCACACAGGCCTCATTCTAGTTCTCTACTGGGGTCTTGTCTTTGGAAAACATTAAGTTAGACCTCCTCCTTTCTCCAAGTGCTGCCCCACATCAGGCCTGGAAACCTGTGGTGGAACAGGGGAGGATTGTCAGTTTCTCTTCCTTGCTCCAACTGCTGTCCCTTATCCGCATTTACTGTTTTGGGCTTCTCCGGCTTTAATTATCGGGGTTGGGAGGACAGGAAATACCTAGTAGCTTAGGGTCATTTGTGGATGGTGAATATCCAACATTAACTCTTTTTCCCAATGGTCCCTGCATAGGTGTCTTGGGGATCCCCCAACTCTGGACTAGGCTGCTAGGGGACTTTCTGGTGGCCTCAGACTCTCTTCATTTAGACTTTTCAGGTATAAGTGATATTCTGGTCTCTGTATCCTTCAAGCTCCAAAAAATGAATGTTTTGCTTCCCAAGTGATTCTTTTGAAGTCCTCTCTCTTGGCTTAACCTGGCAATGAGCCAGATCACCTCCCGGTCTCAGTTAAGGATGGGTGACTCAAAGGGAAGGAAAGGGACTCTCTCCAACATAATCACCATTCACTGCCTCTGCAAACCCTCCATGAATTTCATTGTGACTTCATGCAGTATGGAGCTGAGGGAGGACTAAGGTGGCAGAACACGATGTCCCAGTGGGTCCCACAGAAAATGTGAGAACATTAGGAACCTGTGTGGAAAACAAAACAAAAGAAAAAAAGTGTGTCATTTAACATCCAGTTTGCATCAGTGCCAGAAACTTCTTAAGAAGACGCACAATCACAGTCCCTAGGATCAAACTGCCCAGGTTTAAATCTCTGTGCTGTTACTTACCGGCTATATGACTTAAGGCAAGTTATTAACCTCTCTGTATGTCCATTTTCTCTGCATATCCATCTGTAAAACAGGGATTCAACAGCACCAGCCTCATAATGCTGTGAGAAGAATAAATGAGGCAATACGGGTAAACCTCAGTGTAACACCCGCCACGTGATTCATGTCCCCAATCTGCAAGCTGTTACTACTCTCGCCTCTTCTCCACATCAATTTACAAGACAGATTGAAGATAAACACTTCTGACTGCTTCTGACTTTAGAGCTCAGGTTTTTGGAAAATCCAAAACTCTGGAAGCAGATGGATATAGAGTGGCAAAAATATAAGCAACTTCTTTCAGAACTATGGCTTACTTGGATCTAGCTATGATTTCTTTTACCTTCCAGGGAAGGTTGCTGCTCAGTTTGGGTCACTGTATCTGTTACAATGTGGTTTTTATTTCTTTCCAGCTGGGTGGGGGACATGCAGCACTGTGATTAAGAGGTCAGACACTGGGTCAGTCAGACCTGGCTTGTAACCTCTGCTCTGACAATCGCTACTATGACTTAAAAATTACTTCATTTTTTTCCATGCCTTAATTTTCCTCATCTGAAAAACAAAGAGAGCAACAGTACTTACTTCCCAGAGCTGTTGCGATGATTAAATAAGATAACGTAGGTAAGGAGCCTGGCAGAAAAATGGGCTCCAAAAATGGTTGCAGTGATACGGATGGTGCCAAGGCTTGGTTATTGATCGTGGATTAGCAGCAAAGTCTGCTTTGACTTCCATTGTGAACAGACCCAGAAAGTTAGAACTAATCTCCTCAAAGTATGTTGGATATTGCTACTGGAAGTTTGGAATGAGCAATCAGAAAAATGGAGACGTGATCATTGGTGGTGAGGTGGGAAGGGAGCTGGCTGATCTTTCAAGAAAGACTCAGGTTTTATCTAATTCGCTAACTAGTGTTAGATGAAGTGAGGGATCTTGGGGGAGCAGGACAGCTCTTTGCTTTCCTCTCATATTTTGCCAAATGTTTTTTCATCTTCTCTTCAACGGTGAAAGTCATCACCCTGTCAGCCTCAAAGTCATCATGGGGTGCCCTCCCCAACTCCAAATCCTTGGAATTTACCTGGCCAATGGTTCACTCCAGTTCAGATCAGGGCATGCTTTTTTTGTGTCTATCCTTATTTGTGCTCAGTTCTTTTTACTGTACATTTCTCTTTAGAACGTAAGGAAGCTACTTTGGGAACACTTGGGAAGACGTGTTTTAAATTAGCCAGGCACTGACTTCAGGGAAGAACCGGAATCCCGGGAACATCGGGGGGAGCTCCTCTGGGGTCCCAGGCAGGTGGAGCCAAGCTGGTGGAGCAGGTTAAACTGGGAGGAGAGGACAGTGTGTTCAGAGTGTGCGATACCTTTCTGAATTAGGATCTGGGAGGGTAAATTGCAAAGACAGGACAATAACTCAGGTATGCAATAATCAATATCAATGAGCCTTGGGTAATCTGCAAGTCAAATGATTTGTCATTCACTCCTGGCTTTAACTCAGTCCTTACATTTCCTTCTGGGTTGCATCATCACCTCCACTTAAGCTCTAACTCCCTTCTTTTTGTCTCCAGTTTGTAACTCTTCAAATATCCCTTGAGCTGTTAATAGAACTTGGTCTCTCTGGACTTAAACTTTGGTGATAGAAGAATTTTAATCTATCCTATTGCTGCTCCAGGAAAGCACCCAAATGAATCTCTGGTCCTGACACTACACAACAACTTTGGTTCTCTTGATCAAAATCTTACCAGAATCTACCTTGGCCTCTACAAAGAAGAATTACATACCAGGTATCTTGTCTTTTAATCAAGTGTTCTTCCTCACACATAGCACCTTCCTCTACCTGCATGATATCCTGGCCTTCTGTTTGTGACCAAGGGCTCTGTTCTACCCTTTGGCCATGCACTCTTTAGAGTTCTACTTGGGAGCTCTACAGACTCTTTTCTTTCTTAACACTAAGAAGCAATTGCCCTGGCTGGTATGGTTCAGTAATGGTTCAGTCTGGGTTGCAAACTGAAAGGTCACTGGTTCGATTCCCAATCAGGGCACATGCCTGGGTTGCAGGCTAGGCCCCTAGCTGGGGCTATGCGAAAGGCAACCCATCTATGTATCTTTTGCATATCAATGTTTCTATCCCTCTCTTTCTCCCTCCCTTCCCCTCTCTTTAAAAATAATTAAAAAAAAAAAAGAAAAGAAAAAAAAAAAAGAATGAGCAATAAATGACCCCCTCCCCCCCCAAAAAAAAAAAAAAAACATAGAAAGGACCTTCTGTGTAGAGGAAGATGATGCTAATTTGGGTAATTTTGCATTGATGAGTCATAATGAAAGTGTGTAAAGCTGGGAAATAAGGCCGCCTGGCTTCAGGAGTCACTACCACTCAGTCTACACTTGGAATTCATGAACTTTCAGTAAAGAATAGTATTTCTTACCAGGGTCTATGCATCTTACATTTATTCAACACTATTAGTAATAAAAGGCAAAGTAAAAGCCTTGGTAAAAAGACAAAGATTTCTACTACAAATACATATTCCCTAAAATCCAGAGTAATAGTAACAAGATGTTAACAACCAGAAATGGACTTTGTTAAATTTCTGTTGTCCTATTGTTTAATTTCCTTTAGACCTGTGTGAGATATCTCTAAGTACAGCACTTTTTAAATAACTAGCATGGTAGAAAGAAGGCTATCTTGAAGTGAAGCAGATCTGATGTGGAATTAGAGCTCTCTCCTGCAGTTATGCTATCTGGCACCTCTGAGCCTCTAACTCCTCATTGGTAAAGCAGAGATAATAGGACGTATCTTACCCAGTTGGTGAAGTGCCTGCCACATAGGAGATGCTTATGTTACTGTGAATTGGTTCTTTAACAACCATCCCAAACTCAGGATGGATTACCCTCCTCATCGCAGGGAGTGGAACACTGAAAAGGACATTTTTCTAACTCCCTTGCAGTTCAAGCTCTCAATGCGATTTCGGTCTCACCAATTACATGCACACTAACAAAGCTTGAATACAGAAGGGAGTTAAGGAGAGACATCAGCATGGAGTAAAGTGCGCATTTTGATGACACAGACTGTGACAAATGCAAGGTGACTCAGCTTCCTAAGGGAGCAGCTTCCTGCTGGGGTGGCACCCACTTTTCCTTATTATGTGGGATTCTGGTCTGGGAGTTGTTGCTGGGATTTGGTGTAGAGTTTGCTCTAGCAATTACATAAGCCCCTGAGTGCCTGGTTTGAATCTCTTTATGCTCGAACTCGCTATAGTGATTTGTGCTACTTAAAACTGTAACTACAAGAAAACTGAGTAAATGGTAGCTTGTCCTCCCCCTTATTATGACTATGCATATGCAAACATATCTATAGATCTACATAGATTATAGCAAATGCAATAAGGAATGGGTCACAGTCCCTATCCCTACAAGCTTATTGTTTTGTGAAGGAGACACATTTGTAAGTGGACGTTCTTGAAAATGATCCTAACACCATGTTATCACCCAAGTGCTTTAAGAATCGAAAGACAGAGCAAATAACAATGGCTTGATGAGCATGATCAGAGGTAGCATTTTAAAGGATTGGGAAGAATGAGTAGAAGACCAATAGGTGGAATAATAGAGGGAAGGAGCCTTGGCTTTTGCCTGGTGTGACTCAGTGGACTGAGTGCCAGCCTGTGAACCAAAGGGTTGCCAGTTCAATTCCCAGTCAGGGCACATGCTTGGTTTGCAGGCCAGGTCCTTAACTGGGGGCATGTGAAAGGCACCTATACATTGAGGTTTCTCTTCCTCTCTTTCTATCTCCCCCTCTGAAAAATAAATAAATAAATAAAACTTTTTTAATGTAGGGGGTGTGGAATGGGAGAAAAGGGCATTTCTAGGTGAGAGTACAGCATTTGTGAAGGGGCAGAGATGTAAAAGTGCTGCTATGTTCAGGGCAGCACAAGGGCTGGGGGGATGTGGTGGGTAGAGTATGGGGAGCATCAATGAATCTGAAGAGTTAAGTTCTGACAAGAGTATGTAGAAACGAATGCATCTAAGTAGGACATTTGAATTTTACTATCCTCTGACAGTGAGCCAGCAGGGATTTTGAAGTAAAGGAGTGAAAATAAACTGTTTTTCTGTTTTGAGGAAAACTCTGACATTAGTGTGGAGAATAAATTAGAGGATAAAGGTCTTCAAAGGCAAAACAGGAGGCTGTTTAAAAACGGGAGAGGGAGTGAGAGAATGGGGATAGCAGTAGTAATAGGGAGAAGGGGAAGAATCTAGAATATGCAAGTTTTTCTGAAATTAAAATTTCCAAGTTGGATACCTACTAGCTTGAAAGAAGGAGAAAGAAGTGAAGTTTCTAGCCAGAATGTGGTGTAAGGCCTTTGGTCATGGATACATATATCTCATTACTGAGAAAAGTGCCTAGCACAGAGGTGGCAGTCAATAAGTATTTATTAAGTGGATGGGGTAAATGTCAATGCCATGGACTGAATGATGAGGTTATTTGGGGTTGTCTGTTGGGGCATCCAAGTAGAAATGTTTACTGTGCAAATCTTGTGCTCAGAGTAATGGACAAGACTAAAATGGAAAACAGAAGTTCTAAAGAGAGAAGTTGAAGTGCTGGTAAGATGATCCAGGAAGAGCATGTGAAGTGAGAAGAGGACTAATGATGGACTCTGGGGTCCACCAGACCTTCCAAAACCAGCAGTGGAGCATTTCCAGTGAAGACCCTTGAGATGCTATGTAGACTGGGTCCAGGTGAGAGGGGTGTGTTTGCCAGGAAGGTTACAAAACGCTGTAGGTTTATAGTGTCAGCTCTGTAGTGAGATCAAATTGGATAAAGACCTGAAACAAGCTGCTGGATTCTGAAGTTAGGAGGTCTTTATTCATTTTTGCTAATCCCACTTGAGTAGACCTGCAGAGCAGGGAGTCTTATTGCAATGGGTTTGGCACCAAATGAAAGGTGAAAAACAAGAAACAATAAGTGTTGATGTCTATGTCAAGAACTCGAGGAACATAGAGAAAAAAGGAAAAGAACAGTAACTAGGGGGAAAGCAGGTCTCTCCAGTTCAGAAGTAACAGAAAGCCACTCAAAGTAGGTTAAGGGTCTAAAGTGTGGGTCAAGTTACTGGCTTATATATATCAAATATGGGCAGGGCAGGGTTACAGCTGTCCTGAGAAATGGCTGGACTGCAGCTCTGGCAATCTTTTGTTCTCTTAGCTTAGCTTCTCTCTCGGAAAGCTTCTTCATGAAGACTAGGCTACTGGCAACTTCAGCCTCCCACTCCTATAGTTTTACCATTTAAAAGGAGAAAACCCTTCCCCTTGCTGCTTCAGTATAAAAATCTCAGGGAAGGGTTTTGATTGGTCTTATTTGGGTCATATGCTTGCCTACTGAACCAATCACTGCAGTGTGGGCCTAGATCATTGACTAAGCTCATGTACCCTAGACTGTTTACTGTGAAATGATGGCAGCTCCTATTTGGGGTGAAGAAGGATCTGGGTTGGGAGAGATTTCTGCACAAAAAGTAGGACATGTCAACCAGCATCATTAAAGGAATAACTGTGACCAGGGTTCTTGTTCCAAATGTTCTCTACTATAAGAAACAGAAAACAGTGCAGGAGGTTGAATAGTAAATAGGAGAGGGAAATGAAAATTTCTTTTTCAAGAAAGAGATTCATTTATATGGAGAGTGGCCTCAGAAGGTTCTCTCTCTCTCTCTCTCTCTCTGTCTCTCTCTCTCTCTGGATATCCTCACAAACCATCCCAAATTAACAAGTAAGACAAGTAAAAAATTATAATTGTTATGAGAATTCAGCCTGAAGACTAGTCTCTCAGCTTCTGCATTTGCTGGTGAAGGGAAGAAACCTAGGTAAAAGGATAAGATTCAAGACAGAAGAGAGAGTGAGGAAGGGGTTTGCCAATGGAAGAAATTCTGGAAAGTGGAAAAAGAATGGATTTGGTTTTAAAGAGGAGAGTCATCTCATCTCTAAAAAGAATAAAAGGAGGTAAAGTATAAATTTACAGGTACTGATATTAATTGCTAAGGTGTTGCAAATATGTTTAGAGTGGAAAGATTGGAGGAGAATACACTCTACATGACCTTTATCTGCCCTGTGAAGCAAATGCCACAGGCTGGCCTAAACAAAAGAGGTAGTGTGGGGTAGGCAAAGTCAGAGATTTGTGGTGAAGTCAGAGATTTGGAGAGATCAGAGGAAACACATGCGTTCTATGATGGCGATTGTGAACAAGAGCAGTCTGTGTTAGAAGAAAGAATTTTTGAACAATGTTATGGGTCTTGATGATAAACCTGAATTGCTTAGAAAAAAATAGAAGATTAAATTTAATCATAAAAGCTAACATTTTCTTATGCTTCCCATATGCCAGGCATCATGCCAAGTGCTTGACTTGTACTGTCTCATCCAATCAACTCAGTATCATCCTCTTTTCACAGGAATGGGAGCTAAGACAAAGAGAGGGTCTTGCTCAAATTCATGTACTTAGAAAGTAGGATTCATTTCAAGCCTGTGGGACCTTAGTCAGAGCTCCTACCCCTAGAGAATACTCTTCTTTTAGCTGCTGTTCTCACCACATGATGAGGAGCAATGTCCACAGGGACTGGAAAACTCAGAGCCCAAGCTGTATTTTTATAGCTTCTTCAAGGCTGAATAGTACAAAGGGTATTTGCATCCCAGCATCATGGCCTCGGGCAAGAAACAGCTTTTAGGAACCTCAGATCTTGAGCAGTGGAGATAAACCAATTGATGAGAGTCACATGGTATAGTTGAAGGTGCAGGGTTTAGAAGTAGACAACCCAAATTTGAAATGGATCTGTTACATTTCAGCTAGTTTAGGGCAAGCTATTTAAACCCTGTACAGCAGCCATGACCCTCTCCCCAATCTGTGGTTTTTCTTCCTGAGGTTTAAGTTATATACGACCAACAATAGTCTAAAATTACTACACGGAAAATTTCCAAAATAAATAATTCATTAGTTTAAAATTGTACACCATTCTGAGTAATGTGAAGAAATCTCATGCTGTCTCACACTGTCCTGTTATATGCAACCTGGGTTGTGAATCATCCCTTTATCCATCATGTCCATGCTGCATACTGTCCCTACCTGCAATTAGTCCTCTTAGTTATCAGATTGACCCTCAAGGTATTATACTACTTGTGTTATAATAACCATTATTTTACTGAATGATGGCCCTAAAGTGCAAAGGTAGGGATGCTAGCCATTCTCATATGACAAGAAAAGGCTGTGATGTGCTTCCTTATGTGTAAAGGTGCATGTTCTTGACTTAATAAGGAAAAAAGAAATTATATGCTGAGGTTGCAAAAATGTATGGTAACAATAAATCTTCTATCCATGAAATAGCCTAATTTATAAATTAAACTCTATCACTGGTATGTACGTAAATCATGTGCTGTTTAATGATGGGGACATGTGCTGAGAAATATGCTATTAGACAATTTTGTCATTGTAAGAACATCATAGAAAGTACTTATACAAACCTAAGTGGAGTAGCCCACTACATACCTAGGTTACATGATATACCACCATCATTCTTTACAGTTCATTGCTGACATCATTATGTAGTGTATGACTATAGAAAAAAACAAAACAAAACCAAAATGGTGGATATGCAGGGTCCTGTACTGTATGTGCTTTCAGATATCCACTGAAAGTCTTAGAATACACCCCCAGCTAATAAGATGGGACTACTGTCTGTGCTTTTTTTCCCCTTCTCATTTTGAACAGAGGGCTGGAGATATGCTCCTAGCAGGAATGTGATGAAAATGACTGATACTTTAAGTAAAGCATTAGGGGAGTGCCTGGCATACAGTGGGTGCTCAAATCTCAGTTTTCACATTACTGCTTTATTGTTACTAGGTAGATGGGGAGAGCCAGTTTGACATATGTCTCTACTAAGACAATCCAGCGTATTTGTGCTTTCCTACCGGCTCATTTAGTCATGTGCAGACTAGTGTTCCCAACTGGGGGAAATTTCACCCCTCCCCCCAGGGGCAGGTGATTATAGTTAATGCAATTTTATTTATCACACATGGAAGGGTAATACTGAAATGTAGTGGGGAGAGGTCAGGGATGCTACAAGAAATCCTCTAGTGTACAGGCCAATCTCTGACCGTAAAGAATTCTGTGGTCATAGCTCTGACTTTGAAAAATCCAGCTAAAGAAGAAAGTACTCCTGAAACGAGGCCAGGAGGAAGACATGGTGAGGGTGAGAGGAACCAGAGGGTATTTTCTCAGCTTGGGTGTGTGACTCAGGTGCATTGAGTAGAGCTTTCAAAAGTTCTTTCACTTTGTCAGTGAAATGTAAATCAACTAGGTCAACCAGTGGAGCAAATGGCCTCCAGAACATAGTTATCTTCTCTTTTTTTTTCTCTCCTATATCTGAAGATAGTGGCTTGTGTCTGAAATCTTGCTGCCATTTATCCTTGTTGTTAGGGGACATTGCCTGAGGATCCTTTGTGCCCAACACAGCCCGATGCTATCAAGGCTGAAACCACTTTTTCTGAATGAAATATCAGGTTACTGAATGAGACAAGCCTGAGTGTTAACTATGTCAACTATCATTATTACTTAGGAAGTATTAATAAATGACAATAGTGACATATATAAGGTGTGAATATAAAATAAGATGAGAGTTTCTATATGATAAATGCAGTGACATGTAGCCAAAATTTAGATTCCCATCCAGATACAGGCTTCTTGTGGGCAGAGTCCCTGGCTGATTTGTTCACTTCCTGGAACATATATCAAAGAAAAACCACATACACACACGTGGTGGAGTTCTCAGTGAAAATTTCCGTTCTTTTTTTCTTTGCAAATGTAAACCATTTGCAAAGAGTCGAGCTTTCAGATTAATTGGCTCTTAGAATAAAGAGAGAAAGTGCAATGTGTAGCTGAAATTATTACAGTAAGTCATCACTTAATGTCGATGATAGGTTCTTGGAAACTGAAACTTGAAGCAAAACAATGTATAACAGAATCAATTTTATCTTAGGCCAATTGATACAAATAAGAGTTAAATTCCTATGGCTTATTTCTGGTCACCAAACTTCTCAGTGAAGACCCCAAACATTTAACATATTAAACACTAAAATAAATGTGAGCCATTGCACACATTTAAGAAAGATAAATAAAAAGAAGTAAAAAAATTATTTTCCGTATTTCATTTCATGTTTGTGGGTGGCCAGAGCCTCTCCCAGCAGCTCGGGGCACCAGGTGGGCACCCACCTTCCATCACTGTGCCACTCACACCCACTTGTACACTCACTCAGACAGGGACAGTTACAGAGTTGCCAGTAGACCTCACGCGTGCATCTTTGCGATGTGGGAGAAAACCGGAGCCCCTGAGGAAAACCCATGCAGACTTGAAGGCAACATGCGAACTCCACCCAGAGAGTGGGCCCTGCTGGGGATCAGTTTCATTACTTTTTTCATCAATGTTATAACTAAATGGCATTGAAGAACTGCTGTACAAGACACATGGCAATTCTGATTAGATACATTTTAGGTAAGCTTTGACAAATGGAAAATTCTGCTTTGGATGAAAATAAAATCCGAAAAACAACTCCTCCTTCCTAACAGAATGTTCCTGTTGTGTGTGCGTGTGTGCGTGAGAGAGAGAGAGAGAGAGAGAGAGAGAGAGAGAGAGAGATCAATCTATCGATCTCAGGATAGAAAACTTTTGGAAAAGCCCTCTACTTCATTCATGGTTTATCTCTCAGAGTGGGTTTTCAGAAATGTAAATGTTCTGGGTCATAAATCACTGTGCTGCCTGGCAGTTAGGCTAAGTGTTACTACTTTTACATAGTAGGCCTCAATAAATAATTGCTGGAGTAATAGAAGAGGAAGATATAAAATAATGCATGTCAAGTGGTCATCAAAGTGCCTGGCTCATAGTAGTTGCTTAATAAAAGACAGCTGCTTGGATTTGTAAATGCTGTCAGTGAAATTATTGAAGGGCGTGCACTCTGGATTCTGAAGGAGGCACTAGAAAGAGGTATTCTAGGAGCTTCTGTAAAGACCTTTGCCCTCTGGGAAAAGGGACAGACATTGAGGGAACCACTTCTATCCTTTTCACACCGGGCACTGGCATGATGCCACAATTGTGACATTCAGTTACAAGGGTGAGGAAAAGGTACATGATAAGGGTGGCTGCGTAGAAAATTGAGGTCCTCACAGTACTATGGAGCCAACATACCAGCCCTATACTGTTTACCTTCTGGCTTGGTTATGAGAAACATAAAGCCCCTCTTTGGATGAGCCACTAGGTGTTGGATTTGTCCTAACATGCAGCCAGACCTCCTCCTGATGATGTAGCCCACATTCGACTGAGCAGGGACAGCTGCCAACCTAGATCCCACCATCAGAAGGTGGCCTTTTGAGATGGAAGAGCAAAGAATTTTCTCTATGTCCTTCACACTTGCCTTCAATTTTATTTTTTGGCCAGTTTTAAGTCACATTTTTAATGGGTGTTATATACCATTTTTTGAACTTCTTCCTTTTTCTCATTTTCCTCAATGCCCATTCATGAGCAAGAGCAGGGCTACATTCACACCCAAGTCACAGAGTCTACTCATCTCAGGTGTTTGAGCCTTTGAGAGCCACCTAAATTCACCATTCAACTACGTAGAGGTGTTGAGGAAGTAGGAAGGGATGTCAGCTCCACTTGTCAGTACAGAGATGACCTAATCCAAGGGTTCCTTGGAGGTGCATCAAAGATGTATTGAGGGGGGTAGGTTTGTGGGGTGCTGAGGAAGTCAGACTCCAGCTTATTTCCTTTCTTTCTTTTATTAGGATGTGTTCATTTTGATCTGTGTTGTGTAATGTACATTAGAGAAAGGATTCTACTGCCAGAATACCTTGATCTACAGGTCAGTAATATGAAGACCATAGAGGATAATGTAACAACACTGTAGGTAGGTCTGCACAGTGCACAAATTCAGATGAGGTAGCTCCCATAGACAATAATGTGATTGCCACCCTGGGATTGTGCCATGAGGCAGCCCTAACCACAGGTGCCACACAGATGATGAGTAAGACCTTTAGTCCTTTGCTCTCTATATATAAGGACAGAATGGGGAAGATATCAAAGATACAACGTGGTGGTTGTGTAAGGCAGTAGAATGAGATAAACATAAGAGGCATCAACTCAGTTGATGAGATAGGTCTCATCAGTTTAAACTCAGTTTAAAGAGATAGGTCTAATAAGAGGGAAAGTATCAGAAACAACTTTGTACAGAAAGCGGTTTTTAATATGAACCTTGGGAGAAAGCTAGACCCATGTATAAATTAGTGTACACCAGTGAAATGAAGATAAATCTGCCCCGAGTGGAGGTGACACATGAGTTCATAGCTCCTATTTCATTTAAACCTCACATGAAGCAAGGTCATTATCCCCATTTCAAAATATATGATTGTCCAGCCACTGTGCGGTACACTTATAGTAATAAATAATATTGAATGTACAGTGCAATTGAAAAAAATTTAATCACGTAAAAAGAATACTTGAAGAAAGAGGTTGGAGAATTTGTCCAAGGTCTCACAGATAATAACCGGGGGACATAAGATTAAAAATATGATCCATTTGCTGTCAAAGCCTGTACCCTTTCTCAGTTCACCCTGCAATAAGTGGTGTCAGAATGTGGGGCCCAGGTCAGGAACCTCCTCCACAGTAGGGAGGCAAGATGCAGCAGACACAGACCTGTCGTCATTGAGAGTCCGTTTATGACCTGTAAATGACAGATTTATAAAGAGCAGCATAGGTGTAAGTAAATGCCTGAGAGCAAGGAACACTGGAAAACAATTTTTAAAAATTGTGATGAAATGTGCATAACACAATATTTACCCTCTTCATTTTAAAAGGTACAATTCGCTGCCATAAAATACAGTTCCAGTGTTGTGCCACCATCACCCCTATGTAGTTCCAGGACTTGATCATCCCCTCAAAAGTCAACCCTGAAACCATTAAGCAGCCCCTGTCATGCCCACCCCCTTTCCCTAGGCCATGAAACCCCGAATCTGCGTTCTGTCTCTATGGATTTGCCTACTTTGGATCTTTCACATGAATAGAATTGTACAATGGGTGACCCCCGTGACTTTTTTCTTTCACTTAGCAAAGCGTTTTCAGGCTTCAAAAACATTCTGAAAGAAACATTTTTTGTTGCATCCACCAGCTATTTCGTCCTGTTTGGAAGTGGTACGGAGTCTCCGGATGTCACCGCTTGCGGAACAGCGGCCCCTGGCGGACTCCAGGAGAAGTTCGCTCGCCCAACTGCAGACAAGCATTTGGCAGTCTTTGCGAGGGCGAGCTAATGAAGGTAAGAGCTTTCTTTTAAAAAGCCAGGGAACTTAAAAAAATTAAATTTAGTTTCCCCCTGCTACAGAAGAGTTAAATAAAGCAAGGCTGCTGGGGAAAAATACCTGTCAAATGGGTGTCAGTAATTGTTGGTCATCATGCTCTGTAATACCAGGGATCTGTAGGGTGGGGATAAGTGTGTGTGTGTGTATATATATATGTATATATGGGGCCATTTGCATTGCTTCTGATTATTCCACCGGGATTTGTTGTCCTTATAGGTTAGCTTCAACGAAATAGCAAGTCTGTTTGGAGAAATCCATACTTGAAGTTCTGTTAAACACCCATGAATGAAGCCTACACACAGCCCTGCTCTTACTTTGGTTATTAGTAGCAATCAAGTGTTTAAGCCCTGAAAATGGCCTCATCGAAATTCAAGCCTATAGCAAACAAGATAATAGAGAAGCTGCACATTCTTATGTTAATAAGGCTGTGTTGGGCCTTGTCCTCCCCCACTGAGCCTGGCTGAGTTGTTAAACAGATTTTTGGCCAACTATTTGTTCCCATTATTTGACTCCTCCATTACTTTAACTCTTTAACTTTCCTGGGCACATTTTCTTCTCCTAATGTAAAATGGACCTAAGGCAGCAGAAGAGAGGTATCTAAGAGATTTTGCCCAGAGCAGGTAGGAAACTAATAGTCACTGATTTAAATAGAACTTCTATGTACGTGTTACCATGGATTCCTAAGCTTCTTTCAGCAATTAGCACATTGGTGATTACTTAATTATTTTACATCTGTTCTACCTTCTTGAGATCAATCAGTCTAGCTACCTACCTACCTATCTATCTATCATCTATCTATCTTCATATTTCCCAAAGCCTAAAAGAATGCTTAGCATGTAATAAATATTCAGTAAATATTTTCAAGCTGATTGTCTAAATGAAAAGTGCTCTGAAAATATGGTTTTAAGCTCTGACTTTGTGGCTGTGTTTTGACCTACCTCACTAAGTTCCTATGAGAATCAGATTAGATAGTGTACTCAAACATAGGCTTTTGAACAGCAGGTTTCCATGATGTGACTTATTAAAGCCAGTGGTAACAATTAGCTTTCTGTAGTCTTTGGTGTGGTCTAATTTTTAATTGAGTACCTATTATATGCAAGATAGAGGTATGCACATTGCCTAGGAGTCCCAGAGAAGTTAGGTACAGCCTTTGTGCAAATCAAGATTTGTAAGACTTGATAAAAAAGGAGATGAAAATAAAACGAATGTGAACAGCAGTATAGTAAGAGAGCTATTCAAACTATTTAACTATTGGTGTGCCATAAGCAACTAACAAAGAGAACAGAAGATTTCTGGGAATGCTGAATATCAATCCTAGGTAGACATGAAATCAACTTGACAATTATGGCTTCACCAGTGAAAACAAGAGCAAGGAACAAAGTAATAGTACCTACTGTTCAGACTTTCCCACTGAAGTACGCATAATAGCAAATAAGAGTTTAAAAACAACGTCCATTGATCTGGCGCCTGTGTGGCCCCAAATGGCTTGCTATGATTTTGAAATTACTTTGAAGCTCTGGGCTTTATCCTAAACATCATATCCATATTTCATTCTGTACTATAATGTACCTGGGTTATAATATTCAAATACCCCATACCCACTGCTCAAAGTCGGACCAGGTCCAGGCAGCCTTGCTGAATTTGTTAGGTGCCCCAGATGACCCTTCCGTGTGTGGCAGAGCACAACCCCGGTGGAGAAGCTGGGACCCCAGTGGCAGAGCCTTGGTTAGAGCCTTCAGTCAGAAGCAGACTTATTTGGAAGCATCGATTTCTCTTTCGGGTCGGCCTGCACACTCTGTGTGAAGGGCAGTACCCATTTCATTTCATTTCATTTCATGTATTCCCAGCTCAGGAGACATGGGATTCTGTCATTTATTAGGGAATTTGGGTATGTTATTCTCAGTTTTCCTGTTCCTAGGTTAGTGTGACTCAGCTTCCTAAGGTAGCTACATACACCTGACACAGACATTTAGTAAAACACAGAACTAAACACCTTTATTGAGTAGTCATTCTTCAATCGCCCCACCTCCCCCCATGGATGAAAAAATAATGGACCAAGGATCAACACACTGCATTGGCCAGGGACCCCCCGTTGGTGGATGGCTGAACCATCAGCTGGCCCAAGAACTTGGGATAGACATCCAGCGCTTTTCCTGCCATGCACTTACTTCTCTTCAAATTCAAATTGTGCATACCTACCGTTATTTAAAAAGTTGTTTTTGTGCCAAAAGAAAGATTACTTAATTGTATGACTCATGTAAATAAAGATGTTCCTATAAACTCCCTAAACTTCCTGGGTGATTTCCTGCCCAGGGTCAAAATATTGTCTTTCCCAATTCCCTCTTGTGAGTACTTTATATCTACTTGGTTGACAAGTCTGAACGCTTTAGGGTCATTGAACTCTGAAAGAATTAGTATCAAGGTTTCATTTAGTATTAATTTAGTGCTCTTCTTACTTTTCTGCACCCGCTCCCTGACCCCTTGCCCATTCTGTCTGAGGCAGATGAGGGGCTAATTGGGATTTCAATGCAGGAATGTAAATAGAAGAGTTAGTTTTCAGGTATTTTTTGTTTGCTTGTTTGTTTTTTTGACTTCTGAACTATGTTTTTAGTTATCAGAAAAGAAAGCCCCAGGGCAGGGCAGGTAGGACTTCCTGTTTATGCAGTACCAAAAATGAGAAAGAGAGTTGAAGGAGAGAGTTTAAGGGTAAAAATCACAGGGACTAGGTGGGTGCAGGGTCCCCTGGGAGACTATTCTGGGGACATGTGTCCAGAGCTTGGGAGATGGCAAATGCCAAGGAGCCTCTGGGAGCCAACCCTCACACCTGTCTCACCTGCAGGCAGCCAGCCGCATTCCTCATAGCTCAGGCTCCTGGACGAGGTTGGTCCAAGCAGTCACTTCATTCACTTCCTCCATGCATTGTCCCACAGGGGTCCTGTCCCCACTGCCTGTATGCTAACTCCTGCCCATCCACGCCCAGAGACGTGAGAACCTCAGTATCTGGACTTGGGTGGGACTCACATTACAAACCTCAGGGACCGAGGTCTGCTAGATCAGCCTTTCCAAAGGAAGGCAGAGAGGGTTTCTCTCAGCACGGCCAGAATAGCCTGGGGGAGAACCAGAGATGAGGATTCCTCTGAGTGACCTGGCATCAGCTGCTGAAAATACGAGTATAGTGAGAAAACAGAGGGAGCAGAGAAGAGCTTGTGAAGATCATTAAGGAAATGATCTATTCAGGCGATCGCAACAGGGGAACCATTCCCTTGTGGGGACCATCTCGAAGAAAGGGGAGAGAACCTGGCGTTTTAAAGAGGCCAGTGGACAAGGAGTCCTGAGAACAGGTGCACAGTCGTTAGGAAGGACTCGGTGTGAGGACAGGGCGGGCCTGCGTGGGTTGCCCTTTCTTGGAACCCACGGGTTGGAGGGGGATTTCCGAACGGTGGCAGCTGCTTTCTGGGAGCGCCGGACTCAGATCAAGTTCAAGGTTGTTAAGTGAAAACTGTAAAGCCAAGATGGGCACGCTGCTGTTTCCGCCCTCTCCAGGGAAAAGCTCCTTTTCACGTGTCTGACAGCCTATTCCCAGGTAGCTGTCCACTGATTCTTAATAAAGTGCGAAAGATGAAGGTTCTGATCTGCATAAAAATGGCGTTTGTAAGGTTCTGTTTGAACTAGGTTATGACTTTTAATCTGTAAAACGAAGCTTCTGACAGATGACAGGTCACTTGGGCTATTACACGAAAGTCTCTGCCACAAAGAGAAGAGACTTGCAGGTCTGACAGGACCCCTGTAAGCCTCCTCTCTGTCCCCTAACCCCAGCCACTTCTAAGTCAGAGCTTCTCCCCCTCCTGATAACAGGGGCTTGTTAACTCCTCACTGGGGGATGTCCTGCCACTGCAGTATGTTTATCAGCTTCCTTGGCCTTTCTGCTCTACCCGCCAGTGACAACCCCTTCCTTCTCAGTTGTGACAATCAGAAATGCCAAGTCATCCAGAGGGAGAAATCATCCTGAACTGAGAACTACTGATGTAAGAGTTTATGTTTTAGATTCAGAAAATGTCAGGATTTGAATGGACTACAAGCCATTCTTTAAGGCAGAGTTTAATTAAAAAAAAAAAAAAAAGTCAGGCTGCTCGGGTAGCAATAAGGGAAAGGCTTTGGTAGAAAGTCACAGGTGTCAGGTGTTAGAGACCCAGAGGAAGAGTGAGAGAGAGACTGGCACCTGCTTAGGAAAACCTGGGAAGCCTGGGGGTTTCCAAATAAACATGATGTAAAAATAAATGCGTTACAAGACTAAAACCCTCTCAAAGAACATTGGATATAATTGCTGGATTGTTATTCTGTGATTGTTATGTTTGATTATTTCATATGGCGATCTAGTTTGTGACTTCAACATATATTAATAAATGATACTTAAAGGGACATATTCTGTGATTCCCTTTTTACTTTTTAAAAACAAAACATCTAATTGGCTTTATTAAGGACTCTCAGACTGGGCAGCATCTTATCTAGCAACTCGAAGGGCCTCTCTTTACTTTTTAATATTCTAAACAGAAGGGAACATAATTGTTTGGTATGATACTCAATTGCGCCATCTGATGTTTCAAACCTCAAAGTGTAGGTAAAGGGATCTGGAGACCGTACTTTGGGAGCCTAAGGAGGCAGTTTTTCTCTTTTCACAGGCAAAAAACAAGGAAAATCAAGGAAAAATCAAGGAAAGCGACCAGATGATGTCGATAACAGCTTAACATGCAACTATCCTCACTGGCATTTCTGTCTTAAAAGTATTTTCACTAGGTTTAAGGCTCTTGAAGATGGGGACCGTGTCTCATTTATTTGTCTATGTCTCACTGGCATGGTCCTTGGAAACAGTAGATACTACTAAATATTCCTTGAATCAAAGAAATTTGAGACGGAAAGAAATGGGTCCGCCACGGAGAATCTCATGCATTGTGGCGGGCGGTTGTGGGCAAGGCAAAAAGGATCAGAGCATTTAAGTAGTTTCTGCACTCGGGGAAGCAATTCTTCGAATCTGCGATGCTGGCCATCATCCCTGCAGAGAACATGCACGGCGATGGGGCATGTTTTCCAATGGGCTTCCGCCTCTGAACCCCAGCTCCAGCTACCAGCGGGACTTCATCTTCATCCTGCAACTAAAACCTGTGAGTCCTGCAAGCTGCATTTGTGCGTAAATGTAGACAAACTCACTGGGAGGACCTAGGGAGTGTAACAGAGTTGCTTCAGCTCGGTTCACTCCTGAATTTGCATATTCAAATGAAGGTATAGAAATATCCATTGTAGACGTTCTCCTGTGTTTCACAATGTGCTGAGTGCCATGAGACTTAAAGCTTGAGAACACAACTGCCTAGGTTTGGAAAAATCTTATGGAAATTTGCCAGAATAGAAGGAAAAGAGTGACATGCCTCTGCTTTGAAGTATTTATTTTACAGATTTGTGAAATGATAATGATTTTCATTCCTTCTGCTCCTTCCTTTTGTAAATATGTACTAATCGAGTGCTTATTCAGAGTAGAGATTTGTGCTAGGAGTCTTTAAAGACCTAAAGTGGGGAAGGCGGAGTCTTTCTTCCGATACTTTAATCCTGTTGGGTGACTTAGAAGAGACAATGCACACTCCCTTTCTATTTATTAAAACAAGTAATAAAAGTAAAGAGTGTATGGATTATATAAGAAATGCAACCGATGCAACTTTGTAAGCCCCTGACTACATTCTGTGATTTCCATTCTATGCTGACTATGCTCATTTGATGTTATAAAATGAGAATTGAGTAGAATAAATCCTCATTTACCCTGTTGTTTTTCACCCTTTTGTTAATTTGTTGTTGGGGATAAATGAGTCCTAATAGGTGTCCCTTTAAATGTACTAGCTAAGTGCTGTCATGCTCTTATGAACTCTTGGTTTGTTGAGGGAGGAAGGTGGAAAGAAGAAATGCTTCAGTGCCCCTGTAAAGGGGAGATTTTAGCTATGGTTCTGGATAACAAACAAATAACTATTAGAAATACTGAAAATGCCCAGAGGACCTGAGTTGAAGGGGAGAGAGAAAGAGAGAGAGATTTTGAGAAAAAGATTCTGAAAGAAAACCAATAGAGTCCTGTGGGTAAGAAATAAACTATTAATTCATGCTCATCCACACCCTAAAACTCATTCCTCATTGACCACTCTTTCGCTTTGGGCAAATTCCTGAAGAGTTATATTATCTTTAATTGTTACATTTCTTACATTTGTTTGTTTATCACAGCTATACCTTTTCTCAAGTAAATTGTAAAGTGCTTTAGATCAAGGACCATATTTGTGTGTGTGTGTGTGTGTGTGTGTGTGTGTGTGCATGTGTGTATTTTATGAAACCTATTGTAGTGTTGTGTATACTATGGAATTAAATAAATATTCCTTGTGACTTGGCATATAGAAGAAACAACAACTTTGAATAAATGAATAATGGAGATCATGGAGATTAGATGCTTGTTGATTATCCTGTAGAGAGCAAAGCTGCCTCTGAAGATTTCTTTGAAACCAGTTGCTCCTTTTCCATCTACTGCTGTTGATTTCTTCCTTTCCCTTAATCCCCATACCCAGTCAATCATTACATTCTGTCAGTTCCACTTTTCTTTTCAGCCTCCAATCTATATTTCCATTAGTCCAGGCTGCCATTATTTCTTGATCAGATTCATACTCTGCAGGGCAGCCAAGATGGATCTTTCTCAAGCGCAGTGATGATTACATCACTCTCTTGCTCAATGTCTTTTATTGGCTCCCACTGCTCTGGAGAGCAAATCCAAATTGCTCGCCATGCTGGCTTAGTATAGGCTCTTGAGAGAGCAGAGCCTGAGCCATGACTGTGGTGAAGGTGGTTATGATGAAGATGATCCCTGGGGGTAGAGTGAGGAAACCAGGAAAGTCAGGTTGAGGAAAAAAAAAAATTCAACACAGGGTTTGTTATTTAGCTGTTTCCTGGGATGGGCCATGTAGTATCCCTCTCAGAGATGTACAATGTGGATAGAACTTAGCATGTGTCTACTGACTTTATCGCATGGGTGGGGGGCTGTACCTGGAGGTGGGCTGCCTGTTCCCCTGACTCCCAGCTGCTTCTCACCCCAGAGGAAGCCTTAAAGTGGAACACATACTCAGACAGGGTGAATAGCCCACACTCTAGCCAAACCAGTTTTCCTGGGCTCCCCCAATGTGCCATGTTTTCTCTTGCTTTTGCGCATTGTACATTTAATTCCTCCGGCAGGACTCCTTGATGACTTTTGCTTTCCTTGGACTTTTAGGTCAGATATTGCCTCCTCCCAGAAATTTTCCCTGACCAGCATCCCTACTCCCTGCTTGGTTACCATGACACACTTTGTTGTGTTACACCTACCACTCTGCATTGCCATTATGGTCTCCCTAAAGACTGAGGACTGCTTGAGGGCAGGGGCCCTGCCTTTTCTCCCATTATATTCACATATGTCAGCAAAGCAGCTGAAATGCAGTAGGTGCTTGATAAATACTTTTGGATTGAAAACTAAATGAACCAGGATATCGCCCTGACTGTCTTCTCAGATATCAATACTCTTTAGTAGAGGCAACTCAAAACTCAATCTAAAGTGGTTGAAGCAAAAAAGACAGTTCAGCAGCTTACTTAGCTGAAATATCCAGGGACAGGGACAGCTTAGGAAGGACTCAAACATTGCCTTGGCACATGGGTCCTCCTCAAGTGTGGGGCCAAAGGGGAAGCAGGTGGGGGTGAAGGAGTAATATTACAGGCTGGGCTTTCTAGAAGCAGAAACTGAGAGCATTTGTTGTGTAAGGAATTTATTTCCTGAGGGAGCTCTCTCAGGAAAAAGGGACCAGGGGAAGCAGGGTAGAGCAGCAGGAAAGCTAGGATGCGGTCTCAGCACGTCAGTTGCAGCCTGAGCTCCCCACCCCAGAATGCATTGCACCACAAAGCTGGCTCATATCACCCACAGGGGAGGGGGGTGGCTTTTTGTATCCCTGTCTCAGTTAATTAGTCATCAGCTGCGGGCTGCCTCCTGATGAGGTGGGGTGGGTGCTAAGCTTCCGTCAGGGTGGCTCCTGTTTCACCCAGGGCACCTCTCCCGAGAAAGGGAGCTGAGAACTGGTAGCAGCTAGGGGATGGGGACATTGGCTTGGTTGAAGGGGTCTGGGCAACAGTGTCCAGGAGAGGGGACATGGAAATTCAGCTTTTCTGGAATTGTATGGATAAAAATTTGGGGCTCAGTATCCGAGGAAGGAGAGGCAAGTGCTGGAGTGCCAAAGAGCAACCTGTGTACTACGATGTCCTAGGAGCAATGGTCTCTGTTGGTTAGAGAGGGTAGTGCACTTGCCCTTCTGCTCTCCCTTACCAGCACGGGAGGGCATGCGGATAGCTTTGTTAAAGGCTTGGAATTTATCTTCTGGATGTTGGATAGTTTTGTTCTGATAGTTCCCTGTAGTGTATTTGTTTAACCATTTGAATGGCTTAACAGTCAATGACAGAGGACAGGGTAGGGAAAAAGGTGGGTCCTGCAAAAGGAAACCAAGAAAACAAGAGCACAGTCTCTGATAGAGGAAATTCCCCACTTTCAGCTTTTCTTGCTTTTTGGGTAAAGCCTGATTAAAAAAAAAATTACTTCCTAATCCTATAATCAAACACCATTAGGCCTGCTGTGGTTCTTATCATCAGTTGGAGGCATGGGGAAGAAACCTTTAAAACCCAGCCAGAATGCTCTCAGGTGAGAAGAAATACTAAGTTTCTTCTTAGTACTCAGGAGCCTCAGAAAGTTTACAACATTTGAGGGACCTAAAATGTGAAGGGGTGACCCCTGGTCTGTCTCTTCTCCAGCCTTTAGTTTCCTTTAATTAGTTCTTAGTTCTGGCCCTTTGCATGTTTGGCAGGTGGGTCAGGCACACGTTGAATCACTTATTTTCACAGTCCCTTACTTCCTTTGACATGTCGGTCAATTTAAATCATGCAGTTTAGTAGTTACTCTGCTCAGATTTCAACTTGCACATCTGTCTGTTTCTGAATTTGAGTTCATGTCTTAAAGGGACAGTGATGAGAAAATCCATTTAGCTGGGGGTTCTGTTTGAGTTTTTAAGGATAAGAAGCCTCACTCTTTCTTAGTCTAAGTTCCTCTGCCAGGGAAACATCTGTCATGTGAAAGTCCTAAGTCTGGGCACTTTGTTGGTAAGAATGATGGACAATTTCTCCTCAATGATGAAGTTTAGTATCACCACCAATAAAAGAGCCTGCTATTACATCAAAATGGCCAGCAGAAAATAAGTGTGAACTCAATTTGAAATAAATGCTGCCAGAAGTTGTTCCTTTTTCACAAACATTAACCCTAATTTGCGTGGTAACCTGATATGATCTTGTTTGTTTTTTATTGTTACGTGCTTCTAACGCTGTCTCCAAATTTTACTCACATTTCAAAGAGTAATTTAAAGCCCTTTTTCATGTTGTAGGTGGGACTGCTGGGAGACTTTAGAAAAGGACCCAGTGGGTGGTATCATGCCAGTACAGGGACAGTGGATAGACCAGTCCTTGGTCACAGAGACCACTGCTGGTGACTGTGTCTGTCTCCCTCCTGCTCCAGGGCATGGTATAATGCTGCATTTCTCAAAGTTCAGGTATTGGCAATCTTTAAAACTTTTGCCATATCATTTTGCCTGTGCAATTTTTTAATTCAAAAATTTCCTTTACATTCTCCATCTTCTAAGCATTTACAAAGCACTGTAGCCTCATTTCAAGTAATAATCTCAATGCATCAGTGATTGGACATGTCACTTGCCTACCTTATTTCGATAAATCTAGGACATGCGGTTTTTCCACAATGTTAATGCATCTGAAGTCATGATGGGTTTTACAAGGGACGTCAGCGACCAGGCAGCAGGCAGGACCTCGTTGTCTTGCCTGACACCTTCTGGTGAGAAGAAGAAGCACCAACTAAAAACTTGATTGATGTCAGTGGTGTGGAAGAAAGTTTTGAAGTCACTGGGAGAGCAGAGCAAGCTCCTTGAAGCCATGCAACGTCACCTGTGCTATCCATGACATAGATGATAGCATCATGTGACAGATCATGGTTGACTTTGAGTTTAAAAGCGACTCTGAAGAATTCAACACTTGCTTGCACAGAAATTTGAGGAATATTTTAGCCAATTAAATTTACTTGTCTGTTCTTTTTTATGTATGCTCAAGTGTAATTTATTTCAAAAGCCTGTGTCCAAAGAAGCCTCAAAGAGTTTGCTCAGTAAGAATAAAATTAACATGTTAAGTGTTAAAAAAAACACACTGGGTCAGAGCTGTCTTTTTCTTAACAGAATATAAAACACTTGTGTATCTTACAGTTGAAAGTGTCTTAAATTTGATGAAATGTGGTATTGCCTTTAATATACATCCAATGAAAAGAAAGCAGTCCATCTGTGTGCAACCTAAAGAGCCTGCAGGTGTGTAAGTGCTGTGTTTGCAGCAACAGGTAACATTGTGTAGCCAGTGGTTAGTGTGGATTTCAAGCTGGCCTTACTCACAGGTAGTGTGATTTGGGCAAGTCACTCACTTGTTATGTCCCAGTTGCTTTATTTTTTAAATGGGTGTCTTGGGTGGATCCCCACAGAAACAGACCCTGAGGCAAAAATGTGAGAGTAAATATTTGGGATCCCAGGAAGCAAAGGAAATGGGAAAGTGAGATGCTGAGGGAAGGGAAGCAGGGCAGGTGTGTGCTCCAGCAGGTTGCAAGGTCAGCAGCTGAGACGGGATCCCCCGGGGACCTGCTGACCTTGGCCTGCACCGAGCGTGCCTCTGAGTTAACCCATCCAAGTATCTGATGGCGGAGAAGCACTCATTTGTCAAGTGTTGTTCTGTGTCATTGAGGGTTACTCTGGTAGGTGGGACTTCTGGGACAGTCCTGGCCTGCCCCGCACCTGCAGCCTTCTCCTGAGGTGGCGCTAAGGAAGTGCAGGCTGGGCATCTTCACCATCTCCTGCCATGGATGATAACATCACAGCAAAGCACTAGCACTAGTGTGAGTATTAAATGCAATCCGACATACAAGCATTTGCCTGTGGCCAATTTTAACAAGCATTGGCTAAGTTATTGTTACATCTCATCCTCACCTTAGACTGATTTCTGACTTTCTAACTTGTCAGGCTGCAGTT
The DNA here is from genome assembly GCA_004026585.1 of Noctilio leporinus. Classification (NCBI taxonomy): domain Eukaryota; kingdom Metazoa; phylum Chordata; class Mammalia; order Chiroptera; family Noctilionidae; genus Noctilio; species Noctilio leporinus. Next base: position 188,348 of record PVIW01001028.1, read on the forward strand.
CAATGTTCAGTAGCAATCTCACGTGAGGCGAGGCTTGGCTTTTGCAGGTCCTTCAACTCTTCCTTCCCTACCTCTTGGTTAGTGTGTCTGGCCTCCGACCGGCCAATTGGCAAAACTGTAAGAAATACAGTCTCTCTGTATTTAATTGCGACACTTCTGCCTTTCATTGTATGGCATTTTAGAGGCCTGTCCTCTTTTTTGGTACTTGTTCACTTAGTTTCCATTTTGACAAGTACTTTACATACAGACTGTTTTAAAAATAACTACTATTTTTTGCACCAATTACATAAGAATCACATGCTTATGTAAGGATCAAACAATGAATTCTAATCTTACCACTGAGAGAACCACCTGTAACCATTGGTATTTTTTTTTAGGTTTATATATTTAGGCATTTGTTCACCTCCTACCCAAAACTGACACCTTCTTTTTTCCCTTTTAACTGTACCCAGATTTTGGGGGTACAAACATTCTCCATCATCACAACTATATAGAAGAGCCATATGGTTTGGTAGAACGAAACCAGCCCGCTTCAACCCCAGGAATGATTCTGAATTGGCTTAAGTCTTTTAGAAAATGCCTTGATAGAATTTTTGGTTTAAAGATGGCATTAACCCAGGCCTAAGCCCATCAGTGTACTGCTCCAGTTCAGTGGCAGTCATAATACCTCCACAGGCCTAATCAGATGTAAGGGAAGGGCCTTCATTTGATGACAGGGCTGACACCATCTCCCTTGCGCTGGACCCGTCGAGAAAGTACAGCCTTGATTACTGCTGACAGCTTTCCATGCTATAAATCTGAAAGGCCCAAGACCTACTTGTCACTGCAGCTAAGGGAGAGAGGTAAAAAAGAAATGGGTTAGGTCTGTATTAACGAACAGCTAGCTCTAGAAACTTCTGGAGGGGTGGGGTGGAAATAAGTCAAGTCTCTCTTGCATCTTGTCTTTCACACAGGGAGCTGCCAAGGGTGTTTTCTTGAAGTTCCTCGTGAATAATCAGAGTTCTGAGGAAGGGAACTCAAATGATCATTTGTTCCCAGACTGGGAGATGGTCGATGGTGAGTGTCAACCATCTTGGGAAGCCAGTCAGCCCTAATGAATACTTTTGCAAGACACATTCTACCTCGTCTCTGCAGTAGCAAAGAGAAATGAGATATTTGCATTTATCAGCACATCAGGACTTGAAAGAGAGTCCTGACATTTTTTTTCTTATGAGATACTCAAAATTTTCTCCAGTGTAACATTGTGCTCTAAGCCCAGCCCCAAAATGGTAGGAGTAAAGATGTTCAGCCGTGGAAAAGGAGAGGGGGCTGGGATCCAGGATTTTGAATCCCCAAACAGTTCTTCAGCACACTTAGAAGTTCTTGAGGGATCTATGAGGACAGGGGGCCCCTGGTGCTGCACCCCTGGTTCTGGGGAGAAGGGTTGGCCTACGTGGAAATACTAGTGGTAAGACCTCCTAGGTTAAAATCCAGATTCCATCATTTCCTACCTTCCTAATCTCAGACAGGTTAGAAAAATCCACTTAACAGCTTAGTTTTCTGATCTCTAAGGAACAGAGCACTCCCCACATAGGGCTGCAAGGAAGATTAAAGAAGAAAACGATTGCAAAGCACTTAGCATACTACCTGACACAGGGTCACGGCTCAGTACATAGTCACTACTGATGCTATTATTATTATTATTACTATTATTATTGCCTGATTAGTCTTATGTGGCTTACACTAAAAACAGAACTCTTATCCCTGATCCTAAACTTATGTTTGTGCCTTATCCCTGCTCTGTAGAGCAAGAAGAGAACCTGCAGGGAAAGCAGACAATTCGAGGAGCCTTTGCCTTTTTGCTATGGAGCAGGGCTGATCACCTCACCCTTCGGTCATTGGGAACATCCCCAGAGAGAGAGAAGCTTCGTCAGGTCTTTGCTGCTTCACTAGCCACATGGAAGATACAGTCTCCCAAAAACCAAGTCAGAGAGGCCATTTCACACAGAAGCCAGGGCTTCAGCCTCGTTGCTGGGCTTGATAGAAGTCCAGCTAGCTAACACTGACCCCCATGGTGGCCTTGGCTATGAGTCTCCTTGGAGGTCTTCCTGGGTGGTGGTTAGGAAAAAGGGAGACAGAATTGTGAGGAGAGGAGACTTGAGCTGTTCCCAGCATAGATGATGCTGCAGAACCTTTGTCTTGCCAACTTGGATGTTATTTCCAGTTTATACAGCATTTTCATCAATGTTTTTTTATAAATCTTGATGAATATTACAAAGCCTAACAGAGTTCCCTGCAGAAGATATAAAACACATGTGATCCACCAACACACAGATTTATGCATACAATTCATACATATTCATGTATGCATTTCTAGTGACTCAAGGAATATTGACAGAAGCCTAACTTGGGTAGGGATGGGGAATGTAATGAATTAGTTTAAGGGTTGGGGCTAAAAATAGGAAGGCAGAAGGAGACTAAGGAGAGAATGGATCATCTAAGTCTGCTTACTTTACACATGCTCTCCTACTCACAGAATATCAGTTCACAGAAGAGGAAGGAAGGAGGGAAGAACCCAAGGAATGGAGGAATGAAAGGATGAAGGAAGTAAGAAAGGAATTCAAAGGGAAAATGATGGAGGGACATTGGCAGTTACTATCTCTGAAAGCAGTTGTAAATTGAAAGGCTGTGAACTGTGTCCCCCTTACAGCTTTTGGGAATTTGGGGGGCCCTGGAAATGTAAAGGGCCGGAAGTCAGAAGGGCTGGGTAGAGGGCCAGCCCTGTTGTTAGCCCATCACCAGTGGTGCGGCTTTGACTGACTGCAGCCTCCCTGGGAACTCCTCTTGAAATGAGCAGGGCCTGCAGGTTTCTCCCAGCTCTAACCTCCCAGGGCCCACGGATCCTCCTGGGAGAGGGACAGGCAGGGATTGTTCGTGGTGGCTGTGTTTCCAACCTAACCACCTGTTCCATTTGGCACTGGCCTTTGTCCCAGCCAGTGGCTCTCAGACCTCCCAGCTCCTTCCAGAAAATGGGCCCTGCCCCCCTCCCCCCAAAATGACATGAACTCAATTTTTCCCCCTTTTTTTGGCTTCAAATCTTGGCTAAAGGATTGCCATAAAATTTTCAGTCAAATTATAGAAATGACAAGGCCTCCAGTCCTTCAGTTAATGATGTTAAAGGTGGCTAGATATTCAACTTCTTATCTAAGTTTCTTAGCATCCGTAAAACATCTGCACAGTGCCTGGCTCTTGTTAGCTCTCAGGATTGGGAGAAGAGAGTGATGGAGCCAGTAAAGAACTTATTACTGAGCTATGTCATGCATAGGAAGGTGTAACATGAATGAACTACATTTATCATAAATATACAGTGGAGTATTTTAAATATGTATATAGCTAGGTAATAATCACCATCCAGATTAAATACAGAACTTTCTGGTAGCTTGGAACATTTTCTCATCCCCTTCGTGGTCAAATATCAACCCACCTGTGCTCCCTGCTCCCCTGTTCCACCGCCCCCCGCCCACAGAGAACAGCTATTTTGCCTTCTTTGACCGTTGAGTGGCTTTGCCTTTCTTAGACGCCATTCCATGTGCTCGTGTAGTATGTACATTTTGGATCGGATGGGAGAAGTCTTTTGGTTCACTCCACTGTATCCACTTACTTTACTGTCTTGCTTCCGCCTTTCTTTTGAATTGCAGGGTGCAGGACCACCAGCACCATTTCTGACATAGTGTACGTGGTGTCTGACTGTTACGTGCACTGTTGTACGCAACTGTTCAATTTTACTGAGATGAATTCAACTCCTGTCAAGAGTTTCCAACCTCTTACACCAGGGGCCACAGCAGTTAGGGAATAAAGGATAAATCCCAGGAGACAGGCCCTGTCGAGGACAGATAAACCAGGCTCAGAGGTGAATCACCATAATTGTGTAAGGCGGGTAAATTGTTTCGGAGGATACTTTTTAAAAGGGGGGAATAAAAGGAGGCATCTCACTTCTGAACAATGAACCCCGGTAGATGCCTCATGCATTCGACTCACAGGCCTGTTCTGCAATGCAAACAAACAACCTGCTGTTCAGCATCACGTCACTAGATGGGGATCTTGAGTCAATCATAATTTGCCGAGCTTTCTTTATCTCCGGCTTTCTTTATTTGAATGTTTTACCACCGGTCTGAACACACATATACCGCAAGTTTACAATTTTGGCATTTCACGTTTTTGCTGAACTTTTTTGGGATGGTAATTTGGAGTACCATGGATTAAGTCTTAAATGTATTAGCTTAATTAATTTCTCATCTGAGGTCCCAGGGAGGTGGAAGCACCTCTAATGTTGCAGGCTGCGTGCTATCTACCCTGGAGTTTATTTCTGGCAGATGCTACCAGTGTTTATTCACGTTGCTCCCACAGGGTGTGGCTGGTTGTGGAGACTGTCATTATACCTTACAACTGATCGAAAGAGGAAATCCTCACTTGAAAGGGCTCTGCCGTGGCCAAGTGAACCCAACTGTTCTATTTCCGTAGAATAAGCAGTTTCAATCTCTTTTATTTATGAAATTGTAGCAGTGAAAGTTAATGCCTTTCGCCCTTTATTCTGGATGAAATTCCAAAGTGACTGTTACATTTAAACACAAGTTGGCCTTACAGAGAGATCTAGGAGTAGGATATAAAAAATACAACCCTGTTGTCTCTTGTTTGTCAAGTCAGTCACGCCGTTCAGAAATAAAATCCTCAGTTTGCTGAAAACAAAGACTGAAGCAGCCTGTCTTCTCATAGAAGTTCCCAAGTGTGGACTTTCTATCTAGGGACCATGTGGCCGTTTCTCTTTGGCTGCTATCTGAAACGGGTTTGAGTACCTCAGCTCATTTCATAAGAAACACCAAAAAAGCCCACATAATAAAACATGCAAGTTGGGATTTTTGCCAGTCTCTCTGTTCAGATGGTACCCGGAGAACTACATTTCTGCAAGCTAAATTCCTGCTCCACGTACTCTCTCCTACTTCTGGATGAGCTCAGTTGGAAGGGGAAGAATGAAGGAAGAAAGAGGAAAAAATGTGAATTATGAGGCATCATGCTGCAGGAAATGATTCTGGTGACTCAGGGTGACCGCCCTGCCAGTCTCAAGGACCCCACGGTCAAACAGAAGGCATGTGGGACCCTGCATGATTTAGCTCCAGGTGGGGCCACCTCGGCTTTCCTAGTTCATAGTCTGCTCTTCAGCTTTTTCAGGGTGGCGTCCTAAAGTGCGATAGGGACTTGACCTCTTAATACCTTGACCTGGCCCTGCCACAGATCCTACTCACAGAGCAACCAGGGTGGCAAATGCTACCCCTGACCCCCCAACTGCAAGCAGTAGGTTTGACTCTGCCATTCCCACTAGAGACAGAGGCCCTGGGGTCTGGTTGTGGCTACAGAAGGGGCTTTGTTATTTTGGTCAAACGCTGAACCAGTGTTCATAAATATAGAATATTATACAAGAAGTGTCTCAAATTTCAGACTTTAAATGATTATTTCATTAAGGTGCATGTTTTGGTTTATGTGTTTTTCCTTATGTTTTCATAAAAGTAAACCATGTTTATTAGAAATGAGTAAATATTAGGTACTTCAAGAGAAAAAATTTGAGAGGCATTTGTAATCCTGCCACATAGATACAAACTCTGTTAATACCATTCAGTGTGTCCTTCAATCAAAGGTCAATGGATATATACATATATATTTATTTTCACAAAATGCACTATATATAATCTGAGATTTAATGACTGCCTTGCATTTTATTAAAAACAATCCCTTACTGTTGATCAGTAGTTTTCCCCTCCTCATTTTAGTGATAATACAAACAAAACTGTAATTAAAATTCAATGATGATTTTTACAGTATATTCTAATTTCCAAATGTCCAATTTGGAAGAACTCGACTACTGAGAGATTCCTTCTAGTATGAGAAATGATGCCTTTTACAGGAAGAACATGAAGAACATAAATCAACATTTATATAAAATATAATTTTTTCTCCTTCCCCTGTTACAAGGCTCCACATATATTTACCTGAATTGTATATATACAACTGAACACTCCCAATGATACACCATTTTAGACAAAATGGAAAATAGTTACTTTAATCATTAGAGTCAATTTTTATGTGAGTAAATGAAACAAAAAAGTCCTGGAAATACAAGATGCATGAAAAATGTTTTAAAGTCTTTATTGGGCTTGAAATGATGAGAGTTTACGTATTTAATCATAAGGGGACGATTTTAGTCACAGAAATGATCATTAATACTGAAGCAGAGTTAAGTAATCTTTATAGCAATATAAAAATGCCACTTCACCCTTAGATCTTACAGAGATTTTGTCTCTCTTTTATGCTCTTTGGCACTACAACACTCAGTAATTGAATGCTACTTAATATTGAGGGTGGGTAATGAAACCATCCAAGTTACCGTGTCCATAGAAGTTCCTAAAGCACAAAACCCAAATATCACTCCAGTATACTGCATTTGCCCAAAGCCCGGAAAAAGAGAAATAAAGTGCTATTATTATGGTTTAAAAATAACCCCTAGTTTAAAATTAATAGCCTTTGCTCTTTTTCATCTTTATTTATTTTTTTAAATAATGTTTTAAGATGCAAATATAGATATTTCAGCCTTGGCTCACATTTTCATCAGTTGCTTTGCTGAGGGTGGTCATAAATGTTAACTACCCTTCCTAAATAATAAGAATGTCTGTGGCAAGTTTTTTGGTAAACAGATGGTTATCTTTGATCTGTTCTGATAAAGACTATAATAAAAACAATTAGCAGTTTCCATTGGCTCACATGAAGATGTTGGCCAATGGTTAGCGGTGCAGCTTCTGGACTCCAGGAATCTGCAAGTGTCTGGGAACTGCCATTGGCTGGCTGTGTCAACTTGGAGTGACCTGCTGCTGTGCCTCAGAGGGCGTTTCACACACACACACACAAAGAATAAAAAAGCTGTGAAGATTAACAAGGAAATGCAAGGCATGTACCATTTTGCTTGTCACCAAAAAGAAGTTCAATAAATTGCCAGCTAATTTTTTAAAAGTTGCATGTTTCACAGAAGTGAAATGACACTTTACTTTTGCTTCCAAAGCAGAATGCCTACAGGGAAGGGTAATTGCCGATGTTTCAGGCTATCTCTTCTAATTGTGTCATCATTTAACTAAAAATCCCTTAAGAACTAGTTCTTCACAGTGATAGAAACAAATGCATATACACCTTTGGTCTAGATGTTCTGACTTTTCTCAGATCTGTTCAGCAAAGGACTCTTCAATTGAGATACATGGCTTCTTATCACAAACGTCTTCTCATAATGGCTCTTGGCAAATGTAACTTATTGAAAATAGGAAAAAGCTGCCTAAAGTATCATTTAATAAAGCACCTCTAGATTTAGAAAAGCAAGGCTATCTCTTGTGCCTTCAAAATGGAACTTAATTGGTTCTAAACATGAGCAGTTGGATTTTGATCTCCTTCTACAAAAAAAAATTTGATTTTGACTATAAGAATTGGTTTAAAATTTAACTGAAGGTAATTGATTTGTAAAGTTCAAAGCCACTCTTTAATCTTTTACTAAACTATTAATAAGTTAATAACCTTATTTCATTGAATTTGCTCTTTTATTATATAAGTCCAGTTCCTTGAGTAGGTCCTTGTTCATTCAAAAATATGCTCTTATTTTTTGAAATGTCTATCTTGCTGTGTAAGAAAAAATTAATTGGTAGCATCTTTTCTCATTTGCAGTTTTCCACTAAATTTTACCTTTAAATGAAAGTGAAATGGGGGAGGGCAAGAGAAGGTAAACATGAACAGATTCTGAACCTCATACCCTTATGGGCTCTGAATTTTAGCAAATCTGGTTGTAAAGTAAGTGGATTACAATTTTCTTTAATATTTCCTGATAATGGATACAATTGAATAGAAGAAGGTCATCATATTCCCTTATTTATACATTTTTTAAAAGTGTTACTTTTTATTACTATCACATGGAAAAGAATATAAATTATGTCTTTCCCATAATAAGTAGATTTTTCTATTCAATTTTGTATAAGAAAGAGCTTATACAAACATTTTTTGTGACTATCTACATTTTACTTATCAAAATTTCCTCCAAGTTGGTTATATATCGCTTACCAAAATATTGACATCATCTGTTTTAAGCTTGGGATGTTTGTCTCTTTACTTTAAGAAGTGATTTTTTTGGAGATTGAATTATGTCTATTTCATACCTTTCAATTGTTAAAAGACGAATATAGTTAAATGCTTAGTGATGGGAAAATGTAAATTAATTGTCTTCCATTTGATATCAATAAGCTAGCTGACTTAAAAGGAAAAGCAAGAATAGATGAAGCTTTGGCCATTTGTTTGATTCTCTCAAAGATGGTGACTACCTGAGTCTGTGTGCATGAATAGGAATAGTTAGGTTCTGTAATTCACAAAAATTGACTCTTTTATTAAAAGCAAATAGATTTGTGTAGTGGCTAAAGGTAGCTCTAGTCTCACAGGCCTGTTATAGGATGGTCAACAAAAATTCCTTAGCATACATTTTATATTTTCATCCTATATATTTTTAAAAAGTTTATTTCCTTTATAAAGCTCAAGCCTTTGGATATCAGACCCTTTAAGAATTCATGACATTTTTTGATGGCGACTTATGACCCCAGGGCAGCTGAGAGGATGAGACACACATTCTCTTGTTTGTTTGTGACTGATAAAGCACCATGAGAATGTAAGGTATATGACAGCAAGTCTTTGTTTAAGTCACTCTTATATCCTTACTGCCTACAAGGGAATTTAGTGCATAGTAGGGACTCAATAAATATTTGTGGAATGATGACATCAAATGAAAAAAAGAAAGAAATGTGTTCAGAGAGGAAAAGAAGTACAGCCATGGAGAAGCAATGCCAATTTTTAACCACAGCAGGCAAGGACATTCTAGCTTTTTTTGCCCTGAATGCTTAGAGATGGGTGAGAATGAGGGCACCATGTAGGAACCATGCAGGGAGTGCCAGCTGTCTAGTTTCCGCATAAGTCACCACATGGCCTGCAGTGTCCAGTTACTCTCCAGCTTCTCTGCTTCCCAGTTCCTTGGTGGGGGTGGGGGTGGGGTGGGGGATGGGTCTTCCATCTCTTAGTTGCCCTCTGCTTGTGTAGACACGAAGCTTGGGCCTTCTGGGTAATGACAGATAGTGAAGTCATCGAGAGTTTGGGAGTGGGCTTCAGACACATCCGGGCATCAGTCCAGAATCTGCCACCTTGAAATACCTGATCCTAAGCAAGCCACGTAGACTGGCTCAACCTCATTGTCTTCATCTGTGTCTTTGGGTTGATAATAATGATGCCTCTCTTGGTGGGTGGCTGAAGAATTAACGAGAAGATGCTTGATATGTGTACCAGATTATCAAGACATTGTGTGGGTGTCTCACTGCTTTCAAGAGGTGAAACATCGTGGAGAGGGCTCGTGCATGTAAGCACTTATCACAGGACTGGCTTGGGAAAGGCCTTTGACAGTAGGTGAACCTCTGTTTCCATGGGTATCTTTCCATTGCTGAGAAGCAGATCATGAGAGGGGAAAAGGGGAGATGGAAAGTGGAAAGACTCTTTACCTTAACAAAGGCTCTGGATGAAGCAGGGGTAGTTGTGCCTCTAGGCCTGTGATGTCCAGGAGCTGAGACCAGTTGGGCATGTGTAACTAGTAACACTGAGGTGATCTACAGGTAATACACCTTTTCCAATCTGCGCAGTAACATTCCTTCAATATATTATCATGGTCATTTTAGTTTTGCTGTTGCAGAAGACGCTTCTTAGAGTTTGTTTTTCCTTTCCAGTTGAATTGAAAAGTTCAAAGAGCACCTGCCATCATGTAATAGCTTTTGGGTTTATTAGGCTAGTGCTTAGTAGGTTTGTTTATGTCTTCTGTGTTAGGAAAATGTGTTTCTGTAAGGAAGACAGCGGTGGCTCACATCTGCTCTTGTGATTCAAGTGGCCACCTTCACTAGGGGTGCAGTTCAGCAGTTAAGCTTTCAAGAGAAAAGAAAGAAAAATGATTTGACAGACTTTACCCACTTACTTATTAGTAATCCATTTGAAGAAAAATAGAACTCTTCACTAAAATAACAAAGCATAAACATAGGCCAAAGCTACTAGTTTTCCTCTATAGAATATGCATTTAGAACATGATAATAAAGAAAATAAGCACCTGATTACAATTCGATGCCTTTATCATTTGTAACCTTCAACTGTTACAAATGTTAATTCTTTCCCTTTATAACTTTAAACAAAGATAAAAGCATTCAGGTAATTCCTTTTCAAACATCTTCTTGGCACGCATTTCGTCTCCCCAGGTTCTGACTCCTTGACTTTTTAACTTAAACTAGTCTGTCTTTCTAGAAACCTAATGCTCTCTCCTGCCTCCTGGCCCTTCCTTCTTTCCATATGCTGTTCCTTCAGCCAGGAAAGCTCTTCCTTATTAAGATTTGGTTCCAACCAAAACCATCTCTTTCCTGTGAGGAATTCCTTCAGGCAGTTAGTTTTCTTTTTAAAATTACATCGTGACAGAGGGGAGTAAGAAGGGGATAGACGTAATATAACAATAAAATTAAATATAAAAAGTTACATCATCATTCTAATTTTGTGTTTGCATATCTGTTTCCCCATCAAGCAAGACTTTTTTTTCCCCAGGGACTAGGCCATGGGGTTATGGGGTTAGGGTCTGTCTTGTTCTTCTTCTTCTTCTTCTTCTTGTTCATCTTCTACTTCTTTGTCTTCTTCTCCTCCTTCTCCTTCTTCTTCTTTCTCCTCTTCCTCTTCTTCTTCCCCTTCTACTCCTCCCCTTCTCCTCCCCTACCTCTCCTCTTCCTCCTTCTTCTTCTCTTTCTTCTGTTTTCTCTTTTTTTGGTAATACAGTCATTTTTAGCTATAATTCACATACCACACAATTCACTCATTGAAGTGTATAATTCAATTTTTTAAGTGTATTCTATTCACAGAGTTGTATGACTCTCCACCACAATCAGTTTTAGAACATTTTTATCACCCCAAAAAGGTACCCCCAAGCTCATTAGCTGTCACTCATTCCCTTCAATTGTCCCCACCTTAGCTGTAGGGAACCACTAGTCTACTCCCTGTCTACAGACTTGCTTGTTTGGACATTTTATATAAACATCGTTTGCTTTTAAACTACATTGCACATAATTAGAAGCAAAGAAATTCAAAAAAGATTCAAAAAAGCATCCCTAAATATTTTGCCTTAACACAGGAGGGAAGTCTACTGGAATAGAGTTACATTATTTTAATTATAGTACAATTCAAATGCCAAAACATCACAGATTAAGCTTAACAAAGAACACTTTACCTGCTGTTTTAGTGAATCACTAACAGTCCCAATATACTGGGAGACAAAGTCACTTGGATTCTCTCATATATTTTAGGACACAGTTCTGTTCAATTTGAATAAAATTCTGAAAGAAAAAAAGCCACCTCTTAGTATTATATGTAAGCCGCTTGCTTTCTCTTGTCATAACTGAATGCTGACATAAATCTTTTTTTAATACAATGAACTATAAAAATTATTTCTTTCCTGAATGATGGCTGAAACAGATGTATTTTAATCTACAGGGCATAAAAAAAAATGAAATTTACATGTCACTGAGGTCTCTCCGGTTAATAAATGTTTTAAATAGAAAGCACTAAGCTTAATAAATATGAAACTATGCTGCTTTGCATAGGATTAAAAAAGTAAAATTAGAGGCTTTATTCTACACCAAAGAACTGATTTATAAGGTGAAGGTATTTTATGCTATCATGTATCAGTCTTTCAGAATGTCATGAAAATGGTGCCTTACCACTTTTCTTTTACACACACACACACACACACACACACACACACACCTGCAATATGTAGTTCAAAATATTGCCTCTGCATTTCTAACCTAAGCGGTGTGCCTGGTAGAGAAACATTAACCTGGCTGCATTTGCTAATATTGACATATTTTTCTATTTTTGTGTGCAGTATAGTGAGCTAAAATAAAGGACTGCTGCTCATAGCCTGGCTTGAAAATTTTATACAGATATTAAAGTATCATAAAATGTACCTAGATTTTATTAATGGCAGAAAATGTCTGTGGTTTAAAAAGTAAGAAAATTAGAACTGTCCTTTAAAAGACTTGATGACGTTTTCTTTCCTACAACAGAACAAAACAAAGCTAACTAACTAAAACCACCACCACCACCACCAAGCCCCCGCTTTCCCTGGGTGCTTTGAACTGTTGTCAAAGTAGATAAAGGTAAAAATGGCCCAGTTTTTCTAAATTTCTTGCATGGAAAGCCTTCAAATAATGTCACGGACAGGCAGTCTAAACACGTGGTGCTATGAATCCACCTCCCCATCCTGTTCCTCCTCCCACCTTCAAAGAGATGTTTTGGTGGTGGACTCAAGCCTGGAAAAATAAAATGGTAACCCAGATGACCTGAATTACCTCTCAAACACCACAATGCCTTGAAAGGTACCCTTCACTGTGGTCAGCGGGCTGAAAATATGGAAATTCTGTTCCTAATTAACCTCTGTACTTTAAAAATTGTGGTAAAAGCCATTAAAAAAAAAGTATTTATAGGAAGGGCTCTGGTGCTATCATATCCCGATTAAAATGTGTTGCAAGTCCCCTTTCCCTTTTGAATTTCAACAAGACAGACTCTGATATGATTGACAGATTTTTTTTTTCTAACAACAAACTGAGTTTTAGAATTATAATTTAGAGTGCATTGGATGTATCACCAAAAGACAGGGTGGTTGTGCAATTGTGAGGAAGTATTGTATTGTTGCTAGTCTGAGAAAATCTAAATCTTTTCAAGCTTTGGTTGAGTGGGTTAATTCCAGGACCTGAATTACAAGTGCAATTTGAATTACATTGCAAATGCTGAACTTCCTTCACTTTAGTGAAGTGCTTTCTTTTCCCCTTCTCAGACTTATGAATTCTAGCTATTTTGGTGTTTTTCAAATGTTGAAATATTTCAGTTACCTGTAAAAAAAATAGCAGTTCCAACTAGAAATGAAGAAAAAGAGTTTTCTTCTTTGTTTATTAATTTTTTTGCCTCTATTTTGTGAAATCTTCACTTTCAGCATTGCTTTCAGCCTTTAAAATTGTGGAACCCTTCCAGGCAGTATAACAATAAGAAGGTAAATATTTCGTGAAAAGATGTACGTTCAAACTGTCTGCATTGGGGGCAGGGCTGGGGGTGGGGCAGGAAGGCGCCAAATGAACAGGCAAGCGATTAATATGTGATCCAAATTGGGCTTCCTGATTGATTTTGGGGATTTTCCAAGCATGACCAATTATTGATAAATACAGTCTCTCAGCAACTCTGGAGGTAAATTCACAGGATGACACTGATTTTAGGGATAGAGGACAAAGAGGTGAAGTGGATTGTTCAGAGCTTGAGTTCCATTTCCCACCTGGATTCTGACCACAGGTTCTCTGTGTGGAGGATGCACAAGTCCTCCAAAGAGAAAAACAACAGGCCTGGGGTGGGGCCAGGGGGCTGTGCTCCAGATAACGTTGGCCATTCCCACTGTGGTGAGAGGTGGTATAAAACATGCCTGGTATTATATTGAAGCACGTACCAATTTATCTGCAGCATAAAGTCTAAGATCAAGCTGCTCAGGCATGACACTATAGTTTTCAGGCTCTGGAGGTCTTTAGCTCACAGTCTTCATAAAAGAAGTCTGATTGAATAATCGTTGTCAAAAGACAAGAAAATACAGGTTCATGTGGGGAGTTCAAAAGCTTGACATTTTTTAAATGGGGCACTAACACTGTAGAAAATTGCAGTAATCAGGGGCTTTCAGCAAAGAACTGGAAATGACTAATCAATCTGGTATATTATATGCTGTGATTACAGCATGTTTGGGGGCTTTGTTTGTTCCTGTCTGTATTTTCTGTCCAGTTTTAAAGTCTGTCCATTAGAGCTTTTTGCTGCACAGTGTCTCATTTACTGAAGGCTAAAATGATGCCGGGAGACCCTGCACAAAACACAGAACCCCTGTCAGTCCTCAGGAAAGACATTCTCAATCTACTCCTGCACATTTATTGCTTTTATTTCATTTCTCTTATTTTTTGCCACATCACAGTTTAACTAAGAAAGACTTGTCCAATCGAACCTCACACAACTAAGGAAATGTTTTGTTGCACCACTGAATATTTATAGGAGATGCTAGCTAAATGTGAAATAGTGAAATATATTATTTTCAGCTTACAAAAATATTTACACAAAAACCCTATGCTTTCCTCCCCAAATGGAAGGAGTTATGTGGCCCTCAGGAAAACTATTCTAAGAATGACTGTGGTTTCAGATCAGGGAAAAACATAATCATGGAATTTTATTTAAAAAGTCATTTGATACTTTCTCTCCAAAATTTATAGTTTTAAAAAACCTTCCTTTGTGGATGGAATTTCAGTTCTTTGAATAATTGATTTATTATACATAAATAATAGCAAATACAACTTCACATACACTGATTATACATTTCTATAAATCTATATACAACCTAGAATATCACAATGTACTATCCAGTTAATCCACGAAAAGTAAAAAATTTTTGATTGAAAAAACTCCAGGATGTGTCCAAACATATATTTGTCTCACCGATTAACTAAAATACAGCCTAAACTTAGAATTCTATATTAATTGACAATCATTGACATTTGTTTCTCTTCTGTTTTTCTATTTGAAGAAAATAGCATTATGAGGATAGGAATGTTGCAATATTCAGGCAGTAACTTTTAAAACAAAGTCAGGGGTTATAAAATTTAACGTTCTCATAACAGCATTAACTTACCTAGGTTGTACATATAGTACATTAAAGGATCACATTTTGCTGTCTTCCATGTAATTGGAAATATTCTATATGTACAATTTGAGTGAGTTAATGTTTCTAGGAGAACCTTAACTTTTGCATTTCTTGACTTTTTTATGTTTGAATTTGTGGCTTTAACATTTGCATTAACATAGTTATTTGCATTTCATTACAGCTAAAGTTAGCCTATTCAAGAATTGAAGTCATAACTGAGTGTTTACTTGAAGATCAGTTTAAATGAAAAAATTCAACCTTTTGCTTACATATTTATGGTTAGAATATACCCTAGTTTAAGGTTGTGATTTTTTGGCACTAACTTAAGTCTAACAATATTTGTGCATAGTAAGTGCCCACTAATTGGACAATTGAATTGGTGAATAAATGAATAATTATAACAAAAGTTTATCATCAAGATGGAAATAGGAAAAAGTGACAATAAGATCAGCGGCTTGTATAAATTAAAAAAACAACTCCAAGGAAACTTATTCCAGAAAGAGAAGAATTCCTCAGCCTTTTATAACATCTTGCTATTGGATTTTGCTGTTTAAATATTTCTTATTGTTTTAAATATTCCAGGATTGAAAGGAAGACTAATTCTCCAATTTTGCATGCAAAGAAACTAAGTTCCTAAAAGATTATGTGATTGTCTCAAAGAAAAAATAGGAGAGGTCATACAGCATTGAAAACATTTTCTAAATCAAGTTGTACCTTGACTTTTGGAAACACATATGAAGATATGGATATAAACAAATGCAAAATGGTAGGAATAAGGAAGGAAAAAGTGCTATTTTATTTATGAAGAAAAATTAGCAAGGAAATCCCTCCTTCAGACTATATAGACTTCAGGCAGAAAGTGCTTTGTTCTTGTAGCCTAGTGTCTAATCCTTGAGGGATATATGAACTCTTTTCCCAAATAAAATAATCAATACAAAAAAGAGCTACATTACTCTATGCACTTCAGATTATATTAGCCAAAAGTTATATGTTCAGGGTCATAACTGCCTAGAGTAGGGTGAAACTGAATACTCTGTCTTGTCTTAGATTATGCTTCTTTATACACAAGAGATTTTTAGGAGCTTGTGATAATAGTACAACAAAAATATTTTTAGAGTGTATATATATCTGTAATAAAAATTTGTCATTAACAGAAAGTTGGTTTGTCAAAAAAAGTTTAGAAGGTGCAAAACCTTTAAGAAAAAAATGGAGTTTAATAAACCTACATTAGAGATAAATAGAGACACAAGATTTTTGTTCAGTGGTGAAAGGGGAATGTAGAGAAGACATAAAGAGATAAAAGAATCCAAAAAAATAAAAAGGTGCTAGTAGGCTGTGTGTTCAGCAATGAAAAATACAGAGTCATTGTCTGTTTTCATAAGAGTTTACCATCCAGTGGGTAAGGCAATAAGAAAAGTAAAGAAATACACAATTAAGATTATCTCACATAGTTACATGCTATAAATTAAGTGAAACAGGGTGAGAGGGAACTATTTTAAACTGGGTAATAAGGGGAAAGGTGGTGGGTATTTTTGATTTGCATATTAGGGAAAACCTCTCCTAGGAAGTGACACCTATGTTAAATGACAAAACCAACACAATTTAGTCACAAGTTTGGAAACAATTCATGACAGAGGAAGTCTAGTGCCCACAGGCCATGGAGCACTTTTCCTGAGGCATTTTGGAGGAGAGTGAGCTTACAAAGCATCAGAAGTATTAAACACAGGAAGGATTGCCTCAGAGGTTACGGATTTTCTTGTAAAGCCAGCAAACCCTATTTTCTAGGGTTAAGTATGGCAGCTCAAGCTGAGTTGAGGACTAGCATTAGTGTTCGGTTTCCTTGACAGTGGGGAGTTCCCTGGAAGTAAGCTCAGGCTAAGTGAGGCTCAGGCTAAGTGAGGCTCAGGTTTGCAATGAGGGTTGGACCCTTGGGGTGGCTTCCATGTTGTGGATCCTTATACACAAGTTAACTAATCCCCGGGAAGGTGGGTGAAGGCAGCCTTGTGACTTCTAGAGGAAGAATTTTCCAAGAACAAGTAAAACCTGAATTGATGTGGAGGACCATGAATGGAATAGGGGGTCACTGAGCTTAGCAGGAGCCTGATTATGTGGGGCTTCTTCAGTGGTGGAGAAGAGTCTGGGTTTTACCTGAAGTGCCATGTGGGCCATTGGTATGAGTCGGTTAAAATTGTGCATTCATCACCCAAAATTGTGCATTCATCATTCATTCATGTGCTTGTTGTTTTGTTTTTAATACTTATTTTTTAGACCCATTTAGGTTCCTAGCAAAGTTAAGTGGTGAGTACAGACAGTTTCTACAACCCTTAGCCTCCCCCATTATCAACAATTACTGTAACTGATGAATTTACATTAACATATCATCAGTACTCAAAGCCTGTAGTTTCACATTAGATTTCACTGTTTGGGTAGTATATTCTATGGGTTTTGACAAATATTTAATGACATGTATCCACCATTATAGTATCGCACAGAGTAATTTCATTGCCTAACAATCTTGTGTGTCCTACCTATTTATCCCTTCCTCTCCACTTACCTTAGGAAACCACTGCTGTTTTTAATGTGTTCATAATTTTGCTTTTTAAAAACTGTCATATAGTTGGATTCACAAAGTATGGAACCTTAGATTGGCTTCTTTTACTTAGTAATATGCATTTAAGTTTCCTCCATACCTTTTCAGGGCTTGATAGTTCATTTCCTTTTAGCACTGAATGATATTCCATTGTCTGGGTGTATGTACCAAAGTGTACTCTAGTAATTTCTTTTTTTTTCATTCAACCACATATGGGCCAGCTAGTGTGTTTATCACTGAGAATATTGTGATTAGCTAAACAAATTTAGCCCATGAAACTCATGGTCTAGTGGGGAAGATAGATGTCAAGTCAGTAATAAGAAAAGAACAACTGTAAAATGACAAGCAGATATGTACTCCAAAGGGCTGGAACACCTTTTCAGAGGTATGTGAAAAGAAAGAGCATTGCAGTTCAGGAAGGGATTTTCTGACAAAATGATTTTAGCTCTGCATGAGGTGTGAAGGATAAAATGAAAAGGAAGGGATCAAGGGAGAGAAGAGTAATCCAGAAAGAGGAAGAATGACCCATTGAATAGGAATAGAAAGGAGGTCAAGGTCAGCGTCATTGGAGTATAGATCTCAATGGGGAGCTGAGGAGGCAGAAGGGGCCTATCTATCTAGTGGGACCCCATGGGCCAGGGGAGGGTCACACTTTTATCCCAGAAGTATGGGGAAGGCCTTGGTAGTTTCCAGACAGAAGAGGGACATGGGCCAGTGGGCATGCCAGGGGAACAAAGGGCCTGGGGTGGAGGAGACCAGTGAGGAGACTTTTCCTTGTGGCAGCCACCAGAGACTCAAACAAGGGTGGAGGAAATGAAGGTGGGGAAAGGTAAACATCGGAGACATATTTTGGAGGTGAAATGGGCTAGCATGCGAGGTGAGGGAGTAGGAGGAATGCAAGAGGTCTCCTGGGTTTCTGGCTAGAACAACAAGATACACTTGGGAGCACTGGATGAGGACCAGGGTTTGCTATAAAATAATTCAATCCCCTTTCCCGTGTTATAAAAAAGTCAATGGGCTGCCACTGGGTGGGTGCGGGTTCCAGAGCTACAGAGGGAAAAATCATTGTTTAAACTGTAAAAGAGAAGACTGTCCACTGAGAATAGGGCTTTACAGAGGAACTGTAAATCACAGGAGTGGAAGTGGAAATCTTCTGTTTTGGGAACTCAGGAACTGAGCGAAAGTAAGATTCATGTAAATTTTAGCAAAGCTTTACTTGTTGTTAGAATCAGCAAGATTTGTGAGAATAGTATCACATTGTCCTGTGTCTTTTAAAGTAAACAATAGCCTCTAATGAAGTAAAAATAATACTTAGGGAACGTGTTACATGACTTAGCATTTGCATAAATTATTTCTTATGGTACAAAGAAAAATCCTCATTAAGTAAATACTCTTACTGTCTCCAGCGGCGATACTGGTAAATGTCTAACATCTGGCTCTCTGGGGAAAGTGGGAAGCTCTGTGTGGGGCTCTGGCCAGTTTCCTGCATTGCAGGTTTTCCCATCATGGCTGATTCAAGCTACCATGGATGTCACTGAACATAAAGATGGAAAAAGATGTGCATCGTCCTGTCCTGCTTCCGTGTGGACCAGCTCCAGTACACCTGGAGTCTCCCTTTTAATAATGAGAAGCTTAGGCCTTAGAAAGGAGGTAATTCACTCAAATCATACAATAAATGGCAGAGTGATCATTTACACTCTGGCAGAGGTCCTGGCCCCTGGGGGGTTGATGGGGAGGCTAATTGCTCTGCTGTATACACCAATATCTGAATCATGATGTTGAAATGTTGATGCGAACCCAGACCTCTTGCAAGTCCAACTTCTTTTATTTAAAAAATTTTTTTTTCATTCATTCAGCCTCTGAATGGTTCCAACTTCTTTTAATAGGGGAAACGACCAAGTCCAAAATGGTTTAAAGGCTGTTTATGGACAAAGCTGGGGCTGTGACCTGATTTTTTGGTCACTGCTCTACCCTATGCTGTAGTGACTTGGATTTTGCAAACATCCTCCATAGAATGATTGGATAATTTATCTTTTATGGAAAGAAACAACTGTGCAGGATCTTTTACGCATTTTGGAGTAAAAAAATCTCATTATGTGGCAATATAATTTAATAATATCACTGGGCTCATGCACAGAATTCCTAAAGCATGGTCATGGTACTAAGAGTCAGAGTTGCCATTTGTTTCGTACATGAAACTTTATTTTACACAAAGGCAATAAACAATGGATACCTAAATATGCTCCTAGTCGCATGTACCCTCATGTGTGTGTGTTGTGTGTGTGTGTCTGTACATGGGTTCATGTGTATGTGTAACTGTAAAGCAACAAAATACTTATTGTGTAGCTAGTTGCATAACTAGCTACCTAACTAGAATTAAGCAACATTTGGTGTATCCACAAGTCCACACTTTAAGAAGCTGGTCCAATGCAATTTCAGATAATTTTAGGGCAAGAAAATGATACAATTTGCTTTAATCCCAAGTTTAGGAGTTTAAAAAGGAAAATATGGAAATGAATTATGGGTGAAGCATATGATGACAATGCAAGTTGCAAACCTTCTAGTGAAAGCTCTAAACACAATTTGCTCAAATTACCAACCCTATATAAATAATCATAGAAAAGCTCTTCATCTTATAGAAGTGGTATTAAGGAAAAGTAATTACCAGTGGTATTGCTATCTACATCTATTATTTCTGGAGAAATTCTGAAGGAGTTTCAGAAGGAGACTTCAGTTGTTTTTTTAAAAGTATTTTATTTATTTATTTTAGAGAGAAAGGAGAGGAATGAAGAGAAGGAGAGAAATATCATTGTGTGGTTGCCTCTCACATGCCCCCAACTGAGAACCTGGCCTGAAACTCAGGCATGTGCCCTGGCTGGGAATTGAACCAGTGACCGTTTGGTTCGCAGGCCAGCGTTCAATCCACTGAGCCACACCAGCCAGGGCAAGACTTCAATTCTTAAAGCAATTGAATATTGATAATTTTATTATATATAAGAAGACATGTCATGTGAAAGAAATTATTTACATAATTTTTGACCAGAATTTTTAAAACACAAGAAAAACTATACCACATGTGGAGAAACATCTTATTTTTTTATAAATAATGGGGAAAGACTATTTTTTGTTAAAAGATTTCATTTTGCTTTTTAAATCAAATCATAAACTATTAAGGATGAACATAAGAAATTATTCCAAGTATGAAAATTATTAAAGATAAGTGATTTTCGTTAAGGTGATTGGTTCAATACACTTCTTAGGTTTAAATTTGGCCTATCAGCATTTTGATAGCACAGCAGGTAGACTTGGTCTTACACAGGAAATAAGAACTGAGTTATTATTCTTTACTTTTCAAAGGTGCTCAGCACAGATGGGGCCTATGGAAATACGATATCTAAATTAACACGAGGTACAAGGGAAGGAGAGCAAGATAAAATTATGATCTTAAGAATGTGCTTGAATGTTGATGTGCCTAGGGAGAATCCTTGACCTTTTTTGGAGCTGGCACTTTAAGCCTGGGAAAAAAATAGTTGCATTTTTGACAGTCATGTGAAGATTGCGTTGGGGATGGTGGATGTGAGACCTTTCCTCTGTCAGAATTCAGAATTAAACCCACATCAAAAGCATTGCAAGAAGTGGAAGATCAGTGGGACATGCTCAGTAAAAAAAAAAAAAAAAAAAAAAACACCTTAATGAGCAGATAGACTGCTGTATAGCCTCTGTGATGTGTGTCAACTTAGTCTTGACATAGCCAATTCCCAATTCTCTGTACAAGATAGAATGAGGGTAACAACGATAATTGAAACCCACAGATAATCCGCAGGTTCCATTTTAACCCTCAATTGTAACTGACTGCTTTGTAAGCCATCCAGGAGAACTAGGAAGGGGTGGCCTCCCCTCTTCGTAATGCAAAATTGTTGCAAGTGTTGGGGAACTATGAAATAAATAGACGGAAGAGGCTGTATCAATTCAAGGCCTTGGCAAGAAATAGCTGGCACAGTCAGAAGACCCCATTTACAATAATGAAGGGACCATTTACGAAGTTATCGACAAGGTCAAGGGAGTCCAAATGGCTGAGGAAATGTCCTGGGGTTTAGAAATGACTAGGCGCTGCTCCCACTCCTCGGGCAGAGGGAACAAGAGGACACAGCTGTGAGTAGAAACAGGAGACCTGGCTCCATAGGACAGAGTTGTATGGCAGATGCTGTGGTCTTCCCTCCGGATGCCAACCAAGCTCCACCCGGTTGGAGCCAGGGCAGGAGCACCAAACCTCTCTCTCCTCTCACCCTCTGCTCTCCTTCCACTGTCTCTCTCTGGCTGAACCTATCCAGGAGCCAGAAAGAAAGAAAGGCCGTTGATATGGTCCACAGTGGTCAGGGTCCTGGGGCACAGAGAAGAGCGGAAAAGGCTAAGAGGGGATTAACAGGGACAAACAGGGACCATCCAGCCTAGAGGGGGTGAGGAAAGTATCTTGGGTAGGTCAACTAATCTTGGTCACCAGCCCCTGCCTTTGAAAGCAAGAACCGACCTTTTAAATCTTTTAGAAACATCAGCAGTGAAAACTGTTTTAATTATATTGTCATTGGCTTGATACTTTGGGAACAGGCCTCTATTGTTAGAAAGTCAATCAAGAAACAAGGCAAAGAAAACATCCTTTAGGAAATGACCATCTGTATATATCATATAACACACAAGTAATTGGAATACACTTTTTCATCCTTGGCTGTTTAATTTTATTTTTGAGAGTGGGAATCAAAATATCTTAACTGTGATTATTTTAATCTTTTATCATCAGGAAGTCCTGGGGGTGGTGAAATCTAAATGCACGACCATTCCAAAGGCCAATTTGAAGGGCAGAACTTTACGTTGTCCCATCTGAAGTTTAAACTTAGAGTAAGTGATCATGCTCATATTTCAGTGGTTCATGAGAAAGACTATGTTACTTGTGTCATTGGTTATAAGAAAGATATTAAAATGAACTTTTCTTAGAGAACCAGTTACTGCAAGGACCTGTATTATAATACCTCACAGTATTTACAAAACATATGAGAGTATTGTAGTTTAACGATTTTTTAAAAAGATTTTGTTCATTATTTTTAGAAAGAGGGAAAGGGAGAGAGGGAGAGAAACATCAGTCTATGGTTGCTTTTCACCTGCCTCCAGTGGCAGACCTGGCTGGAGACCTGGCTTGTAACCTGGGCATGTACCCTCACTGGGAATTGAACCAGCGACACTTCAGTTCACAGGCTGGTGCTCAATCCACTGAGCCACAGCAGCCAGGGCTGCTGGATTTACTATATTAATATGTTTATAGATTCAATAATATGAAAGAACCCATGTTAATGCAGTGTTCTCTCTATCTTTTTTCCCCTTTCTTTATCTTAGTGGCAAAGATGTTCTAGAGGATTCCTGGAGTTCACATCAATATGCAGGAGAACATGAATGCCTGTCCATTTACGTTTCTGTTCACATTCTCCAACAGACTTCACCCTGTCCCACCCCCAAGCCCAGTCCTACTAGCACTGGGAAAACATTAATATTCTTGGCCCAATATTTGTTGGAGGCTTGAATGAGTTTCATGGACACAGCCTGCATCTAAAATGCTGAGGTGAGCCCTGAGTGTCCACAGCTTTGCTTGACCCAATAGGTGTGGGGGTTTCACTTAAGGTGACAAGCCAGGTTTAAAACCGGTACATTTTTATAGCCCTATCCTGGATTTCAACTTGCTTGACCAAGAAACTGGCACTTCCTTTAACCTTACCAACCCCCCTTTCTCCTGAATGGGGTCTGGACTATGACCCCACATGTTTCTTGCAGCTGTTCTGGGCATCAGCTACTGCTCTGCCCACCATACGGGGCTCCCTGTAATCAACTTGCCCTGTTTCCCCACCTCCGTAGTCCAAACCCTGCCACATTGTCCCAGCCTATGGTGCTGGGCTTCTGTTTCCAAGCTGAGAAGTTTCCACTGAATTGAATGCACATGGAGGGAATGAACAAAAATAGTCACCTCTCTGTTGTCAGGATTTCTGCCATCAGGACTCTCACATTTGTTTCTCACTTGCCAGGTTAGATATTTTTTACTGCCACCTGCCTCATTCTGCTAACGCTGCTGAGGTCAGCCTCACACCAGGCTTGGTGATGGTCGCTCCTTATCCTACCCCATCCCAGTGTCCTTCTCTCTTTCTCTTGTCCCAAGTTATTAAGGTCCCCATTCACCTCATGTATGACAGATTGCTGCAGATAAATGATTTCCCTGTATTCTAAGAATTGATTATATTCTAGCAAGATATGATATCGAAACATCCATCAAGTAAGAGACACACTGGAGGGCTAGGACTTCATTATTTTTTTTTTTTTTCCTGAAAATGTCATGTAAGTTTAAGAAACTTTAAAGTCCTCTTTGGTTATTTCATTATGAAAAAGTAATCTCATTTAACTGGCACTTTTACATCTACATTCATGCTTTTAAAACACTGAAGTGAGTGTTCTACAGCTATGTAAAGAAACACATTATCAAAGCATTAGGAAATGATTAAACTGACATTTTCTTAAGAAAACGAAAGGAGCAGGAAAAAAACCATTCTAAAAGGACTGAGTGCTACATACTCCAGATATTATCTTCAGTGCTTACTCAGGGATCTTTAAAGAAGCTTATTACCAAGTACCCTAAGAAGACAAGTGTGGATGTGTACAGATCAGAGGAATGCAAGTTAATGCACCTGCCAGATTTTACTATCGTACCAAGTATGTCAATCAGCACTCAGACCTTGCATTAAAAAAGGTGTTCTTTCAGGTTTTCTCTGTGCTGCATCATTCATGACTCAATCCTCCAAATCAGTAACCATTCCATGTCATCAATCGTCATAAATGGCTTATGTACACACACACACACACACACACACACACACGCAGAAGCACACTCAGCTCTTGATGTTATTCATCTTTGTTGGAAACAAAGACATATTTTGAAACAAGAAAAAGTTGGAATTGTAACTATTCCAGCTATTAAAAGACTCTTGCTCACCGAGCATTTAATGAGCATTTGCTGTATGCTGAGCACTAATTTTCATGCCTTCACAATGCTAGGCTCAGGCAATCTTGTGCAGTTCCAGGATATAGATCCAAATCAGTGGGGATTTGTAGCGTTCGATGAAAAAAGAAGAAGATATATGATAAACTGACCATTAGAACATTGCTTAGCAGTGAGGCTAGCCCCAAAGAAAGGAACAGGATTAGAAGGTCAGGGAAGGCAGGCAGATGTTGTGAACGGTTTTGCCTCTTTTCTAAGGCCCTTTCCGGAAAACAATGCCAGATACTTGCATTTTCAACATCCATGGGAGGAGGAGTGACCAACATTGGTAGGTGTTCATTGTATGTTGTTTTGAATACTTTCCAAAATTTGTCTGCTGAATGCTCAGTAGCAGGCTATAGTCTCCTTCTCCAAATGCTTTATTTCTTTGGCTTTTCGACACCATGCCCAACAGATTTTTCCCCTTCTTCTCCGGCCATTCCTTCTCAGGTCTCCTCTTTGGCAGTCTCCTCTTCTTTCTCTCTTTCTTTGAATGTCATAAATCCTGAGGGTTCAACCCGTAGAACCCTTCTCACTTGTACACTCTTTGGGAGGTGTTCTCTATTTTAGGGGACCAAATTTCTTCCCGAGCTTCAGACCCATGCCACCTACATTTCTTGTATCATCTTCTGTGACTAAGCATTCCTTAAACACTTCAGGTTCAGCACATTCAGAACCAAGCTCATCTCCACCCCCCTCACATTTTCCACCCCGTTCTGGGCAACCTGCTTTGTGTATTCCCTGGTCAGGAAACACCAGCATCATCCACTGGGCCCAGCTGTTCTAGGCACTAGTTTGACTTCTTTTTTTCTCTCCTCACCCTGCACATTCTCTAAGTTAAAGACAACCACTAAGTCCAGTACAGGTTAACCTATAATACTTTTTATATCCATCTTCTTGCCATCTCCCCCACCATTATTTCCACTCTCAGTCTATTTTATAGGAAAACCCCATAAAGCAAATAAGTTAGATAAGGAGATATTGGAAAACTCAAGAGAGCACTAGGCTGAGAATTTTGAGACCTAGATTCTTGTTTCCGCATAATTAATGACTGGCCAGAAGGATCAGAAATGTCTTTTATAGAACAATAGTGTTTTTGTTTGTTTGTTTGTTTTAGGACAGGAGCTAGTTGTGCCTTATTCATCCCTCTCTCTCTCCCTCTCTCTCACCTAGCACTAGTAGATGTTTCATAAATGTTTGTTGAACCAGAATCAGAGACAATTCATAATGCAAAATTTCTATAAAGTTGACTTTTTTTTTTTTTTTTTTGTCTCTAGAAATAGACACTTTAGGTAAAGGTGGGATAAAATTATATATGTGAATAATGTCATGTAGTGAAGTATATGAAATCAGTAGTCTGTTCTACGATCTCTAAGGGGAGAAGTATAATGTGATAATTAAGGCAAATCCATGAGCCAAATCCAGGTTCTGCTTCTTTCTAGCTGTGGGGTGTGTGTAGCCTTAATAGAATCATGCTACAATTCTGTGCGAAGGGTACAGAGCTCATATGTTTTCACTTTGTCTTCACATGCTCCCGTAGGTTAGTGTCTTTGGTCAGATTTCCCAGGGGTGAACTCTGAGAGGAGGATTCGTGTGTAAGTGGGTTAGGAAAATGCTCCTTGAAGAACTGGCAGGCTAATGGAGGGAGGAGGACAGGGAAGGGGGAGAAGCCACATGAGAGAGAGAGAGTGTGATTTCTGGCTACGTCCAGTGGAGGTAGGTTTTGCCTGATGCCACAGGACATTCTGGAGTGTAGATTTTGATTTTAAATGGTCCCAGTCCAATGGAAGGGATCTTGGTTTTTTATTCCTACACTAGTCAGTCATTTCTTAAAGTCACCCTGGGCCCCATCCTAAGTGCCTGGGACAAACCAGGTCCAGGAGTCCAAGGGTGGTTCTCTGAGGAAGCATGGCAGTTGTGGGCACTTGTAAGCAGATGCCACTGAAGTTAGGGCATAGCCTGTAGGGTTGGAAGAAGTATGGGGAAAGGAATTTCAGTCTGTTAGGGAAAGTGACAGGATTTCCTCCAGTCAGCAATCTTCAGACATTCCTGGCCTTTCAAGTATTGATGGTTATAATTAAAATGGGAATTGTTACTTATGTTGAGTGAAGAAAACATGATTGTGATACTTATGTTGAGTGAAAAAAACATGATTGTGATAGTTGGCTATTGCTGTCTTGAGAGGCCACACTTGTTTATTCTACCTTGGAATGGTGTGTGGTTAGGGCTGCTTCTTCCTTTGGGAAGAACTCCATCCTCACAAAAGTAACCTGTGCTTCCAGAACAAGACTAGAGGAAACCTCTGAAGCCTCCTTCATTTTCAAGGCAAAATATGTGTGTTTCAACAGTAATCTGCCACAAATATTATCCTACTTGCTTTGTTTAACCTCGAAGGTTAAGAGAGAGAGAGCAGAGGGGTGATTGTTCCAAGGCACTAAGTAATATGCCTGGATTAACACAGGGAGGTTCTCCCAATTCTTGCTTTGAGGGGAGAGACTTGGGGCAGTGTTATGGCTTCAGTCATAAGGCTCTTGTCCAGTACTCCATTCTGAGGGAAGCAATCATTAATGTGAAAGAGAAAAGCAATGAGCTAAGAGACTCGAGTTGACTCTGGTTCTTCTCAGCCCACCTGTATGATCTCAGCTTGGATGCTACCTCAGTTTTCTCATTTGTAAAATGAAGATAATAACGCCTTTTTGCTTACCTCACAGGGAAGATGCTAATAACAGAGGATATTATATATATTAAAGCCCACTGAAATTCAATGCAAATTAAATTGTGTGAAAGGAGATATCATGATTGTTCACTGGCTCACCACTTACTCCTATGTCATCATGGTCAAGCTATGTAACTCTCTCCACTTTGGTTTCCTCATCAGTATGAATAACATATAAAAAGTAGGTACCTCATAAGGTTGTTTTAAGGTTAAATTTAGATGACTCACATACAATGATTGGTAGAGTCTAGCAAATAGGAAGCAGCCTGTGAATATCTGCCATCAATGATGTGACAATTGTTAAGCATTTACTCTCAAGCATCTCTACTTTGCAATTTATCATCATTGTATTATACCTGAATTACATGACTTCAGTTTAGTTTCCAGGATGTAGTGAAGACATTCATATCATTGACTTATCAGTCATGCTTCCTCTCAGCTACCAGCTTTTCAAATTCATACAGTTTAATTCTTTTAGGTTGTTCTCATACCATGTACTCTAGGATCTTTGAATCGTCTTTAGTTGAACGCCCCCAAATGAAAGAATATGTAAAGAAAATAAAATAAAGGAAATGACAAAGTGTCCAGAAGTGTATATGCTACTTCAGATGTTACTGTCTCATGTTTGCTCAAAGGTTGGTTTGCTTCTTTGCTCCCAATATTCTTTACAATGCCCTTTTAGCAAGAAATAGTATAATTAAACTTAGGTCTACAATCAGAAGATACAAATTCCATCCTTAGACCTTCCATTGTCTCCCTGTGTATCTTCAGGCGAGTAACTTGAACTTGGAACCCTATGTTTCCTCATCTGTAATAGTCCCTGGCAGCACTATTGTGGGGATAAAATGAGATTGTGTGTAGCAAGGACTTGGCACTGTAGTTGCCACAGAGCAGATCTTAGGAGTAGTAGAGCAGCATAGTAGATACTCAAAAATTCTGCTTTCTCCCTTTCTCTCTTTTTTCATACTTCTTTGTAGGATGTAGATTTTTATTCTTGTCTTGCATCTCAGTAGATTTCTCTTGCGACATAGCTGAGATGCAGTTTATAAAGGCACTCAAGTTATTGTATGGTTGTAAAATATTATTCATGACAACAGTGGTAAGTGATACAACAATTTATTCAGAACATTTTCATCATATTACAGGCACTGTACCAAAAGTTGGGAATATACTGTTGACAATTACAGAGCTAGTCTTTACTTTCAAGGAATGTTAGAAGAAAAACACATGCATACATAATCTTTCCTGGACCCCTTTTTTAAAAAATAGAATATTAAAATCTTTGTTGATAATCAAATCTGTTACTTTAGTGCAGCACTTCTCATGGATATTTAATCAAGAAACAACCTCCCTTGTTATTATTATTATTATTATTTTTGCATTTCATGCAAACCACTGTCTGTTATAAAACAGCTTGGGAAATGTTATTGAAGCAAGTAGTGTTTCTTCTCCCATGAGGCCTGTATCTATTCACTCAATGTGCTGTATTTGCATAAATCGTATTATGTAGGTGGCTGCCTGCTTTGCCCATGGTCAGGGCCAGCCCTAGATAGGGTGCAACCCTGAAGTAAACAAAACAGGAGTCACTCCTGGGCAGAGAACACTAACTTTGTCAGAAAATAAATTACTGGAAACATTTTTATTAAAGAAGAAGAGTAGTTTTGAGGGTGTGATAGCTTCCATTAAAGCTTATGCAGTTAATCATTCCTTGTTTGAGGTTTGGACTTTCTTCCCTTTGATGTAATTAGCCATTAGGCTTTCTGAAGTACATTTTTCATGTCAAGGAGACAATGGTTTCGAAGGAGAGATAGGGTGGGGCTGAAAGGAAGGCCAAGTTAATGCACACAGCAGCAAAAGACACTGGAAAACATCAACACTTCTTGCACGAACTATTTGCTAACAGTGCATTGGAACACAATGCTCTTTTCATTTTAAGTACAGCACTGTTTTACAAACGGCTTTGCTGCATTTTAAGGGTGTTCTGGAGCTTTTTCAAGAACTATTGGGGTAGGAGTGCGTGTGTTGGGAATGGTATAGACACTCTTCTGGTTCAACCAGAAAAGCTCTCCTATTATGTTTCTTGTTTGATTGTTATGCTTCAAGGTAAGATGCCATTTGACAAAATAATTACTGCTAAAAATACTTTAAAACCTTTGAGATAGGTGATTTGACTGGATGAGACAGGATCAGTTAGGCACCTGTTGCCCATTTCTATCAATATTGGCTTTGTCAAGTTATTCAAAGAAACTATTTACCCAAACTCGAGTCATTCCATAAATATTTATTGAAAGTACACTATATGCAAGGTACTGTTTGGTTTTATGTAAATGTATGAGCATGTGTGCATGAGAGGGAATGGGTGTGTGCATACACATGCATGTATACAGGCACCGAGTGCCTATGTGTGCACATGTGTATGCATGTGTGTGCACTTATGTGAATTAGAGGAGCTTCAAAACTGACACTGATGTGAATTTTATCTTTGAAGAGCTTGGTCTAATATAAGAAACAAATCATGTATACATAAAGTTACAATCAAAAGCAGGAAGTAATATGTGCCTGCTAGTAGATGAAGATTAGTTTACAGTCAAATTTGAATAAAAATGTGACCATCCAAGAGAATGTAGTAGTCTTCATTCTTTGCCTTACCAAAACTATTTAAAAAACACAAAGTACATACATTAATATTAAAAACATCAGATTTCTGACCTGACTGGTGGCACAGTAGATAAGGTGCCAGCCTGCAAACCCAAAGGTCATTGGTTCAATTCCCAGCCAGGACACATAACCGGGTTGCAAGCCAGGTTTCCAGCCAGGTCCTTAGCTGGAGGCAGGTGAAAGGCACCCATACATTGATGTCTCTCTCTCTCCCTCTGTGCCTCTCTCCCTTTCCCTCTCTGAAAATGA
The DNA here is from genome assembly GCA_004026585.1 of Noctilio leporinus. NCBI lineage: Eukaryota > Metazoa > Chordata > Mammalia > Chiroptera > Noctilionidae > Noctilio > Noctilio leporinus. Next base: position 218,463 of record PVIW01001028.1, read on the forward strand.
TAAATAAAACCTTAAAAAAAAAAAATAAAAAAAAACAACAAAAAATAACCCCACCAGATTTCTGCTATTCCAGACCCATTATTTTAAAATATTAAACTATTTTTGGTCCTATATGTGTGAGCTTTTTTATAAAAAAAATCTGAGACAAACTTGAAGTTTTTTTTAATCCTTCAATTTCATTAACCTGGGCCTGAATCTAGCCTCAATTTACTCTTATGAACTTGGTATATGTATCCTTGCAACTTTTGCTAAGTATTTCTCCACGCATATATTTGTATCTGTGCAACTGATCTTTGTTTTTCTGAACGTACATGCATAGTATCAAACTTTTTAACTTTATGCATTTTCCATTCAATATTGTATTCTTGACAAATCCAGATATTGAAATAAAAAGATATAGCACTAGTTTATTACTTTCATATTATCCCTTGTTGAGACATCTTTCTTTCACTTATTCCTTTCCCTAGTGATGGGCACTTAAGTTACTTCCAGCTTTTCGTAATTAAAAACAATGCTGCAATAAAGATCTTTGCATGTGTATCCTTGTAAGAGGTTCTCTCAGGTGAGATTTGCTCTCAAGGTAAACAGAAATGAAGAGCTGCAGGGTGTTCATTTGACTGGATGCTGCCAACTTGCTCTCCAAAGAGGCTCTATCCATTTCTACTTCCAACACTGTTTCTCCACACCCAGGCCAATGCGTGAAGTGGCCGAATGTTTAGATTTTTGCCAACTTGATGCTTTGTTTCATTTGACATTTCTTGATAACTAGTTTGTTTTAACATCCATTAATTAATTAATTAATTTCAGTTTACCAAGCTTACTTATTTACATACACATCATAGGAGCCTATAAGAGGGAATTCTCTTTGTTTTTACTTAAAATTTTAAAAAATATTTTATTTTTTAAATTATTGCTTAATTTATTACAGTTGTTCCAATTTTTTCCCCTTTGCCCTCTTCTGCCCAGCCCAACCTTCCTTCCACAGTCAGTCCCCAAACTATTGCCCATGTCCATGGGTCATTCATACATGTTCTCTGACTAATTCCTTCACCTTCTTTCTACCATTCCCCCACCCACTCCTCTCTGGCTACTGTCAGTCTGTCTATTTTTCTTTGCCCATTGCATTTGTTAGTTTGTTCATTAGATTCCTCTTATAGGTGGAATCACATGGTATTGGTTTTTCACTCACTGACATTTCACTTAGCATAATAATCTCCAGTTCCATCCATGCTGTTGCAAGGGGTGGGAGTTCTTTCTTTCTTTCTGCTGTGTAGTATTCCACTGTGTAAATGTACCAAAGTTTTTTGATCCAGTCATTCACTGATGGGCACTTAGACTTGTTTCCAGTACCTGATTATTGTAAATAGCACCACTATGAACATAAAGATGCATAAGTTCTTTTGAATTGTTGTTTGAGGTTTAGTGACCATTTATTTTTTTTTTCCCTGTAAGTTCTTCATATCATTTCCTTACTTTCCTACTGGATTATATTTATTATTTATCAGTAATATATTTTACAAATGTCTGACTTTGGTAGGTTACTACTTTTCTTTGAAATGTGTTTATGTTTTGACATACATCATCTTTGAAGTTTTCTAATGAAAACATTTTAATCTTTATAGGTGTTAAAATAGGGATCTAAGTTAATTTTTTTCTACAAGAATCATTGACATTCTTTAGGCCTCATTTAGTTTGATGTTTTGGCTTAAGAAGGTAGTGGAATATAATGATTAAGATAGAAGATTCTGGCCCTGGCTGCATAGGTCAGTTGGTAAATTCATCAACCTGATGCGCCAAGATTACTGTTCAATCCCTGGTCAGGACACATACAAGAATCAACCAATGAAGGCATAAATAAGAGGAACAACAAATCAATGTCTCTCCCTCCATTCTCTCAAATCAATTAAAACAAAACAAAACAAAATAAAACAAAACAAAAATAGCAGGTCCTGGAGTCAGGCTGCTTAGTTCAAATATCATATCTGTCACCTAAAAACTTTGTTGCTTAGGCATGTTATTTTCTGGGCCTCAGTTTTCTCATATGTAAAATGGAGGTGGTAATAATCTTATTTTTATAGGTATTTTTGTCAGGGCTAAATATTTGTCAGGTAAAATATTTCGAACAGTCCCAGAATGTAGTAGCTTTGTATGTGTCTGCTATTATTATTAATTGTTCATGAAAATAAATACTATAATCTGGGTTTTTAAATGCCTGTATCTAAGCTTACTTTTATTTCAAATCTGGTAAGTATATCTGTATGTGGCAAGATGAAGCTGGGGAACAATAGGTACATATTCAGAGAACTAATATGACATACAGCTAACTCTTAATTATACAGGGAAGTGGGTTTACAGTTGTTCTTATAAAAAATAATTGTTAATATGATCATTAACAAATAATAATACAAAAACAAAGTGTGTTTTGCATACTTCCAGCTGTAAACCTACTTTGCCCCACCCTGGATTTATTTATGAGTCCTTTCAAGACAAAGACTACCACAGTGCCTGGCATAAGTAAGCTCTTATTTAGGATCTGATGGATAAATGAATGAATGAATGATGAATGAATGAATGGTTTTCTTACATTTATGTTTATCTATACACCTTACTATTTCCTCCCAGTGTTTTCTCAGAATGAAAACTACCTCAAAGTCAGCACAAACAAACTCCGAGGATCAATCAGGTGCAAAATTATTATGCAAAGCATTCCTGAGCCAAATAGAAATGAGTTTTGGATTATCTGATGTTATGTATTTTCTGCATCACTACCCCCTCCATCAGTGTGAATATTCAACAAATAAGTGTGCTAAGCAATCAAGTGCCTGTTTCACCATCAGGGAGTCCAAGTAAGCGAAAACATTCCAAATTGTAGAATAAGCTCCTCCTTGTTAATGCTACCTGCTCCATTTGCGCTCTTGAGTTAATCACAGTATAAGGCACTCAGAGATTTTAATATTGAATTTATTATGATAAAATTTACTATAGTAGCTGAGTTTGGGAGGGCAATTATTGTACCATGGTTCATATATCTTTTTTGCCCATCCATCCACCCACCTATGTTTGCATTTATTCTACAGATTCTGCTGTATGCAAGTGTGCATTGGGTGGTACTCTGGGGAATGCAGAAGATGTGATGTATCTGTCTGTTCCTAGAGCTTGTAGGAAATCTTGATAGCCAACCATTGAAAAATGCACAGATTCACTATAAGATTCTCTATCTCTGGGTTAAATTGTTCACATTTCCTGTGATAATTGGAGCAAATATTTAAACTTCCCTGATATCAGTAAAGAAATGTATGTAAAATGTGTGAAATAGTAAACATTCTCTAAAGTTTAGTTTTCATTCCTATAACCTTGGATAACAAATAGATAACTGGGAGTGTTCACCTTAAATACAAGCCATAATTCTGACAACATTGGCAATCTGACAAAGGTACCTGTGACTGCCACTTCGCTTTATCCTCTGTAAAGGCATGTTCTTTTCATCATATACGGCCAACATTTAGTGAGTGCTTGCCATTGGCTAGGCTCTCTTGTAAGTGCTTTTACTTCCATTCATGGTTTTAATACATCAGCAATAATGAGCAGAGGATACTATTATCCCAAGTTTACAGATGGAGAGATTAAACCAGAGAGAGCTTAACCATTTGCCTCAGGTCACATGATAGTTATTGGCAAAGTCAGATGCAAACTCTGGAAATGGGCTTCAGAGCCCATGCACCAGCTGCCTATTCTTGCTGAAGACGATGGGCTGAGGACTGTTGGACCCACTGGCAGCTTAGGGGCCTAGGTTTTGTCTCTTGGTTCCGGTTCTATTCCTAGGAAGCGTAAGGGTCTGTGATATATAGAATACACGAAAGCGAGTTTTATGCTTCCCTCAAACCAAAGAAGTTTGCTATCGTCTACCAGAAAAAAATTTTCTTGAGCTCTGAATGATGGGAGTATGCCCCTCTGATTTGGAGTTTAAAATAGAGGCTTCTTGCATTTATACAAGAAATATTTATTGAGTACATACATTTACCGGATGAGGTGTTGTCAGAATGTAGTGGATTGCAAGATGGGCATGATTTTGGCCCTGTGTGAATATATTGCATACTGTGTTATTGCTGTACTCTAATTAATTTGAAATTTTGAGAATCAAAAGAATAATTGAAAGTATTCAGAATCTGACAGCTATCATCAGATTTATTGCTGTTGTTACTAATTTGTATGTACCATAGATATGTTCAAGTTCCCTTGAAATAAAAAAAGAAATTTGCTCCAAATCGATTGGGTGTAGCAAGGACTGTGTAGTGAGTTCACCAGACTTTCTAAGTGTATTTCTGGACTACACTTTCCTGCCTCTTTGGCATTTTTGCTGTGACTATGTGACTGAGTACTGGCCAATGGGATATGGGCAAAAGAGAGGTACACCATGCATAGGCCTGTCTCAAAACACATGCCCTGTGATCCTTCACTTTCTCTCTTCCCCTGAAAGCCAGCTGGACGCTGACACCCTTGAGTGACTTTGCAAACGGTATGAAAGATGACCGTGTTAGCTCAGGATCCTGAGGGCAACATGGAGTCTACTTTCTGTACCAGCCTACCCAACTGCGGCTTCATGATAGAGACAGGTGAGATTGTATTGTGTTAAACTGCTGTGAGTTCAGAATTGATCTGTGGCTCTTACTTTCTTACAGGGGCCAGGTTTTGAACATTTTTTTGTTTGTGCATTCTGATGACTTTTCATAAGTTCAAATTATTTTTGGCAAATGTTCTCAGATTTCTATATTCATTTAGCAAGGATACACTATTACATGACACCAGGGAGCCATAGAATCTAGACCCTGCTCTGTGAGCTTGAAGAAGGTATCTTCCAATCAAAGCAAATGCCTGAGACACATGTTAATCCTTCCCAAGGGTGTAGTACTTTTATTAGAATTGAATGCCGCCATTTTTCAGCGTGTTGGGGTCCCATGATCCAGTTGTTTTCATTGTATTCCCTTTCTTGGGTCAGTCTATGTTCTACAACGATAAAATATTTGAAATCCTGGTATTGAATTTCACCCCCTCATGAGGCTTTTCCATTTGGAGACATGGCTCTTCAGCAGCCCCAAAGTTTTAGCTGCTAAAATTCAGATGCGGAGATTTAAAACCCGTGGCAATCTGGGCAGATGTCAGCGGGTGACAGGTTCCCGCAGCCAGTCCCCATAAAGCACATGTCCACACTGCACTGGGACTTCTAATCCGCAAGTAAAGCACAGATCCTACCGCGATCATCACAGACTCATGTCCAAAGGCAGATATTTTATTCAAATAACCTCAAACTGCTCTGTGGGAAATACTATTTTCATTATGTTTGCACTCCTGTTAGCCTCATTAAAATGTGCATGCACTGCCTGTGAGGAAGATTCTCGGCAAGCTCTTCCTGTTAAAGGGTGTATTTGTGAATAGCTGTCACGAGGCAGCAGTCTCTAACACGGGCGGTTTGAAGTGTGCCATGTTTTACGTTGCTACCCTCATTAGAAAGTTTTGGAGTGCAGGGATCTGGGGTACCTTCCGTGGCTCCAGCCACCTGATAGGGCCAGGCCTTAAATTGTCTTTGAGGTCTGTTCACTATATTTTTTCAGGTTTTTATATGTGCCACCCCTGCCAACTTGTCAAAGAAAGAAAGAAAAAAAAAAAAAAAAAAAGAACTGGATTTATATGTGGTATCCACGTGGGCTCCATGTTCAATTCTGGATTCATGTGGATCCGGAAAGGAAAGTTGGTCCTTCTCAACTGGAGCCTGGGAATGAGCGGCACCTGTGTGTCTTTTCTACCACAACTGTGTCCAGGTTTAAGGACAATTCATGAAGTAAATGTTTCAGAACTACACAGCTATAAACTACGAAGTCTGAGAATTGGAAGGACCTTACGCTCCCTTTTTCCATGTATAGGACTTCATTCCAGACCTACTTTTGGTTTTATACTATTTCTTTTTCATATCATGTCTGGTATCCTTATCTGCTTAATACTTTTGAAGCCTTTCCTTCTGTTTCTTTATTATTGTTGTGTCAGTTTTGTTATCTGTCCAGGTTTTCTTCTTAACAACTTTGTATCTGCTCTGTCTATTGAGAACATGCTTTGACCTTTTCCTACACTGTAGTATATTTTTATTGTGTAGGCGTTATTCTGTTTTACATTGGATATGATACTAAAATTTTATTTATTTTAAAATTCTATTTATTATTTTTAGAGAGAAGGGGAAGGGAGAGAGGCAGAGAGGGAGGGAGACATCAATGTCTCCCTTTCATCTGCCTCCAGCCACAGACCTGGCTGGAGACCTGGCTTGCAACCTGGTTATGTGGGCCCTGGCTAGGACCTTTGGGCTTGCAGGCCGGTGCCTTATCCACTGTGCCACCAGCCAGGGCTGATATTAATATTGTTGACCCGCAATTCTATACAAAAGGTAATGCAAGTTCAAATATGAATTAACTCATTATCTGTCATCATCATTAATGAGGTTTGGGCTTGAAAATAGGAGATTTTTTAGGAGACTGGTCAACAATGTGTTAGCTATATCCTTTTCAGTCTGAATATGACTCTTCTACAGAGAAAATGTAAATATGAGATGAGAAATTTACTTTCTCTGTAAACCAACAACCTCTTTATTCAGCCTAGTCTTTCAGCTTTGAGGAGTTATATTTTTGGTACAATATTTTCTCAATGTTTATCCAAAAACTCCATGAACTTCATGAAACATATGATTACTTCCTCTGATTCTTTTCTTTTCTTATTAGCAAGCATATTCTTCTAAAATTTAAATCTACCTACAGGATTTATAGTCTGTGCTATTCTGGTCATAACATTTATATGTCCTGAGCAACACAGATGCAAAATAAAAATTAATAGTTTAAAGGAAATTTGGGTAGGAATTATTTTGAATAGAGAACTGCTTAACATTACCCAAAAAGCTGTTGCAAGAGAATAACTATAATAGAACTGGAAATAAATATATCTTATTAATTACCTTTTTAAAACTAATCCTGCAAGAATGTGATAAAATTACAAAGTTTCTACATTTCTCCTCCATGCCTGCATTCTCCACCCCAAGGCATTTGTGGAGAGGAAGTGTTGTTTTGGTGTCCCCAAAACCTGCCTGAGCTGAGTCACCTGGGTTGTTTGTTAAACCTTATGTATTTCTGGGAAACTTCCTTGGAAATTCTGCTTCTTTAGGTTTAGGGTTGACCTGAAGTTCTGTATTTTTAATAAATATGCTACGTGATTGTATTAACAGATAAGCTTGGGAAACCATGAAAAAAGTTCGATGTTTTTAATTTTATTTTTTATTTTTTGCTCTTTCCTTAAAATTTAATTTATTGGGATGATATTGGTTAATAAAATTATATATATAGGTTTCAGGTCTACAATTCTACAATATGTCATCTGTATATCGTACTGTGTGTTTACTGCCATAAGTTGAGTCACTTCTTAAGAGACCATGACTTTAGAATCAGCCTAACCTTTGTATGAAATCAGGGTCTAAGGTTTCACCTCTTTGAATATCAGTTTCATCATCATTAAAAGGAAAATTGTTAACATCTCCCAGTAGAGATTTTGTGTGGATTCAATTATATAAAATGCAAAATGTGTAGCTATCTCTAGTGACATTGTTATTGAAAACTATGTTGGAATCTTTCTCTTAATCTTTTAATCTTTACTCTTGCTGGAAGAGAAAATAGAAAAATTCTGAAACAACAAATGCAAATATTCAAATCTTCTTCCTCAATGTAAATAAAGATAGAATCATTTACTTATTTATCATGTATTTCAGGCACAAATGCCCACACTTAAAGATTCGTAAAACAATCTTTCAGATGTTTAAAGGCAATATCACAATTATTATAGTTACAATAATTTCTGGTAGATTTTTTTCAAACACATTTTTAAGTCTCTAGAAAGTTCTGATACTCATTAACTTTTAAAAACAGAGTGGTTCTTAAAATGTGGCTCCTGGCTCAACAGTATCATCATTACCTGGGAACTTTCTAGAAAAGAACATTCTCACTGCAGACTACTATCTCAGGAACTTTTGAGGTGAGACATCACCATCTGTGTTTCCCCAACACCCATCCCACCTGGGTGAGTTTGAAGCACTCTCAATTTAGGAACCACTGATACAACTCCTGTCTGTAATAGCCTCCCTCCTTCCCACCTGTTCATCTGCTCTCTTCCTGAGCTCAGTTCCTTCAATACATCAGAAATTCCTGTTGTTTTACCTTCAGTTACCAGAAGAGCACCATTTAACTTTTCCTCCATTGTTAATTTTCTGGTCCAAGTCTGCTTTTTCTTGCGTGGATTATTATTACATCTTCCAACTAATCTTCCTGCTTCCACCCTTTCATTCCTTCAGACTGATTTGAATACTGAAACCCGAGTAATGTTTTAAAACACAAGTCTTAACGTTATTTGTACTGAATTGTCTATTGTCACATTAGCATCATTCATTTTTAACCCTCTCCTGTATCCTGGAAGCAGAGAGCCTAGAAATTACATTTTTCAGAATTCTTGCCAGTAGAGTTCTGATGAAATGCCAACAATTGGAGAACAGTACTAACGGTGTGGAAAGTAGAATAAAAGCAGAAACCATAGTGTTTCCCCCTAGCATTTGCAAAGATAGACATGAGATTTTGCAAGGGCCTCAGGGACTTTTTTCTTGAATCACCTGCTTCTATGCTGTTATTATTATTATTTTTTTTTCATTTCTTATCACTTTCTTATTCTGAACCTTAGTAATGAACCTAAGAACTAGTTGGCAGCAGCCTTCTCTGATATTCATTGCTCTAGCCTGCCAATGGTGTTGTTAACACAAATTTCCCTATATAGGCCCTGGCAGAGTAGCTCAGTTGGTTAGTATGTTGTCCCGGTGTGCCAAGATTTTGAGTTCTATCCCTGGTCAGGGCCCATACAAGAATCAAACCAAGGAATGCATAAAGTGGAATAACAAATTACTATTTCTCTGTCCCTTCCTCTCTCTCTCAAATCAACAAATTTTAAAAATTTAAAAAAAAAATTTTTCTTATATAAACCTCCTCCCGCTGAAATACAAAGCGGTTTCTTTTTACTTATAAACCACTGATTGTCTTTCAGATCAAAATGCTTCCTATCTCATTCATAATAAAATTCTTTGGATGGCCTACCAGGCCCTATATAATCTGGCCACCTTTGCTTCTCTATTCTCACTCCCTACTATGTTCTCTTGTGTAAACTCTGATCTTGTCCCAATGGTTTTCCTGCTGTTCCTCAAACCCGCCAGATCCTCTTCCACCTCAGTGCCTTCACAGTTTCTGCTCCTACCTAGACTGCCTCTCCTCCGGAGTGCTGCCCAGCTTACTCTTTTCGCTCTTTCTGTTCTTTGCTCAAATGCCATCTTTCCAAAGAGGGCTTTCCCCTGACCACTGTAGAATAGAAATTAACGGCGTACATTTGAAGGTCTAATTCTTGCTATTAAATGATGAATGAATCTGGCAGTATCTCATCTAGCAAGCAGCATAGATACTCCAAGAAATTATACAGGAATGGAAGACTTTTATAATGGAGGTTGGGACAGGGAAGTTCAACAGCAAGAGAAACCCTGAAGGACAGGAAGAGTTTAGGTGCTGATGGTTTCTCGCTGGCAGAGCTGTATGGACCTCCATTGGCTGTGCTTCTGGCTGGGCAACAAGGGGTTGTATTTCCTGTCTGGTAGCTCCCTTCTTGTTGGGGTTTGTAACTGAATTAACTGTAATTCACATCATCTTCCTGTTTGGTGCATTTGGTGTCTTCCTGTTTGGAGTAACTGACATCATCTTCCTGTTGAGTGCAATTGATCTCTTCCTGTTTTGGCAATTGATTACTTGTGGTAGAGCCCAGTTGCAGAGGGTGAGAGCTCCCTCTACTGGTCTGCCTGACTTCAATTTTAGTTAAGGCTTTCTCTCATTTGCACACCACCCAATTGATAATTCACTTCTACCCCCAATACAGGTGATGCAGTTAAACAGTGAAATTATCTCCATTTATAATATATACAAAATGTACAACTAGAAAAAGAAATTCATTAAAGTCTCAGTGCTTTAAAATTTTAAGCCTAATAATGATCTCATCCAAAGGGCTGAGAAAAGAATCTTAAGAAGAGTGGGTTGCTAGTAAACATTCATGTTACTGTCAAGGGATAGGGTGGGGACTCCTGTCAAGCAGTCCCAGTTAGGACTTACCCATGACAGGGAAAACCTCTAGAGAGGAGCAAGTAACTACTAGTAATAGATTTCACAGCTTATTATGTTCTTTGGGAAGTTAGATTACATCAGAGTTCCGTTTTTCTGAAGAAAATCAGAATAAAAGAAATTTTAATTTTTGAATGAACAAATCTTTTAGTTTACTGCTCTAAAGTCTGCTTTATAGTACATTCAGACAATCTGCATATTTTCTAATAGCATGTTATAATGATAAGCTTGTCTTAGGTAAAATTATTGAACTCCTTTACTCTTAGTTCCTGGTATGAAGTATTAAGGGATTTATTTACTCTTAGAGAATTATGGAGAAAAAGGAATTAGAGTTTGTTAAAAAAAAAAGTAATGAAATGGAATTCATATGGCAGGAATGATCTTCTTAACTCTTTTTTAGGATGAGTTGATTATTTTTCTGACTGCATGGTTGGAGGGGAGTGGTAAAAAGAACAATTTAATGTAGAAAAATTCTCAGGTTTTTAGTATCAAGAGAATAAAAAAATAAATCAACTGGAGCCAGAGTAATATTGAAAAGATTTGGCAGAGCTGACTAGAAAAATAAAATGGATCTAGTCATGTCTGTGACCTGAGCTATTTAACCACAAGTCTGTGCCCTGCCTTTAAAGAAAACAATGAACTCTTAAAGAACGAAAAATAAAATCACTCTCTTAGAGAAAAATGGAGAAAACATTTTAGGAATAAAAGTAGTTGGAAATGGCAAAAGGAAGCACAAAGGATAAAATTGCCCTTTATCCAATTTCAGGAGTGGAAAACAACTGGAAGTGTGCTGGGATTCTTTGCTGGAAGAAACTTGAAGAGACAAAATTGAAGGTTCTGGTCACAGTTCTGGAAATGGGCTTTATGTATTAAATGTCTGAGTGTAGACAGAGAAAGAGCATGCAGAGCAGGCTTCTTTGTGGTCCCCTGAAACCCCAAATGACAGGGTTGTTCTTTTCCCCTCTCTGAGGGTTCACAGTAACACTACAGGACATATACAGACTTCTCCATTTCCAAGTTATGGATTAGGAAAGCAACTGCTACCTTCTGCTTTCTTGCAAGTTTTGCTTCCATGAACTTACTCTCACACAATTCAATGTAATGTTTGCAAATGCAAATATGATTGTATCTCTCCCCTGGTTAAAAAAAATAAAAATCAGTAACTTCCTATTAACCACAGCAATAATACCCAAAGTTTGTTCTCCAATAACTGCCATAAACTATTAGTAGATGTTAAAGGTAAGATGTGGAAAATTGTAAGTTGAAAGTCATCAGCTTTCTTTACAATAATGCTAAATGCTGACATTCATTATGAACCTTCCAAAGGGAAAGAGGTATAAGTATGAAACATATCTTTGGAAATACTTTAGAGTGCAGTCCAAATTTATGAGCAAAGCAAGGAATGATTGGAATGGTCTGGACCCCACCTACCTTAGTTTGCATTTCCCTGACATATTATGTTTTCCCCGTCCTCCCTGCTCCACATACTGGAAATCTTGCCTATTTCCTCTGAATCACAATCCTTTCTAGCCTATTTGAATAATGCCTGCTCATCATTGTTGATATATCATACTTTCTATAGCCTTGACTTTGCATTTATTCTCTTTAGTTGGCAGAATTACTTATTTACATATGTAAATAATCATATATGTAATTTACATAAATCATTCCTCTGACTTAAGACCTGAGAAGAAGAAAATGAAGGGAGCTAGAAACAGTCTATCAACTCATTTTATAGAAAAGTAACTGATCCAATTGTTCTCTTCTCATTTTTGAAGGAGTAAAGAGATGAAAGTGGGAAGAGGAAACATTTTTATAAAATAAAAGATAGACAGTAATTCTCAAGGTAGATAAGAAGAACACATTTTAAAAAATGATTAATTAGAATGAAAAAGTAGATTTTAGCCCTGGCTGGTAGCACGGTGGATAAGGTGCCAGCCTGTGAACCCAGAGGTCGCTGGTTTGATTCTCCAGGGCACATAACCAGGTTGCAAGCCAGGTCTCCAGCCAAGTCCCCAGTTGGAGGCACTAGAAAGGCAACCACACATTGATGTTTCTCTCCCTCTCTTCCTCCCTCCCTGCCTGTCTCTCTAAAAATAATAAATAAAATCTTTTAAAAAAATTTAAAACCCCCAACAAACAAATGTAGATTTTATGCCATATATATTCCATTGTTGAATAAGGTAAAAATATTATCTTGAAAGGAGGATGTTATACACAAGAAGTCAAGTTTTTAAAGGAAACTAAAATGTAATGCTAGAGCTAGCACATTATCTAAAATTTATAAATAAAATCTACATTGCATAAACTCAGAATTATTTTGGAAAAAATATAAAGAAATTTTCTAGATAATAGAAAAACTCAAAAAAGTAGAAATCATTAAAGGGATTATAGCTATGGAAGAAAAAGAATAGAAATTTAGTCTAAAGGTAATTTATGTTCCTTAAGGTAAGTCCCAATAAATGAAACAGAAATAAAACCCATAAATGGAATAAAGGAAGCTAAAGAAATATCTCAGAGCATATGTACAATGAAACTTCTGTGTACCTGATGAAATTAAGGAGAAGAGATTATTATCTAACCATGTCCTATAGAAAATTTAAAATCACAAAATAAAAGAATCTTACAAGATTCCAAACAATAAAAAGTTATTCACAAAAGTAGAAAATTCAGGCTGGTCCCTACATTAAACCCTTGGCTGTAATGGCACAATGTTTACATAATTTTGAGGGGAAAGTTTGTGGCTCAAGAAATGTATATTTAGCTACATTTTTTGTTAAGATATAAAGGTATAGAAAGACTTAATCATATTTATATTATAAGGCTTTTCTGAAAGGGTTACTCAAAATATGTCCTACTATGAGAAATGAAAATAAAAAACTCAAGATTAGAAAAATATATATGAGACTATTTACAGAGAGCACAGAAACCACATCAGTTCAGACTTAAGTATAGTGTTTATAAAGATAAGGTATATAACACAAATATAAAGCTATCAAAATATAAGGAATAATTGTCAAAGAGCATAGTATTAGAAGACTTAAGTACACATTGCATAGGTCAAATTGACAAAATAATTGCATATTAAAGGATTTAAGTAATATGTATATAATTGCTTTAAATATACATATATGTTTAATTTTATATACTAAGCATGGATAATAGTTCACTTTGCTTTCAAGGTGGTGTATGGAACATTTATAAAATTGATTATACAAAAAAGCCTCATTGGAAACCTAAAACAATTCAAATAGTTACTTTATTCAAACCACACTGAATAAAATTAATTTTTTTCTGAATTTGCCAACACAACTTAAATAGCTATTGACTAAATTAAAAATTAAAACCATAGTTAATGTAAGATTTAGAGACGCAGTGTTTAATTGGAGTTTTTTCCAGAGTTACATTCCGAGGACAGGATCAGATTTTTAAAAATGTTTTATTACTAAATAAAAAAAGTTAGTGGTTAAATGTTATGGATATTGTAGCTTTTGTTTTATATTTCCGAATTCTAGCTTCCCCCAGCCTCCCATACAAAAAGTTTATACTAATGTACATTATTATTAGCAAGTATGAGAATATCTGGTTTATAGCATTCACTCAAATTTAGCTATTATTTTAGAAAGTTACCAGTTTGATTTTTTTAAAAAATATGGTGTTTGAATACACACAGGGTTAAATAATTTTTACCCTGTTTATAAATATTTATATTTCTACTCCTGTGACTTGGCTTTTGTGAGGAAGGATTGCAAAGTTTATCAAAACAGGCAAGATAATTTTGAAAAAGAATAATAATGAAGAGAATCAATGCCACTAAATTAATCAGTGCCAAACTGGCGAAAATGTGGATCAATGGAATTGCTAGCAAGTCCTGAAACAGACTGTGACAGGAACTGCAGTGGTTTTAAATACCCATTTCCTCCCCTCCCAGACACACAGAGATACTCTATTTTCCAACCTTTCCCTCAGTTAAATGTGACCACATTTTTTAGTTCTAGTCAATGGAATTGACCACTTCTCCATGAAAACTTCCCACAGAGGCAGGGGAAACCAGCTCAGATGCTTTGCAAGCATTTGTTGAAGGAGTGGAGACTAGGCACTGAAGTCCTGGTTCCCAGATCCCTGCTTGGTGGAGCGGGGCCTGGCAATCAGCAAAACTTGACATAAACAAGAAGTCAAGTTTTATTGTGTTAACATCAATAGCAGCTAGCCTTAAGCAAATAAACAGGCTTTCATATATATATAAATTTACCCCATTAGAGAATGTAATAGTTATTAGCTTATGGATGCTTTCAACCTGTATTTTGTGTAGCACGTATCATACATTAAATGCTTAATTTGATGATGATGATAATGATAGTAAAGGAAGCATTTCAGATATTTCAGATGAATTGTAAAAAGTTTAATAATTCAAAAAATGGTGCAAAATTACACGGTTAAAATATTAAAAAAATGAAGTTAGATACCTAACACAATCACTTCATGTTTTATTAAAACCAAGGAAGGTGAATGATGTTTTGATTAAGGACAGTTACCTGGTGTCAGCCTGCTTGACGTTCCAGCTCTGCCTCTATTAGTGACGGCAGTCAAGATAGAACAGAGAGATTTAAAAAAAATAATCACAAAACAATGATGATGCATAAATTGGTTACATTCACTCCTGTTCAAACTTTATATTGGAAAGGTGGCCTATGTGTCAAATGCCTTACAATTTCCCATCATTTTATTGTATCAATTTAGCTTCCAGAAATGTACTTTAAAGAAATAATCACAAAAGTGTAAAATGTATGTATAATAATATGTACAATAATTTACATAATAATAATGCACACAATAATGTATAATATGTATAATAATGCTCATGGGAACATTCTTTTTTAGCAGAGATAATCTTAAAACAAACTAAATGTATATATAGAAAGAGGATTTTATATATACATGGTGAAATGAATGTTGGCACATTTGTCAGACATACTGCATGGTAATTAATGATGGCTCTTAGTGCCATATCAGCTTAGCTCTGATTTTTTCTGCTTCAACCATTTATTAGCTGTGTGAATTTAGGTAAGTTACTTCACCTCTAATTCTCTTTCCTTATTTATAAAATAGAGCTAATAATAGCACATATCTATCTCCCAGCTTTGCTAAGTAAGAATTAATAGAGATAATTTATGTAGAGAATCTGATACCTAGTGAATGGTACCTATTATTATCACTATTTAAGGTATTAGAAAATTCATAAAGATTATAATAGGGTATATATGAGAAAGACATCTAGATGGATGTATGCCACCTGTCACTAGGAGTTATGGGGGAATTAATTCTTTCCTCTCCTCGCCTCATCTGATCGTACAGCAAGTTTTATCCATTTACTCATGCATCCTGCTTCTAACCACTCGTCTCCATTGCCACTACCTTCGTCTGCATCATCATCATTATCATCTGTTGCCTGGAAAACTGTGATGGCAGCTGACCAGGCCCTGCTTCCTCTCTTGTCCTTTTAGAACTTCTGAAACCAGATATCAGACTCCACCATTCCCCTGCTTAAAACTCTCTCAAGACTTCCCGTAGCAACCAGAATGTAATGTCAGTTCCCATAAGGGTCTCTTTGATCTGGTCCATCCTTAACTTTTCAACATTATCTTTCTCCCTCATCTCTCTAATTCACCACATTTCAGAAACACTGGTCTTTCTGTCCTTAAATATGAATGTTTCTTTTGCTTGGAATATATTTTTTTCAGAACAAGGTCTAAACTTGTGTCATCTCCCCCAGAGGCTTTCTTTTAAAAAAAATATTATTTTTATTTTATTATTATTATTGTTTAAAATTTTTTAAATTTATTATTTCCAAAGAAAGGGGAAGAGAGGGAGGCAGAGAGGGAGAGCGACATCAATGTGTGGTTACCGTCCATCTGCCTCCAGATACGGACCTGGCTGGAGGCCTGGCTTGCAACCTGGTTATGTGCCCTGGCTGGGAATCAAACCAGCGATCTTTGGGTTCACAGGCTGGCACCTTTCCACTGAGTCACCAGCCCGGGCCAAAAAAATATTATTTTAAAATTACAGTGTACATTCAATATGCTTTTGTATTAGTTTTAGGTGTATATCATAGTGTTTAGGCAATTATTGATATATACTTTACAGAGTGGTCCCCCCATATTTCTAGTACCCACCTGGTAGCATACATGGGGGCTACAGTATTATTGGCTTTATTCCCTATGCTGTATTTTATATCCTCAAGACTATTTTGTAACTATCAATTTGTAGTTCTTAGACCTTTCATGTTCTTCACCCAGTTTCCCAATCATCCTCCCCTCTGACAGCCATCAGTTTGTTCCCTGTATCTATGGGGCTGTTCTTTTTTGTTTGTTCATTTATTTTGCTCTTTAGATTCCACAAATAAGTGAAATCATATGGTCTTTATCTTTCTCTGACTTATTTCACTTAGAAAATATTCTCTAGGTCCATGCATGCTATCACATAGGATAAGATTTCACTCCTTTTATGGCCAAGTAATATTCCATTGTACATATATGCCATAGCTTCTTTATCCACTCGTCTACTAACTTGGGTTGCTTTTTTAACTATTTCTATTTACTGAATTCATCGATCAGTTCTAGTTTTTTTTCTTTCTGGAATCTTTAGGGTTCTTTATATACAGTATCATGTCATCTGCAAATAATGACATTTTACTTCTTCCTTCCCAGTTCTCCCAGGAGCTTTCAAGCTTTCAAACCACACTTACAATAGTGGCGTCCAGAAGTACTTTCTGCATTAAAAAAACCCCCTTAGTTTATCTTATTCATACTACTTAGCTCCTTAATAAGCTTGCTTACTTTTTTCAGTGGAACATGAGTTTTTTTAGGAGAGTGGCTCTATTTCTCCTGGTCAACACCTTGTCCCAAGCACATGGAACAGCTATTTCTAGGTGCAGGGGATGCCACGCAAGAGGCGTTTGCTGACAGATTCTTGTCCTTGACTGTGTGGGTACATTTCAGAAGTGTTTACTTTATATATGACATTATTGTAATTTCTTATAGTGCGCAATAAAGTGATAATGATGACTATTTATGAATATGAAATTAAGGGTACTTTAAATCTTATAATTCCCATACGTTACATATTTTCTTCAATGACCTTATTCTTTTCAGAATCAGAGCAATATTTTAAAGAATACTATAAAAACTTGATCAGACAAAAATTTTGATTATGAGCTTCATATATACCAGGGGGTAATCAGTAATAATAACATGTATTAATTTATACTTAGCCATGTTTAAGTGCTGGATGATGGTTAATAATTATGGTATCATAATTATTATAAACATGATAATAAATACATTTATTAGAATATAGGAATGGTTATATTTCATTATAATAGATATATTAGGGATTTTTATTTTCTCTTACTTTTGTTATTCTTTGCTGATCTTTTAGGGAAAAAATACAGTATTTCCTGTGTAAAGGTGACAGGATATTTACTGTGAACTTTCTAATGTGGCCCTTAAGTGTACATGAAAATAGATATAGGGCTCTGGGCTGGAATCTGAAGATGAAATAAGAGAATGACAACTAAACTCAGAAAAAATATTCTACAAGACTGAAGCTGAAAAAGAGATAATTTTTTCATTTTTGCTTTTGAAATATTTCACAGAATCCCAATAAGCTTTCTAATGTTCATTTAATAGAATTGAAAAAAAATCCATTTCTAACTTTCTTATTTATCTATCCATTCATTTATAAAGCATTTTTTTGGTCTTACACTGTGCCAAGCAGTGGGCTCAGATCTCCAAAAGGAATGATGATGAAGATAGACACAATTAAATTTCAGGGCAAATATACAAATTGGAGATTATAACATTAGGTCCCAGGGCTTTGAGAGGAACCAGGATAACCTCATGGAGTAGAGGGTGAAGTGAAATTTATATTTCACTCTGTTAAAAGTTCTATTTTTTTTTAACTTCTACTTTTAAAGAGTGAAAAATTATAAAGGCATTGTGTGGCAATTCACCGATTTTCTTACTCTTTTAGTTGGTCTGTTTTTAATGTTTTATCCCTTTATTTGTTATTCACAAAGGATCAAGTTCATGTGGATGTGGATTGTAAGATGATTTTCCTGGGTGCAATTAATTGCTTTGGGCTGCTAAAGAATGCAGCAATTCACAGCACTACAGGCTGTGTCTTTTCCCCATTTTAAAATGTAGCTTTGCTGTTATTTCTTTGACCTGCCTCCACTCTGTTTCAGATTTGTATACTCGTGTTTCATGTATCAGTGATGATTCCAATTACACGCTAGGTAACAAGAGTTTAATAAAATGTGGCAATAAATTGTGGAAAGACATCATGCATGTGAAAAAAATGTATTAAGAAATGTGTTCCAGGTAGAGCTTCCAGTATTAAATGACTAATCATTTCCATACACATATACAAAGTGAAGGTTTTATTTAGTGGAACTTGGCCTTTCAAAACTAGGATGCCAGGTAGTGCCTTCCTCTTGGTTTTCTAGCCTGTCTGAATAACGGGGCAGTTGTTTTTCAGAGACTTTTTATAGGTGGTCTTTAGTAGCCCTTCAGCCAAAAGGAGGTAGGTCGTCTTGTTCAAAGCTCACATTATTTTGATTTACGTGGCAAGTGGTGATAAAAAGGATGTGTGGTAATTTATACTCAGGCTACCCTAGTGAACGGACAACTGGAATTGAATCCAGGCTCTTTGTTTTAGTAGATATATGTATAATGTTAAGCAAATTTCTTATAGGCCTCAGTTCTTTATTTGCTAAACTGGAATAATAATACCTTCTTTACTGAGATATGTGGGACATCAGTGATTTTAAAAAATGAATGTAAAATATTTAGTCCTGTGTAGGCACAATATAAGCACTTAACATATATATATATATATATATATATATATATAGTTACACAGAGAATGTCAAATTAAAACATTTGAACAGGTATAACAGCTTTAGAACAAAGCAGGCAAATTACGTGGGCCAGAGATGCTGTTGTTTTGGTTTAAAATTTTTTGTCTCTCTCATAAAGCACAAGGAACATTGCTTAACTTATTTAATTCTCACATCAACCCTTAAGTTGGATACTACTGCTTTTAAAATATTCCAGGAAAATGACCATTTTTCACTGTGACTTCCTAAAGAAGGGTGATATCATTTTTTCCATGGTGCAAGAGATTTGAGGAGACATAGCTGTCATATGTAGAAGGAGAAAGAGAGTACTGCAAGATTCCTAACAGGGAAGAAAGCCATGTCTTGGATATCCATATCCTCTTCTGGTTTCAGTGTTTCTCATGTTATGATAATGATGGTAATAATAAAAACTGCATCAATATTATCATTATGAGTGTATTTGTAGGAATAAATGATATTGGAATAGATAATTTTTAATTACTAAAGATATAGGCAATGCATATCTTGTCTATCAATTTGAATATATTATTTTTGTTTCACAACATCTGAGTTATAGCAAGTGTAAAATCCTGCATAGGGAAAAATAATCAGGGAGAATGATTTGTGATTGTTTTGGCTCAGGGAATCAGTTACACTTTGGGGGTACTAATGCTCTTTTGTCTTGGGTAGTGCTAACTTAGTAGCATCAATATTAAAAGTTCCAGGTTCTTATTTTTAAAAAGTGATGTCAGCTGAAAATTTTTGGGTTAATGTTAATGCTATTTGGATGTAAGCTATAATGTGTACATGAGTCATATATTTTATTATAAATATTTTTTAATATTAAAAAATCACACTTTAGTCAATGATGTAAAATAATTGTATTCTTGATTTTATTTATTTTATTATATTGTAAGTAAAATAGTACATTATGATAATTTAATTTAGATTTCTTTTGCTTTAAGTTGAGTATTTACAAAAATCTTTAAAAAATGAATTATGGGCACTTGCTTTGTCAAAAATTTTTTTTACTTATAGGAGAATTTATGATAGAAGTCTTGTATAGCACATCTTTTAGAACATCTGAAATATGTGCAATTCAATGAAATTTGACTTATACAATATTGCTTACAATGAGAGACAACATTTTATATCAAAAGTCATATAGACTTGCCCCTGGGTTTTCACCTGCCTTCTACATTAGTTTCTTGTATTTGTGTGTTGGACTGCACTTTTTCTTAGTTCTTTTTTTGTTAAAAATTCTAAGATTCTGAAAAGTCATTTTATTTAACAAGCCCTCACCTTATCTTAGAAATGGTATGGATGACAAGCCATAAAATCAGAAAAGTTAAGTTCCACTCTTTGTTCCAACATGTATTAGCTATATGACCTTGGGCCAACTATTTAACCTTTGAGCATTAGTTCCTCATTGGTAAAATGATTTTGTGCTTATCTGATAGACATTTCATGAAAATTTGCAAAAATACTTAGAAAGCTGGCTGGCACATTCAACACTATATAAAATGTTATTATTTAATTAATTTTTATTCAATTAAAAATCCCAAGCTCACCTTATCCAGATATGAAAATTATTGAAACATTTGTGATTAGAGAATCTTCAGTTGAGGAATTTAAGAGTTGGTGAGAAGAAAAGAGTTGGGGAACCAGTCTTTGAAAACCATTACAAAATAAGCAGAAAACAAATAACCCCATTTATATTCAGTGAAATAAGACAATAAAAATGAGATACTAAAAAGGTAGAATGGTATGCTCAGTATGCTAAGTTGACTATCCACCATATTTTCCACATTTTAAAATTAATGATGACTTTTCTGAAATTAAATTCCTTCTTCTAACTAGAAATATTTCAAGTTCTCCCTCTCTTACCTTTACAACCAAACTTTGTAATTTTTGTTTTTGCTCCCACCCCAACTCTCTAAGGCCTAGTCCTCCATCCAGATGTTGACAACTTTCTAAAAATGTTGTATGTTGAATCTCTACTTTTCTCTTCATGAGGTGGACTTATAAATCAATGTCTACATGTTCAAAGATCTATTATTCCCATTCCATTAGGAAAGGTTAATTACCACCACTGCTCAAGGCTTCTCCCAACCTCTAGAGCAAAATATTCCTTTCTGAGAATACCATGGGCAGGGATAGGGGGACTAGTAAAACTAGCCATTTGTAGGAAAGCACAAGGACATTTGTTTAAATGGGAGTAGATAATAGATTATCTTCCTTTTACAGGTGTGTCAACTCATATTACTTGAATCAACTTGTTTAATAAAGATTATAAAATTAGTAAGTGAAAGACCTAGGATTAAACCATTGACAGGCTTCTGTTAGAGCTATGTTTTTCCTGTAGAAAGAGGTATGAGAAATCAGGACCTGTGTGATACTGTGTTTTGAGAACGTGTACTTAGTGTGAATACTACAGTTACCATGTGTGTCTCTTGTCTATTCCTTGGTGCCGGGCTGCTCAGCAGGCAGCTAGCCCAGCAGTGGTCCAGCTGATTTACAGGAAAGATATTCCTGCAGCATATTCTCAGTATAAACAGAGAGGCCAGGATTTCCCAAAACCTGGAGAATAATGATGCAGTGATCTGAGGTGATTCTAAGCAAATGTGATAGTCTATCCTATCCTGTATCCTTTGCTTAAATACTACGATGGAATAGAATAAGTGCCTACCAAAGGTTGAAACATCCAAGTCACACTGACAAAGGAACAATCTGAATTGTGAGGGAAAGAAATGCAAATAACTAAAATTGGGAAAAGAAATGCAAGGGAGGGATTGAAATAGACATGGTTGTAAACTGAAGGTAAATTCAAAGGGCAGTTTTCCTTTATTTTAAATTTCCACTGTTTATTCAGAGGATCATAGGAATGCATGCATAGATTTTATACTTTCTCCTTAAGTTGTTTGAAATACCATTTTTTTAAAAAAATTCAAGGACAGCAGAAGCTAATGCTTATCCTTTTGTTATGAATGAATTGCCAACATTTTATTCACTAGTTTCACTATAGAGCTGGAACCTCACTGAGGCTTCTGAATTAAATTAGCTTTCAGAACCACTTAAAGTTCCTTCATTCTATTAATTCAGCAGACAATCAAGTTGTTCACTTGTTGACTTTTACCCACATGCACTCAATCAAATCAACTATCAAAGAAAGATACCTATTCCTTGTTAATTTCATATGTTAGATAGGAATCCTAGAACTCCTGTTTGTATCTATTTGATAACCTTCTAATCTTTGCCACCGTTTCACTAACAGCAGCATTAACTAGTCTGCCATCTATCTTGATTAACAACACCAGGGCTTAGAAGGATGCACAACATCTGATAAGCAGAACAGCCCAAACTTCTAACAGGGTCTGCAGTATGGAAACTGGGCTTCTGCCGCCGTAGTTACAAACCCTTAAAGGTGTCTTTCAATCACAGTTGTGCATACTATTTTAAGCAAATGGAAAGAGTTGGTTTTACTCTAGGCACTCTTATAAATAATTGGTAAGATGGAAGGTTTTGCAACATTTTTTTGTCCTCTAGGTTTGGGTTTTTAGAAATTGGGTTTGGCCTGTATTGAATAACAAGTATGCTGTTATCTTTGGATCAGTTAAATTCAACAGATATTTATTAATCTGTGCAACCAGCTTATGTTAAAGATATAGAAAACACAACTCCAAATACCTTAAAATTTTATGTTTGATATCATAGCAACTGAATATCTCTAATAAGTAGAATTATATTGGCTTTTATATGTGTGTCTGGTGGGGGTTGGGGGGGGAGAGAGAGAGGGAGAGAGAGAGAGAGAACTTGATAACTTTTGCTCCACATGGTAACTTCCAAGTTATTTTTTATGCACTTCTTTAAAAGTCTATTTATACAATTCTTTGTTCAGTTTCATTGCTGGAATAAAAACATCACCCATATTGATTTTAGCAATTGGCCTATAGCTTTTATCTCCATGCTATTCTCAGGTCTTTGGTAACTTCCATATCCACCTTGCTGGTGCTTCTACTGCATGGCTTCATGGTTTCAGGTTTTAAAAGCTTCCGCTGACCCTGCTTTTCATCCCACTTCAGACACTCGTAGGCACTGCCATGCCAGCAGACTTGGTTGGAAGCATGCCATCTCCAATACTGTACTCTGGTAAGTTTTTTTTTGATTTCCTTTGGATCTTTGTTGGTCCACCTGATACCTCAGGTAGCTTATGGGAAATAGAGATCAACAAGAGGTTGCAGCAGAAGAATATGGGATGAATAATTCCTGCTGTGATATGTTCCTAGATACATCCAGGGTAAAGTGTGTAAAGTTGAGAGAGAATATTTGAATTCTTATATTATCGCGCACTTTGGGCTAGAACATTTTCAATAATAATTCGATGAGCTCTGAGTTAGATAAAATGTAAATACATTACCTCAGTACAATGGGCTGTGAGACATCTAAATTTCTTCCTTATTCCCATATCTGCCCAAATGACTCCCTAATTTATTTCTGAAGCCAACCCTACATTCCAACCCTGAATTTCTAATGACCTATTGGGTATTTCCAACTGCATCTCCCAGAGAATCTGCAAGCTCAGCATATCCTGATTTGTATTCATTGTCAACCCTCTTACACTAGCACCATTTTGGAGTTTTATTATCCATTAACAATGCCACCATTCTCTAAGTCATCCTGGTTCCCTATTTTGCTCCTCCGTTTTAATCATTACTAATTCCTGAGAATTCTATTCCCTGAAATTTCTTTAAAGTATATCTATTTCCATTCCTAAATCCACATCCCCAATTCAATTCCTCATTGTATCTCATTCTGAGAACTGAAATACACTTCTGAGTTCCCTTGACTCTCACTCCTCTAATATATCCTACCTATAAAGCTACTTTAGTAGTTATTCCTGCTAAAAATTGTTTAGTGGTTCACCTTCTCAGCGAAGTTCAGGCCCTTTAATCTGGTATTCTGGTCCTTCACAACCAGCTCAAACATTTCTTATTTTTTTCTCTCATATGTATTCTTTCATATAGCTTTTTACACCCATTTAAGTTTTTACCTCCCATGCCTTTTCTCATGAGGTTTCTTTTGCTTCTAATTCCCTTCCTCTTCATATATATTGGCTGCCAAAATGATTTTTAAAAGTTTAAATTCCTTCCTTCCTTCCTTCCTTCCATTCAGAGGCACCTATTATGCTCTGAAAGGACATGCAATCCTTCCATGAAGTGTCACACAATCCAGGGGAGATGACCAACATATCAATAGGTACAAGCAGCCCTGGCTGTTGTGGTTCAGTGGACTGAGCACCAGCCTGTGAATCAAAGGGTTGCTGGTCCTATTCTCAGTCAGGGCACGTGCCTGGGTTGCAGGCCAGGACCCCAGTTGGGGTGTGAGAGAGGCAACCACATACTGATGTTTCTCTCTCTCTCTTTCTCCCTCTCTTCCCCTCTAAAGTTAAATAAATAAAATCCTTAAAAAAAATAGGTACAAGCAAATATAGGAACAGAGAGGACAATATAACCAGTCTTGTTTTGGAGAAAGAGGGTGAGGAATGAGTCATGGGATAAGTTTTTAAGGATGTTGCAGATATGCAGAATCTTAAAGTATGACAAAAATTACCTAGAGAAGTTTAATAGAGAAAGAAGGTCTTTCTAAATTTTGGACTTATTATGAGCACAGCTAGATGAAAAAAATATTTGGGAAACCACCAAGAGACAGGTGTTGCTTGAGCTCAAAGGAGAAGATGAGATTGGAGAGGTAGGCAAGGTTTGGGCAGGAGTAACTGCTGTACCATGTTTAAAATTATAGAAATTTGTCCTGCAGATGATGGGAGCAATGAATGGATTTAAGCAGGAGTGAAATGGCCATATCTGCATTTTAGATAGATCAAGCAGGATGCTATGGTAAAAATGGATTTGAGGAAGAAAAGTTCACAGCCAGTGACAGTAGATGGGAGATGTTACATGATCTATTTGGGGGAGAGAACATTAAAATGCTGTTGAAGATTAATAAGAGAGAGTCAATAATGGCTCCTAAATTTCTATTTTGCATAATTGGCTGGTGCTACCAAATGAAATTAAAAAACAATAATGCATGAGAAGCAGGCTAGGTGGGAGAAGTGAGAGGGAAAGATAAAGATAAATTTGAATGGCCTCATCATCTTCACAAAGATTATGTACAAGATGCATGGCCTACTAGCTGGAGCCTAGGAGGCAGGTCTGAACTGAGCTTTCAAGTTGAGATTAATTAGCACCCAAGTGGTATTTTATACCTGAATTGCCTCTGTAGCAATCAGTGTACTTTGGAAGGAAACCTTAAGAAATAGATGAATAGGAGCTGAGGAAGTAGACAAGGAAGAAATAATTGAAGGGAAAAAAAATCAGAAACATGTTTCCCTTGATTTCAGTGTTCCTCTTTTCTTTGAGTTCCCAAAGCATTTGACACTCATGGGGGGTTGGTAGGAGGTTCCTTCCATCTCCATTATTCTTTAAAGAATCCCAATCTGGCTGGATTAGAGGTAATTTATTGGACCACATTTTCTAGTGGATGGATTTACAATTGTAAATTGATGTACTCTTGTTCCAAGATCACTTTCTTCTTCCCATTGATTTCAAGACTTGTAATTGGTAAGGTGTACCAGGGCTGTCTTGAAAGTCTTGCTTGCTCCTCTTTTCTTACAAACTCCTAAATTCTCATCACTTCTGGTGAGTAGTTGGGGAATTAAGAATGGGGCATGGTAGTCTTGTATGGGCTTTTGGCATCAGATTCATTCTCTAAACCAGTTTTGCTAGAGAGCTATGCATTAGAGTATTGGGCCCTGGCCCAACTAATTCTAAAGTGGTAATGTTCCCATTCATCTTTGTCCCTCATATATATTGCTTCTTCCGTCTTAAGAGACAGAAGAAATGGTTGGGTAAAGGTAGAATTCAGGTATCCCTACCTTCCCCCTTCCACTTCACTCCTTTGTGGTACTTGTCACTTTGTAATCTCATATTTTTATGTACTTATATTTTATATATAACTGTATCATATGTTTATGTTTTATATTTTGGTTATTTCTGCCTATATCCTATCCCCTCTGTTGTACTTCTAAACTTTTTGAAATTTCACTTTGACAATATTTTAATTTTTAAGATAGTTTGAAAGATTATGTCAACTTGCATCATTGTAAGTTGGTGACAAAAATGAAATATTGGAAACATGGATTGACAACACTTTGTATGTTTACTATAATTTTGATCTGAGAAAGGATCATTGACAATACCAAGATTTGTGATGGCATTATCCTAATAACTCAGGACTGCCCTTAATGCTTTATAATAATATTATGTAATATCTTTTCCTCCCCAACAATGTATGCAAGCTTTCTTACAGTCATTTTGGCATATGCTAACAATATTGCAGTGTTTCAGGAATGTATATTTCAATGTAAAGCAGGATAGGTGGCTTGCTTTTAATACTGATTTTGTGGATTATGAGGAGAAAGTTCAGATACCTATGGGAAATGTGCACTGAGGATTTGCAGTGAGGAAATGCCTCTGTACTTTGGCTCCTTTTGGATGTCACTTTTTTAATGCCAAATATTCCCACAGTTTACTTTGAGCACCTGAATCTCTTGACTGATTGGTGCATAAGTGATGTCTTGGTGTCTTTATTTTATTATTTGATCAGAGGTCCCTTCCCAAAGGTTAGGGATTTGCTTGTGTGTATATATGTTATGTATAATCAATTCCATTTTTGAACACATTCTTAGACATGAATAGGCACAAATGATTTAAATTTGCTTAAAATAAATGAATCACTGGTACTATGAATCTAACACTGAGTATTAATCCTCTTAACTCTGAAATGAACATAACTGGCTACCTGATTTCAATTCCTTTGGGTATATACCTAGAAGTGGAATTATTGGATCATATGCTAGTTCTATTTTTAATAGAACTAATACAATTTTTCATAAAAGATGCACCATTTGAATTCCAACCAACACTTGCCTTTTAAAAAATAGTAGCCATTCCATAGCACTGCTCACAATACCCAAGATATAAAAACAGCCTAAATGTCCAATGACAGATGAATGGATAAAGGAATGTGGTTTGTACATACAATAAAATACCACCCAGCCTTAAAAAAGAAGGAAATTGTGTAATATATGACAACATGGATGAACCTTGAAAATATTATGTTAAGTGAGATAAACCAGTCTCTGAATGACAAAAACTGCATGATTCTACTTACGTGAGGTATCCAAAATAGTCAAATTCATAGAATCAAAGAGTGAAGTGGTAGCTGCTGGAAGAGGGGAGATGAGAAAACAGAGAGTTACTAATCAACTGGCATAAAATTTCAGTTGAGTAAGATGAATAAGCTCTAGACATACACTTTACAATATTGTATCTAGAGTCAATAATAAGTTTTGTACCCTTAAAGCTTAAGACCCTACATCTCATACTAAGTGTTCGTAACACAGAAATGTGCAGTAATTCAAACTTGAGAATGCAGTTTAAATTTATCTTAATAAAATATTCCCTTGAGGTCTTGTAATTCTGCAAATGTCCCTGGTTCCTGTGCAATGCCCAGGAAGTAGAGCCCTTACTTCATAAGGCATGGATGATAACTTTAGAAAATTTAAAAGAGGAGAACTTTACCAATGAAGTTGGGTGAAATGTATTATATCATATCATGACCATCAGAGTTCCATTTTTCTGGAGTTACTCAGGTGCAGCCACAGAGCCAAGGCTTGGATATTGCTGTCCTGTTTTCAGCTCAAATGCTAGCAATTATGGAAGGTAAACAAATAATTATTCTATTTTTGATGTTGATGATTCCAGTCTGGGGTCCTGACCTAAAAACTAAATCTAGAAATGATCTGGACGTTTCCATTTTTTTTTGATGACTGCCTTTTATCAACTCTCATTTTTTCCAAATTTCTTGGTAAAAGCATTTTTTTCCTTAGTCAAAACCCAACATTTTAGTCTCTTTACATTCTCTGTATTAAACTGTTGTTTATTTCCCTTCTTTGCTCAGTGCAAATAGTAATAACTGCAATCTTCAGCTATGAAGAGGGCAGATGGGCTACTTTTCTTTCCTCCCAGGTACCTACTGGAAGGCACTAAGTGGATCTTCCTCCTCTTCTTTGCTTTAGTTATTTAATTTGGCAAGCACTTTGTAATATTTTCCTCCTGTATTCAGAAGACAGGAAAATTAAATGCAATTACAGAAACTTTGTTTTATACATTTAGTAATTTTCTTCTCAATTCTTGTGTCTTCTATTCATAGTGAATATTCAACCAAGTCACATAAGCATGGACATTTGATTTCCATTAAAAAGGCTGAGTGTTTGAGGTGTTTCCCAAATAACTAGATTAATATTATCTATATACAGTATATGATATTTTCCTTAGGATCTCTGCCACTCTCTTTGTTTTAAAATTTAGTTGCTCTTTGTTTTATAGTATTTTATAGTGCTCCAAAGAGAAAGTGAAATCAGACTTCTTTTTGCTTCTATGTATGGCATTTTGATAAATTAAAATTATAACAACATCACTATTAGAAGTCTCATTTTTGCAGTTATCCCATTCAATAATAAGAAGCACATCTTATAATAATTGCATTAAATGTTTAACATTTCAAAGCACCAAGAAAGCATTTCCAAGATGACTCTCTTAATCTGACAGTCACAAAAGGATCCTCTTGAACACTGTAAGGAAGACATGTTTTCATTGCTAAGAAGAGATGTGAAAGAAGGAAAAATGAACATTTGTTGATCATGTAATGTGTAACAGGCCCTATGATAGGTATTTATTATTAATTTTTTGTATAATTTCATGAAACAGAAATTAGTACACCTATCTTATAAACATAGCTTAGAGGTAAAGTACCTTGGACAAAAATACATCACTAGGAAGTGGACAAGTCAGGGTTCAACCTGTTTCCCTGGCTATGGAGCCCATGCACTTTCCTCAATGTATTCTGCTGCCTTCTAGCATCATGACAGTATGAACAGCATTGTGCGTTAGGGAGAAAGTACATGGGTCTAAACCCATTTTCCAGCTGTGAATCTATGGAAAACTTTGGCTTCTTGACTACTGTCTTCCAATTTCTCAGGGAAGAATAAAATAGCTCCCAAGTTGGCTTTTATAATTAAATAAGATTGCGTATGTGTAAATTCTTTGTAGGAAATAGTTATAACCAACATGTATTCACTTTTATGTGGGCAATCTACAAACTACTTTAAAAGTGTCTGTTAATGTAGTCATTATTGAATCCCTTATTTTTATCCTTGTTTGACATAAGTAAATGGAGACACAAATAGGTGAAGAAACTTACCTAGGGAAACACACTGAGTTAAGGATTTGAACCCAGGAAATTGGGATTTGGAATATAGGATATTAATCACAGAGTGGGTAAAGTAGGTTTATAATTGTTCATGTAAAAAAAGATATAATACAATAGTTAATAAATAAATAATAATGCAAGAATAAATTATGTGTTTTGCATACTCACTACTGTAAACATACTTTCATCCACTACTGTATTGTGCTATAAAATGTAGGGATTAATACAATGATTTCAGACTTCAACATAAATATCAAAATGATACAAGAACTTTGTTTGACAAGATTAATGTTCTCTAAGAGTTTTAGAAAAGTGGATCTGGAACTATTCAACATCCTAGTATCAAAAATGTACCATAGGAGTTATTGTAAAGGTCAACCTAGCCTACTACTATATCAGGGTGGAATCATGGATCTACCTTGATCCACTAACAATGCTCAGACTCTCTACAGCAATCCACCCTTCCCAGGGAGGCTGACCCTGTGCCTCAGTGACATTAAGAAGGACTGGAAGGATCTTAGTAGGGCAACATTCTCTTAGAGATATAAGCATTATATGTACTTGTATGCTCATAATATAAGTATAAAAAGTGGGAACTCTTCTTGGAGATCTACGTTGACAAGGCCCAGAATTCAGAGTTTATTTTTATGGCTTGTCTGCCTCCACTCCTCACCCTGACTTCACAGCTCCGACAAATAGTATTCCACAAGCACTTTTTCCTTCTGGGCCAGAATGTGGCCTTAGAATTCTTCTAAATACTACTCTGGGGCCATCATTTGAATTTCCACTCTAGTTCTCCTCCTTGCTTTAGATTTTGTTTGCTCTCTTTTTTTCAAGGTGTCTTCAGGTGAAACTTTATGCTATTAATTTGAGGTCTTCTTTTTCAATATAGACTTTTACGAATATGAATTTTCCTTTAAGCACTGTTTTAGCTACATCCCATGAAGTTTGATATAGCATGTCTTAATTTTCACTCACTTCAAGTTATTTTCTCAGTTTCATTTTGATTTCTTCTTTAATTCATTGGTTACGAAAGAGTGTGTTGTTTAACTTACACATATTTGTGTTTTGCAAATTTCTTTCTGTTATTTCTTTCTAATTTTCTTCCACAATAGTCAGAGAACATATTTTATGTTATTTATATCCTTTTAAATGGATTGAAGTTTGCTTTACAGTCTATGCTAGAGAATGTTCTATGTGCATTTGAGAAGAATCTATATACTGCTGTTGTGGGTGGAGTGTCCTCTAAATATGACATAGGTTGGTTTATAGTGTTGTTCTAGACTTCTATTTCTTTGCTGATCTTATGCTTAGTTATTTTATCCTTTATTGAAGGTGAGGTATTAAAGTCTCCCAACTATTATTGTTGAATGTCTATTTCTCTTGATATTTTTGGCCATTTTGGCTTTATGTATTTTGGTACTTTGTTGTGTTGTTCAACATCAATTTATAGAATGCTTATTATATTCCAGCCATTGTGCAAGACAATGGAAACACAGTGGCAATGAAAGTGAACAGTATATTACCCTTAAGGCTTACAATGGGATAAATAGGCACCAAACAAGCCAACTTACAAATGAAAGTATAATTTATAAATTGTAATAAATGCTAGCTCCCCTGACTAGTTTGTAACTCATTTGTGACATTTATCACATCTTGAAATTATTGCATTTATTTACATGTTTATGTTTCTATCTCGCCTGATAGTTTGAAAACTATATATATTGACTATATATGCACTTTTAATCCTTGGTCAGGTGTTTTGCTCTGGGCTCAATAAGTCTTTATTGAAAGAAAGAAAGAAAGAATGAAAGAAAGAAAAGAATGGGATACCTGGGGAGAGAAAACAAGAGGTGCTTGATTTAGGAAAGTCCTCTTTGTTGAGTTATTTGAAGTTTCAATACGAAGGGTAGGTAGAAGTCAGAGAAAGAAGGGTTGGGTGAGGATGCAGGGAATAGGAATGAAAAATTAAGAGAATTGAGTACGTGAAGGCCATGAAGCAGAAAAGAACTTGTCACATTCAATCCCACCAATGAACAAGGGGGTAGGGTCAGATGAATTTGATAGGAACCAGTTAAACTGGGGTAAGTATGTGGGTGAGAAAGACTAGGTTGTTGAAACAAAAATACCCCAAATTTCAATGGTTCAAACAAGATGAAGGTATATTTCTCTCTCCTGGAACAGTCTGAGAAAGTTAGAGAATTTTGAGAATTCCTTCAGCGTTTATCCAGAGACCTAGGTTAATAGAAGTGTTCTGCCATTCTCAATACTTCTTTTTGAAGGTTGCTCCAGTTGTTGCTGTTTTTAGTTGAGAGGAAGGTAAGAGAACTTAAGGAGCATGGGTGTTCCATGTTTTAGTCTATGAGTGGAAATGAGACACATTTATATTGGAAGTATTACTGGAACATAGTTTATACTTAGGTCATACAAATTTTAGTTGTTCTCTAGACATCATGTGCCCAGATGCTACCAGAGAAGAAAGAGGGAATGGATTTTAGTGGATAATTATAAGTTTCTGTCTTACCAAGAATTTAGACTTGATTTTGAGAGCAAAGAGTAGTTATTGCAGGTTTTTAAGTAGAAAGATATGACCAGATTAACATTTTAAAATGGCTTCTATGAGGAAAATTGATTATAACAACCAAAGCATGGCAGTAGTAGGGAGGTTGGATTGACAATTACTACAATAGTTCAGACAAGAAATTCGAGTTTGACTACAGTAGTGTAATAGAGGTAATGAAAGGCAGATAGTAGGTTTATAATCACCTAAATATGAGAAAGCTTTGGAAGTGTGGATGAAGATTATTTGGAGAAAGACATATAAAGAGAGTCTTTCATGAATGTTTCTGGCTTGAGGGATTGAGTAGATAGAGGTGCCATTGATTAAGATTGGAATATTTGGGAAAGAATTTGTTTCTTTTTTTTTTTTTTTCTTCTTTTTAAATTTTATTGTTGTTGTATTACATCCATCCCCTTTTTGCTCCCCTCTGTCCCCCTCCCCACCCACCCATTCTTCCCAAAGTCAATCCCACCTGTTGTCCATGTCCATGGTTCCTTTATACTAGGTTCTTGTCTAAGCTGCTCCCCTTCTTTCCCTCTGCCTCCCCCCTCCCCCCAACCCCTTTCCCCCTGACCACTGAAGGCCTATTCAAAGAATTTGTTTCTTGAGAAGATAAAGAATTCCATTTTATTTATGTTGTATTTGCGATGTTTGTTTTCCTATGATTTCAACTGGCTAGGAAAAGTGGTAAGTAGAACTACCTTAATAGTTATACCTGGGCCTGTGGAGATGGTGCCTCAGACATGGTCTACTGGATTGTGAATAGAACATTATATATTGCAGGGTACTTGGGAAGCATCCTTTGCTTCAACTTCAGTAAAATACAAACTTTTAAAAACATGGTGTACTGCTTCATGGTTCCTCAAATGGTAGTCCTCCAAATGTTCTTTTTGTCTGCTTTATCATTTAGCTCCTTATTTGTATTAGTCCTCTTGAGCAATCATAAGGTAGGTTAAGTAACAGAAAGTTATAGTCACAGTTCTGGAGGCTGGGAAGTTCAAGATCAAGGTACACTGACAAGGTAAGGTTCACTGTGATGCTTTTTCTTTTATCTTGAAAGTGGCTGCCATCTCTGTGTGCTCACATGATCTCTTCTTTGTGTATACATGGAGATTGGGAGAGGGAGGGAGAGAGAGAGAGAGAGAGACAGAGAGAGAGAGACAGAGAGAGAGAGAGACAGAGAGAGAGAGACAGAGACAGAGACAGACAGAGACAGACAGAGACAGAGAAAGACAGAGGAAGACAGAGAGAGAGAGAGAAACTTTTCTTTTTAAATAAGATACTAATTTTCCCATGAGGACCCTACTTTTAAGACCTCATTTAACCCTAATTATCTCCCAAAGGTCCTATCTCCAAATGCTAGCACATTCAAGGGTGGGGCTTTAACAAATGAATTTTGAGGGAACTCATTCCATTCAGCCCATAGCAATCCTGTTTTTTCACACCTCTAAGCATCTCAGAGAGCCTGACTTGACCACTCAATTTTAGATACTTTCTTTGCCCCCACAATACACTGTGCATATTTTCATCACAGAGCTGATCATGCAAATTATAAATGGGCAGGTGGTCCTCTCTGCCCAGTAAACCCCACATCCTGAAGGTGGTACCTGGCTTTAGTCCTTTCCAAATCCTGAGGACTTAGCATAGTGCCTTGCTAGAAAAGACATTCAATAAATATTTGTTAAGCAAATAAATTATTCTTGAAAATCCACTTTATGGTACTAGAAATGTTTCTTTTATTTAAAAATAGCAACCATATAGCTAGAAATGAGCCATCTAAAATGTTTATATATATATATATATGTGTGTGTGTGTATGTGTGTGTGTGTGTGTGTGTGTGTGTGTTTATGGTGCATTAACATAATCAGAGGGAAGAGTATATTTCACTGGATTTAAGCTTCCTGATGACAGAATTGATTTGGGAAAAACAAGGTTCTACAATGCTGATTGCACATGACATTAAGGAGCACAGAGCTGCTTGTGGCTATGGAGACCATCCTGCATGTGCAAATGCTGACATGTGTGACAAATGTAGGTGCCCTCTCTTTTGAGTTAAAAGAAAATGATCTCACCTGAATATTTTTCAATGCAAATAAAAGCATAAATAAAGATTTATGTAGAAATTGAAAATGGCTGAAACAGAATGAATGTGTAGAGGAGGTCAGATGAGAATAAAGAATATCCATGCTGAAAGTTGGTCTCTGTTAAAACCTTACTATTTCTTTGCTTGTTGTTTTATTTTACTGTAATATTTATTGTTTACAATGCTCTGGGGACTTAAGCATCTTACATAATTTATCTCAATTAATCCACATAACAGCCCTGGGAGGTTAACTGGTTGACTTTAGTGTATGCTCTGAGTTTGTTTTAAGCTTTCACCTGCTCTAATCAGGATTATGGGGTAGGTTTTTAGCTATATTTACTAACATGTTAAGTCATAGTAGGCTTGGCTTCCTAATTATAAATATGACTATTATTCTTGTTATTCCATGTTTACTTTTCCTACAAACGAACATTTGTGCATTTACTATTTTGGACTGGTAGCATCTTTTGTTAGTGTTACATGTTGTTCATGGACTGTTAATCACTTGAATCTAGTCATTCTTTTGTTAAAGGAGGAATTGCACCAAATCCTGAGTAAGCAGTTATGACTGGCCAAAGCTTAAAGCTCTTTGAGGAAATACCAGGACCTATAAGCTACAAGCAAGGCAACAGGTTTGGGCCCAGTCGCAACCTCGAAGACCCATGGAGAAATTGTTCCGTGTTGTGACTATTCTAGGCTTAGAGGACTCTGAATTTCTGGGCCTTAGCTATGAAGACTCAGAGGATGCTAGCTGTACCATGGCTGGCCTCTAAATGGTAACAAGCAGCAGCGGCAAGGCTCATGTCTCCTTCTCCTGACACTTCCTCTAGATTTTACTAAGAACTGCTCTTGCTTCCTTGGTGAAAACCTCTCTCTCAATGGGCCTTGCAAAAACACTCCATAAATATTATCGTACTAGCATATTCTAAAACACAAACTTTTAGCTCCTGAAGTCACTCAACTTTGTAAAAGATCATTCGATTTGGAAGAATAAAGAGTCTTGTGTGTTTGAAATCAGTGGTTTCCACAATATAATGCAGTGTAGGTTATAGAGGGTCAAATTTAGATAGGTGTGGTTTACCTGGTAAAGGATGGATTTACACTGGGAATTTGTTTTACTCAGTGTTTATAAACCACTTAATTTAAAGATCACACTTAGAGATATTATAATAAATTAGGTAGTGGTATTTTACTTGGTTTACATTTAGTTTTAGGATGCTTGAATTCTATAAACTGTTTTTCAAGATTCCCTCAAAAGACAAAGTAGACACCCTTTAAGCAGTTTACAAGATATAGATCTTTATCTCCCACAAAGAAAAGAAAACAAGAAAGCTGTAAATAATAAGTTGTGAATAGCAACTGCATAAACTGCCTAATCAATGTCTTCCAGAACTGGCAAGTGACACCTCTTTGTTTTTTTGCAAATAAAAACCTTCTTACCATCACAATATAAACCATTATCTTGCCAGGCAAGGTATATTTAGAAATGTACAAAATGTACATTTCCTGCCAGACTCTAGATCAGTAGGTGAAGATCTAAAGTCATGCAAATAGTACAGTAAATGCAGGCAACCAATTTCTAATTATTCCATATCAGCAGATTTGTGAGGAATATAATTTATTAAAAAAGAACAGTTTATGATCAGCAGACCTTGGTTATGACTGTTTAGGAATTCAGTGCATTTTGATCTAATCACAAAATCAAAATATTCATGAAACACAATGATATCTCCCCAAAGCAGCCGGGCAGCCATTAATTTTGAAATTCGGGTAATTTATTAACACTTATCTGAAGCTGTAAAAGCTTACCTCTGTGTTTGTAATACGGGGAAAAGTGAAAGCAGTTTTAAAACTGATTCCTAATGATTTATAATGGTTTGCTGTAATTTGAGCCAGAAATTCAATTAAAATGTATGTCTAGTTTTGTTTCAAGATCTTTAGTTAAAAATTCTATTAAAATTCTATTTCCTTCTTGCATTAAATGTATCTGTTATCTGCATATACAAGAAATATAAGAAAATTCTATCATTTATTCCCCAGTCTCCATAAATGCTTTAAAAAAGCATTCATTTTTATTTCATAATTCTGCTAAGGTAGCATTTAGAATTTATATATAGTAGAGGAAGAATTACTGTGTATGCCATTTTCTCAGCAAGGGAAGAAATCTAACACTGAATACATTAGGAGCAAGTCAAGTGATATTTGCCACTTTATCAAACTAGGGAAAAACAAATAAAATGAAACAGAGATTTTTGGCTCCAAATTATTCACCTAATAGTTTGTCTCTGAGGCATTTAAAAAATAGAACTTTCCAGAGAAAGCTGTGGGAGTAATGGATGAAGGAGACCATTCAGCCTCTTTCAAACAGATGCAAATAGATGAATTGTTTGAAAACTTTGAAAGAATGGTCTTAAGGTATGAGATTCTTTAGATTTTCTGTTTAAAACAGGAGCTTGGTGTGTTAGTTGAAGGAGCACCTAGTTGGTTTTTGCTTTTTTGGTTTCTGCTGTCTTGAATTACATTGAGTGTTGTAATAATTACCAATTATACATATTAAAAGCTGGTTTTTGTCTTAATTTTTTGGTAGCATGAGTTTATGAGCAGAAAGGAATGAAGCTGTAATTTATTGAGCATTTGCTGTATATAGATGAATGTAGTGCATGGATTTTTAAATAGTTCAATCTTCTTAGTAGTATACATATACAAATGTTAATATTTATATAATATATTCATATTTTACTAAAGTGGTGGCAGAGGTGCAAAGTTTCATAGGGCTGCAAAGTGGAAGGGCAGGGATCAGAATCTAGCAGGGTTATGACCGACCTCCTTTTCAGCTTGGGCATATGGTGTGGTGGGGTGATGGAGAGTGGGAACTTCACTGCAGAAAGCCGAGAGTTGGGCTGAAGTGAGCAAATTCTGAGTTTGTGGGTGGTTTCTGAGAAAAGAGACAATTTCATTAATAAAAGCTGATAGGTACTGGGAAGAAACAGAGTTTTTTTGTTTTTGTTGTTGTTATTGTTGTTGTTGTTGTTGTGTGTGTGGGTGTGTCTCTTATACTTTGATCATTACAAGGTGGGACCTTATTTTTCTTTCCTCTCATGATCACCTGGAGACCTGAGCACACTTCAGAGCTTGAGAGATGTTAGCGGAGTATAAAATGCCCTCATGCAAACCAGGCCAACAGTTGAAAACTTAATCACCAAGCCAACGGAATGGAGAGAAAGAAAGAGAACAAAAAGAAAGATAAGTAAGCAAGCTTAGTTGTGTGTAACATCACATGTCATACTAGTCTGAGATAGAGAGAAGCCTGAGAATGAGGTTGTAGAAAAGGCCCTGGAAGGGAGATAGGCCTGGAGTAATTTCCAAGTGGAAGATGCTTTAATGTGGTTCTAAAGCCCCTTGTGGGGATAAACTGAGACACACCCTGGTAAACCTCATGCTTTAGTTGACCACTCCCTTAGATGGACTCACACCATGATCCCCCTATGTTTACCTGTTGAAAGTTGCTGATGGCCAGTGGATTTCTGATTTGTACCCACAAGTGGGCCAGAGTCCCACAGCAGGCAACTGGCTCTTCCTGCACACACTACGGTTCCTGATATGGGTCATCAGAACTAGGACAGGGTTTTATTGGTCTAGGCTTGTTGATAAAAGGTGGAAGTCAGGGTAGATGACAGAACTTCAGTGAAAGTGAATATTGATAGTAGTAGGTTCAGAGATGAAAAAGGTGGGACAGTTGTATTTCAGATGACCAGTATGTGGATGGAGGAATTTTCCTAGGCATTACTATGCTCCCTACATCCGTCTGTCCATAATGGTCAGCTAGGTGTATCCAGCTAGGTGGATACAAATGTGAAAGGCCTTAACAACATCACTTAAACTAGGGCTGCAAACTGGGATTTACGGCCAGAGAGAGCAGGTAGATCAGAGGCAAAAAGATAAAAAAAAGATGGGATTGGAAAAATCAGGAGTCAAAAATGTACCACAGCTATAAGAATGTTCTCACAGTTGAAGGAAGAGTAGTCAGAGATGCAGCACAAAGTGTGGGATTTATTCCATACAAATATTGTTTTCAATTCAGGCTTTTTACATACAGAGTTCATATGTTAGAAGTTTAAGCCATTCAATTACATATTAATTTATTCTCTCATTCAGTTTCTGAACAGTTTTGGAAACTGGTGAAAATGGTGGGAGGGACTAGATGGAAGGAAGCAAGGAAGATAAACATATATAAAGAGTAATTCTAATCTTTAAGCAGTTTACAAGAATCTCTGCTTTGAGGTGTAAACTCTGGTAGAGTTTGGACTTTGTTTTTGTAGCCCACAATAAATGCATATGAAGGCGATTTATTGAAAGAATAAACATTGACTTCTACAAATCAAAAGAATTTTAGAGCCTTCCAAAGTTGCTGTGGCTACAATTTCGTAGCTCTTTAAAAAAAAAAAAATTTTTTTATTTATTTATTTTTTAGAGATGGGGAGGGAGGGAGAAATACAGGGAAAGAAACAGCAATGTGTGAGAGATACTTTGATCAGTTGCCTTTCATATGCACCCTGACCAGGGACAGAACCTGTAACCCAGCCATATGCCCTGACCGAGTGCTCAGTGAATTTCTGTTGCATGAATAACATTATTAATTATTTATATTTAAAATAAACTTTTATAGACAATTGCATATTTGGATTAGGAGATTAATAAATGGTGTCTATTAAAGTCATCTGCATTATTGTTCTTTACTACAAAAATGAGTGGTGATTATGAACTTTGAACATTAAAATCTCAATTTTTGGGTTTAATCTTAGAGATGGCGGGTATGGCCTGGGCAGTGTGTTCTTGAACAATTTTTCAGGTAATTCTAATATGTGGCCTAGGTAGAAAACCATGAAGAATCACTGAAGACTGTGATCATTCCATCTTTATGGTGGTGAGTACACTAGTGTCACATTCTAGGAAACAGCTAACACACTCATCAAAATTAGTTTGTAGATGTACTCACTTCCTACCTGTTCTTGCCATTATTGAATAATCTAATACCTTCCCTCTACATCTTACACTTCTTATAATCAATCATATTACAACCTAGTTCGCAGTCCAGCAGCCATGAGGGCATTCCTAATTTTAGTTTATGAGACATAAATGCAGGTATTATTAATCCAGACATTTTGAATCCATGGAATCAAGTAAGAAGCATGACATATCTTTAAGTGTGAGCTATTTCCAAGTGGAATGTTATCAAAGTTGGCAGGGAAATGTTGGTAACCCCTTTGCACTCATAGATGTAGATTTTATTGTCTCTGGCTCTGTCTGGCCTTAGCATTCTTTCAATGTGCATTTCTATACAAATTAGAAAAGCATGAGTTAAGATGACGAACTCATGCATCTGGCCACAGTTGTTCAGAACAATTCAACATGTCAAGCTGAGGTCAAGTGAATAGGGAATGTCATTACTAAATGGTAACATTTTCTGAGAGCTTTAAAGAAATTCAAGTCTTTTTAAAACCTACATTTATTTTATCTTTTTTTTTTTTTTTTTTTTTTGTTCAGGGTGATAGGTTGTACTTCCAGTTCTTGTCAGAGATTTTTACATGAAAATAACTTTAAATTTAACTATTCTAGAAATCAACTTTCCAAATAATATTCTAGGCAGCCCCAGTAGAAGACATACAGTTTTGTTTGAGATACAGAGTTCTTTTAAAATTTCGTGAGATGTACTTGATTATTAGTAAAGTTGATGTGACAGGTGCTTTTTAAAGCCCTTTGATATATTTACAAAGACACAGGGGATTAGGTCATGTTTTAAAATTTCAGGACCTAAATTATAGGTATTAATTTAATCTTCTTGCTACTTAAATTTAAAATGCTACAATATTCAGAAATTTAGGACACACCTGTACTAGCTTAGAAGCTAACAAAATGAACTGCATATATCTGTGCAACTATGTTGTGCTATAAAATATATTACGTAATGTCAAGCTAATGATATAGCAGTTATGGTACAAAGGTTGAGAACATGGATCAATGGCCTAGTTGGATTATTAAGGCAGCATTTTAGTGACTATTACCCCTCTAATGCTGGCAAGAAATAAAGTCACATAGTGAACTAGAGAAAACCAGGTGCGTTCACCTCATTGTTGTCTCTGGAATAGAGGCAAGTGGAAATAAATAGCTAGATGTATAGTGGATTGCTAAAGCAGAAACTGTTGGTGCCTCATACATATCCTTTGAACCTGAACATTTCTTAGACTCATACTGATGTCAGCATCTCCAAATTTTTGCCTAAGAACTTTTCCAAAGCAATGACACCTGCTGGCCGCTCTGCAGGACAGGCTGAAGGAGCCCTAAACCAGTGACAGATGGGAGTAGATGGGTAAATACCCTGATCACTTTTCCTTATGTAAGAGAACTCTGAAGTTCTAGTCCATCTCCCAGATTTCCCTAGTTGGATTATCTCCAGCTGTTCAAAGAGGGGGCTTGGTAGATAACACACACTTGATTGTTTTGTTTCTTCTGTCTCTATGTTACTTTCCTAATACCCTACCACTCTTTCCTCCACCTCCCAAACATGTTCTTGTCTTAGGATCCACTTTTGTGGGAACTCAAATTATGAATATGCTTTTTTATTTTGTTTTAAAATGGATACTTATGGAAATTCACCCAAAACGCATTTGCAAAGCAATACCCTAGGAACTCTGTGGCTCTGAACAACTCACAACATCTTCCTGAACCTCAGTTTCCTTATTTAAAAACTTAACAGATGGAACAAATGATCTCATTCTAAGATTCTATTACTTTAAGACCTAAATTGAGCTGCCATTCTCCCTCATCTTAGCATTATTTCTGCAACTTACTGCTGAGTGTTATGGCTCCATTCTGGCAAAGACTCTTTCCAACACCAGCAGAGCTTCTGAAAAGGCTTTCTGCTGGATGCATTCTTTGGTTTTCACCTGTCATCATCAACTCAGGCTCTGGGCACCATTCCTCCTACTGCTTCCCTTTCCTCTGAGGTTGACAGCTGCAGCTTCAGCTCTAGAGCATGAGAATTTCAGGCCTCTTCTCTGTGAAACACCACTTTCTTCTCCTCCCCTCCCAGGTTTGCTGTGTCTTGATGCAATCAGACTCTGCCCCTCAGTGGGCTCCCACAGTTACTCTCTGCATGAGGTGTTAGCACTGGTTCCTTGATCTGATTTCATTTGGACAGGTTAATAAAAAGGGATTTCATAGCATACTCAGAAGACATGGACAGCATGACAGGCTGGTTCCACAGATGATGATGGTTCCTTTTCAGGTGGTTGAAGTAATGGTGCCAACCACCAGCAAGGCTTGCCTTCGGGACATGAAAGTAAAGACAAAAGGAAATGTGTGGTAAGTGGGGGAAGGCATGCTCTACAATATTTCTTTTTAAGAATGCAAATACAGTTGTTATTTTCCATGCCCTGGCTGGTCTGGAGAGGTCTGTCTTGGGTTTCCTGATTACTTGCAGCTCTCCAGTCTGTTCTCCTGGCAAGGAGAAATGCATTTAGACTTTGGCTACTTGTTTTCTTTTGCTTGCAGCTATTTTTAGATTTAGAATAGACTCATGAATAGAGTACTATGGAGAGAGCCTTATGTAGTCCACATGGCATCACTGTTGCTCAGAAGGGGCTTTCTGCAAAAGGGCTGTCATTCATCATGCTTTTCAGGTGGGTTATCTCAGTTTACCAGCACTTTGACATCTGAAGCCTTAGGATCATGGTAATTTCACCAGGCATCTTGCCATCTGAATGAAAGAGAACAGATCTATGATATATGCGGACTTGTTGCCATCTGAATGAATGAGAACAGATCTATGATATATGTGGACTTGATTAGACCCAAAACTAGGCTCTAGAGCACCGAAATAGGACCCTGGACCACCGAACTTCATGGAGGAGCCAGATTGCCAGCAATCAGAGGCCCCCATCCCCCACTAAAGGAGTGAACTGAGATAACCGTGATTTTCAAATCCAACAGAGCTTCCAATGTAGGGTTGGTAGCCTTATTCACATCTAGTGTCTACTAAGGTGCCTTTGAAGATTTTAGAGTCTTCCAAGTTGCTTTACTCCCCATTGGTTCTGAGTGAGCTAAACTTGGTTGTATGATTGTTTTGAACTACAGGTTAGCAGGTCATTT
The DNA here is from genome assembly GCA_004026585.1 of Noctilio leporinus. NCBI lineage: Eukaryota > Metazoa > Chordata > Mammalia > Chiroptera > Noctilionidae > Noctilio > Noctilio leporinus. The sequence goes on from PVIW01001028.1 coordinate 260,705, forward strand.
TTAAGCTTCCAAAAATCTTCCAAATTCAAATCTGATCAAAGGAAGATTGGGCTAACAAAGGAGGAGAAATTCAGAACACCTTCTCTTTTGCCTAGAGTGGAGCATGACCTCAGGGAAGGGAGGGTGACAGATCCAGCCCACCTCTGGTCATTCCCTACAAATAATTGGGGCTTGGTTTAGAGGTCACTCCAGACAAAGGGAGTTCAGAAAGGTATTTGTCTTGGGTCTTGCATTATGTTAGTATTTTTCCTTCACCAGATTTGAAGTTCCTGGATGGTAGTCTCTTCATTTTTCTTATGGTTGATTGTTGATACCTTTACTCAACCTTAGTGTGTCAGAGACAATCATTCTTAATCAAACATGCCTTACATGTTCCCTGGCCCCCAGAAGTTAGGTGGACCATCTGGATAGTTGGCCAATGGAACAATCATCAGTACTATGCCAAATCAGGGAATAACCCATGAATGACCCTGCGGTGGCCCTCTCCTCTTTTGGAGGATGACAATGTTCCAGAGGGTGGTGCCTCTGTCCTTTTGTGTTCATGAGTGACTGTGAGGGACAGCCCTATTTGAACTTGTAGTAAGCATGTATTGTCTGTGAGAAATACTTTTATGGTATTAAGTCATGGAGATTTTAGGGTTCTTTGATCAAACAGTACAATGGGTCTGCCATGACTGATGCAGAAATTCATACCTGAAAGAGGGTGGTGCAGAACCAAAATACAAAAAGATCTTGCTTTGGTCTAGTGAGCTGGTCACAAGAAATAATAACTTGATAATTGGAAATCGGAAAGGTGGCGATTGTGGAATGTGCACTCCCCCAAATTAACCTCTTGATAAGACAAAGTTGAGATACTGCTTACTGCAGTGAGGAAGAACATCACCTTGACCAAACCTCTCAGGAAGGGTCATGATGTAACAGTGTAAGATAAGTGGGCATATGACATGGACAGGTTGGTGGATCATTCCTTTGTTAGAGCAAGGGTATGTATAAATAGCCCTCACTAATTTGGGTTCTAACTACATTTTGTGTTTGGTACAGTAAATTTGAACTGTAGACATTATTTAAAAGCTCTGCTCATTGGAAAACAGTTTTAAAATAATAGATTTTTAGGATGCAGCGGTTGCAGAGTACAGCTATCCTTCCATGAACTACCTACACAAAGTATTCTCTTTCTTAAGTAGACCTCAAGATCATTTAGCAGTTAGAAATGCTCTCTTGATTTTATCAGTTGCCAAACCACAGGGAACTACTCTAGGCTTTTAATATATTATTATTTTAGCCCTGTAACTCAGCAGAAATGCACAGTGGGCCTTTATTCATATTGTTTCCTTTCCCTTGCTTCTCATCTCTGCCCTGAGTTCTTCTAGGCACAGATGTAATGATTTAATGATACATTCTCTCCTTGGGTCCTTCACAGATCCCTCAATCAGAGCTAATCCAACCTTACTTTGTGCTCTCAAAGCACTTTATTTATCTTTCTACTAAATATGGGTTGACTTTGTATTAACAGTTATTTGTGTTTGTGTCCCTTTTGTGACTTCTTCAATCCCCATGCATAGAATAAATTTTCCTGAATTTCAGATGATGTGGGTCCTAGGTTGAAAAAATTAACTGTTAAGTCAGTTATTTCCAACTAATTTGAGTGAATAAGTTTCTCTTGTTCACTTTTTCAATGTCTATTAGTCAGGATAGGATAGGTTATAGTACTGTAACAGCAACTTCCCCAAATATCCATGGCTTGACACATACAAGTTGATATCTCAGTCACACTACATGTATGGGATAGAGTTCTGCATCATCAGTATCTCAGAGATCCAGGGTGACAGATAAGTTGCCATTTGGAACATTCCTGGTAGTTGTAATAGAAAGTACGAATCTGGAGAATCAAATAGGAACTTTCCAAGGTTTCAGCCTTAACAGTTCATGGAGGGATAGCTTTTAAAATGTCCAGGAGACACAGGGTTCTGAAAACTGTATTTTAAAACTATTATTCAATGTGCATGGTTTATCAGCAACAATTTCATATTCAATTCTGTTGTGCTGAAACCAAAACAAAGCTAGAGACCAAATTAGCAAAGACTTACTCATATGCTTGCAAGGCAAACATCTTGTGCTCCTGCAGGAGGTCAAAGAGGGTTTGAAGGGAGAATAAACTTTGTGGAGTGAAAACTGGACAGTCTATTGTGGTAAGATTTTTGGAAGGGGCATGGGGAAGTTTTGTGTTTGCCCTTGTTTGGTTGCAAGTGATAAGAAAAAAGAAATAAATAAACAACAACAACAATAACAAATAGGGATAAACTTTCAAAGAGGAAGAGACTGTTTAATCTGTGGTTGGCCATTTCTTAGAAATAGTGGGTGTTTATAGAATGTTCTTTATGGCTAAACTGATAGAATATTTGGGTCATGGTCCTCAGGTTTGGTGGTGGTGACAGGTTCTCAACAGAATTATTAATGTTACTGAGTTTTGGAAGCAGCATTGAGTTGCTGCATTCTCATCTACTATGATGAACTATGAGGGCTTGGACCCATCAATAAATCTCTCCTGACTGCACTTGATTCATACAGTGAATTCAATAACATCTAAGTTATCTTCAGATAGTAACATGTCTAGGATCCCATGATGATGGCCACACATGAACTTAATTACCTTATGTTTATCAATTGTTAATTGAGATGAATAGCAATTTGTCTGTTAGAATGGTTACAGGGAGAAATCATGTTACATCAGGAGCCTGATAAATGAATACGCTTACCAAGTTATGGAACTCTCCACAATAACCAGCCATTCTCTGTTCTTCAAAGGCGATGGCTTTTGGGGGTCCTCCTTTCTAGCATATGTGTCTGTGGCTCAAGAGACTGGTAGGGGTGTGCCCTTCTCTTGTCACATCCCCAGAGTAAAGGTTTTTCTTAAATTGTGGATACAGCTTTGTCTTCCAGAAACTAAGGCCATTCATGACCCTGCCATTTAGATGTGCAGTCAGCTGGAAACCTTTATTCAGAGGAGCTGCTCCTGGCTTAGTGGCTGCCAGGCTGATGCCACTTGCCCAGCTGCCCACAGCCATGCCACAAAATTGAAATCTTTGCCCTGAAACAACCTGGATCCCTCCCTGCATATGGTTTCTCCACTTCAGCACACCAAAGTCTGCGGCAGAGTTCACCTCAGGGCAGAAAGTACTGTCATGATTTTAGAAGTTGGATAGCAGTCCTCTTTTCATGTAAATTATAAAAAATGGAGGCTCAACAATAATTGGAGGGTGTATTTGTCAATGGCCAGTATTTTGCTAATGCCTGCCTCTAAATCACAAAGTAGGGATCTCTCTAAACTTCCATGGAAAAAGGTATCATTTGCCAGTTCAAGTAAGACACTTGAATGTGGCACAGTAGGAGAAATATGGATATTAATTTGGCTCTTACTATGTGCCAAATTTGTTACATGTATAAGGACATTTAATCATCAAAATGATTTGAGTTGGAAGTTTGTTGCTATTTATCCCCATTTTACAAATGAGAAAAATGAGAAAGATTGAGCAAGTTACCTAAGGTTATACATAGAATAATGCCATACTCTAGTAATGTCATTATATAGCAAGCAGGCTTTCTATTTTAATTTTAATTTTTTGCTCAGGCTGTATATTTTTACTTTGGAAAAAATTAATGGGTATCTTAAGTTTATTTTACTTTTAAATTATTACCTCAAAAATGCTTCAATACAACCGGGCCTTAGTTTTGTGAGTGACTCACACAGAGTTGTTGTTGGTTGGTACAGTTGTGTATGAGCATCTGCCATTATATATTTCAAGTTGCATTACTCCAGAAAAAATGAAAAAGATATGTTCTTCATTTTACACCCGGTGGAGGTCACGGTTGGTGCCACGTTCCCTGGTAAAATATAATACTTGAACTCTGCCCCTCAATCTGACAAAAGTTGTTGCTTAAAAAAAATAATTTCAGTGAATAAAAGAAGCTTATTGCTTTTTGTGGGTACCAAGAAAAGCAGTGGGGGAAGCCCTCATGCACCCCTCTTTCTTACTTTGATTGTCCATCTGTAAAATGGGGATTTGGAGTGACCTTTAATAGAATGCTTGCTGAGCAGACTGAAATGCACCAGGCAGATGGCAAGTGTGACTCTTTTTGCATATGGCCCTTTTGCAGAGGGTAGGGCTGGGAGAAAAGTTCCCCGAGTCTTTGCAGGCACAGGCTTAGATGAACATTTATGAAGTGCTTATAATTGTGTAGTATATAACTTGGTGGGCACATATATTTGGTTTGAATCTTAATGAGCTAGGGCTATTTTTTTTTAAAGTTCCCTCTCTGTTTTCCTGGCATAATATTTTGAACAGCAGCAATGCAATCTGTTGTTTGTTTAGAAAAGATGGCAGAAGGGTGCATATTGTGTGTGTTTGTGTGCGTGTGAGTATTTTGTGGAGCAGGCTACTCATATAAGATACCTTCACAGTCCAGCAAAAGAGAAATTCTTAGTCATCATCATTTGGGAAGAGTGTAAGGTTTGAAATAAATGAGTCAAAGCTATACTGCTATGGTGGGCACAGAGCAGAGAAAACCTCCTCTTCATCCTTTCCTCCCTAATGTGGGCACATACATATATGCACATATACATGTGGGCACACATACTGCAGAAGTGAATTTTCATCCCATGGTCTTTCTGAAGTAGAGGTTGTCTGTCCTTGGCTTCAGCGGCCCCATCTTTTCCTCCCTATCACTCTCACCCCCTCCTATCTTGGAGGCTGGTTCTGCTGGAGAGTAGAGGAAGCCTCTGAGCTGGTGGAAGAATCACCATAGCAACATGGCACTGAGTCCTGACCGCAAAGGTCTCATCCATGCTTGGCTTTTGATCTTAGCCCAAATGAAGCATACGGGGGTCTTTCTCATGGCTCAATCAGTGGTGACTTTAAGCTACCTTTCCCCACTCCCCAGGTTGGCCCATATTCCTGGCCTCTTTACACTTTTATGAATTGAATATTTTCTTTTTTTCTCTCTATCAGATTGGAAATTCTCATTGCCAATTTATTTACATGTTTCAGATAACAAGCCAGCCTTACCCAAAGGTACAGTTGGCAGGTACCCACTGTTGTGATTCAGGGCTCATGGGAAGGGCTCCCCCTGAATAAATATGTTGCTCAGAAGAGAAAGGGATGCTTGGAGAAAAAAGCAGCATTTCTAGGCTGGTGAAGCAAATGCTGGTGTTTGAGTTAGGAGATGGGGTTCAACTCTATTTCCTATAAACAGCATAGAAATGGACTAAAAGGTTTTTGGTTTTATTTTGTTTTTGCAAATGACTGAACTATAGGTATACTCAGCAATATGGATGAATCCTAGCACTGTGATACTGAGTGTAAAAAATAATCTCTAGAAGGCTACCTAATACATGAGAAAGTTCAAAAACTATTACAACTAAACAATATTGTTTAAGCATGCTTATATTGTGAAAACAAAGTGTACGTGTATGTAAAAGAATAATAAATATTCTGTCAACTTTGAGTCATAAGGATAGGGGTGGAAAGGGGTGGTGGATGTAACTTCCTGTCAGTTGTAAGTCATTGGGTTTGGTAGTGAGTTTGTGGATATTCATGATTTTATTTTATTTTATTTTATTTTTTTAAGATTTTATTATTTCCATAGAGAGAGGAAGGGAGAGAGGCAGAGAGGGAGAGAAACATCAATGTATGGTTGCCCTTCACCTGCCTCCAGCCACGGACCTGGCCTGGAGACCTGGCTTGCAACCTGGTTATGTGCCCTGGCTGGGGAATCGAACCAGCAACCTTTGGGTTCGCAGGCCGGCACCTTATCCACTGCGCTACCAGCCAGGGCTCATGATTTTATTTTAAATTTCTTTATTGATTAAAGGAAGAAGAACAATATCTGGACCAGTAATTTTCCTCATAAGCTCTATTTTTGTATGTTTATCTTTCCTTTTGATAGGTGATTTCCATTTATTCCTCTTAAGATGAATAGCAAGATGGTACTTTTGATACATGAAATATGTGGAAAAGAAGGGTACTCCTAACTTTTGCAGTTAAACTTTGCAAGACCAAACAATTCTTTAAAAAAAAAATGATTTAAACATGTAAAACATATTTCATTCAAGTTCTAAATCATTTTTGAAAACTCTTGAGGAAATTTCAGAACCTGAAGGTTTTGGGGTTATTTCTTTCAATCTGAAAAATGAGTGTCAGACAAAGTGCAGTATGACATTACAGCATTTCCTATATCATACCCTTAAAAAATGGATACATGTGGCCTGTGTATTGAAATCCATCCAAGGGAGGATTCCATATGCTTTTCCACTCATGCATTGACTTTTCTCCAGAGACTTGGAATTTCAACTAGTTCCCACAGAATATTTTGTTTCCGTATGAGGCTTTAGTATAAATGTACAACAGAGGTGCTAGACACCAATTTAAGTTGCATACCCCACAGTCTGGAAGGGATTAATCAAGGCCCTATTTGTATAAGGGACCAAGGTGTTTTATGAAAAGAATTCATCTCAAGTGAGGAGAATATGGAAACTGTACACAAGCTTAGTCCCAGGACAATGAGCTCTAGTCAAAAGAGTGCCAATTTCTAGCAGAGAAAGCAATATACTTTTCATATTCTTCGTTGTCAATCTGGGACTTAAGTAGACTTCAGAGGGGTCAAATATAATAGAGTTGGAGCATGAAGGAAACTCTGTATGTCCCTTGAAGCTACTTGCTACTCCCTGTTGTGGAATCTTAACTAGCAGTGCAATGATTGGATGACCCAGAATCCCTCACTTCCTCACTGGGAAGCAATGCAGCTTTGGCTTCTTGCCGTAAGACCCTGTTTGTAGAACGGAACAGAACTAAAAGTGACCAGCCAAAGTGGAGCTCAGGACCTGTCTTTGATGTGTAGGGGAAGAAGAGTTCTAGTTCCTGGAAAAGTCAGGGGCTGGATATGATAGAGACCATCAGGATCCCAATCGGGAGGCAAACAGGTCCCTTTAAAATGGCTTTGTATCAGTCACCAACTTGGAACTAGTTATTGTAGAGGCTGCTACTAAGATTTTTCTAAAATCTTTAATATTGGTCTTTTGGGTTTGAATAACACACCACAATTTTGAAAATTTGCTTTCAGTACAGGAAATGATATTAATTTTTCAAAATACATGGTTATTTTAGACTTGAAAGTAATGTGATTGAATGCTTCATGCTTCACTGGTTGACAACCATACATTAAGGAATTATAAAGAAGAGAGAGGCATTGCATTTCTGAATGGAAGGCATGTAATGAAGAACCAATTTTTATGACTGCGTTTCATCGCATTTTTAATTTTAAAATTGAAATAATGGTTTTATAGTTCTTCTGAGATATTTTAGAGGTTGATTATTCAGAGCTTTTTATAATAATAAACATGTACCTTTTATAGCATGCCCATGATTATAAAACACAATTGTACATCTTGCAATGAAGTTTTTAAAAAATAAAGCATATTTCTTCAAGGTGAATACTCTTTCTGATTGAAGTTTATCATAAGATTAAAAATAAATTCCTCCAGAGGATAAGTCACCAATGGAGAGATTTGAAGTATTTTTGAGGTAAAAGCAATTAAAATGTTGCCAATTTTAGAGCTATTGGGCCTCAGTAGTACATCACTGGATTATAGAATATTGGCTTGAGAGTTTCAGACTAGAAATTTGCATTTTTCTTACAACTTTCTTCTTGTTAGGGCATTTTCTTTACTTGTTCTTAGTGCTATGCATCACTCTTTCCTTATTTCCTATTGGGTCAGGTGGGCCTATCAAATTTTTGCCACATCAAAAGCAGCAAAACTTTGTTGCTTCCCTCCTTAGTTTGCAAGCTAAAACCATGCTTAGGTCACTACTATTGTCCTTATTTGTCCTTCAGTATGGTTGGCTGCAACACTGCACTTGGCCAGCGGGTCTCATCCTATCACCCGTGACTCACAAATCCCTAAGTTCAAGGTTTCAGGAAGATGTTCGGTCCTACGGGTTTGATAAAGTTTTATAAACTGGAAAGCCTACCTTTCAATTCACTTAGAACCAGGCACACTTGTACCGTCAGCATTTCCCATTTATAATAGCTCCATTGCTGAACGGTGAGACGTTGGCATTTTGTTCTCACAAATGGTATCAAATACAAACACATAATTAACTTATCTTAGCGCTCCTCTCAAAGTGAGGCAGCTTCTGCCAATCCACGCAGCTTCCAGGACAGATAACGGAGATGGTGAGGAGCATTGGCTTGGCTGTCTGCTGTATCTCTTTCTCTATCCATATAGAGATAGGGTTTTTTCTCATCACCTTCAAATCCCCTTAAAGCTCCATCTCTAGACTTGATCTTCCAACTGCAGGTCCAGACGCAGCTTCCGAAGCTGCCACCCGTCTTTGAGTGAGCCCTGGACTTCCCCACCTCTCGTTCTTGTCTGACATGCTCCCTCTGCAACTCGTCTGCAGTAACAAGAATGAACATGTCAACACTCTCATTTTTGAATTTGCGCCGTTACAAAGTTTTGAAATGATCATGCCTACACCCTTCACCTAATCAACACGGGGTTGAATAAATACAGTAGTCAGTCAGAATTAGGGATGGAGTTAGACAAAATGGCCTGAACGCCCTGGAAAAATCTTGACTCTCTCTGAATCTCAAGCTGGAAGCAACACATCAGCGCGGAAGTCACGTGCTTTTTCGCCGCTGCTTCCTCGCTCATCTTCGCCCCCATATCCGTTCATCACAAAGCCCTGTCTTAGATCACAATCTCTTTTACTTCTTTCAATCTCCACTTTAATCCAAGTTATCGCCTGCTTTAAAACAGCTTTCTAATCTGTATTTCTGCTCTTCCCTGGCTGCCTTCTAATCTGTCCTATGTAGTCGGGCCAGAGTAAAATGGAGAAAATGACCTTCTAATTATGCTCTTTCCTACAGTGACTTCCCATGGATTTTAGGATTGAATCTCAAAGTGTAAACTGAATAACAAGCCCTCAATGGTCTGTGCCTGAGGGCTTGCTGTTGCCATTGCCACCCCTCTGCCCCAGACTAGGAATGACGATTTCTAGAATCCCCTTTCCTCTGTGGTCCTGGGTTAGAAATTGCCCACAAGAGGCCCTGATGTGGTGTTGGAGAGGCAGGGGTGAAGGGACGCCCTTACCCTCAGGCAGCTGTGGGATTCAGGCATGGAGCTTCCTGGAAACTCTCACTCTGCATCCTGGTGGGGTTTTCAAGCTTCCACCTGTCCTCCAGTACCCTGGGCTGAAGCCCTTGGTGACCTTTCCTCTGTTTTTCCAGCTGTATGTTTCCAGACTTTCCTCTGCCTGCCCTTCATCCTGTCCTGTGAGCCCTAGTTCCTATATCACCCACACCTGCCTACCTCTTCTGCTCATGCTCTGCATTCACTTTAAAGTTGTAAAAACCTTGCCATTCCCTATTATCATAGGTTCCTTCTTTGAACCTTTTCTCAAAGGCTTCCTTCTTCCCATACAGGCATCCTTTCACCAAGTAGCTGTAACTTAACCATCCAGGCCTGAACCTACTTCTCTCTTTCCCAGAGAATTCTCCCCTGGACCCTAGCTTTGTTCACATCCCTCAATTATGTATTTTTCTACATTTATTTAGATGATGATTCTCGTAAAGACTCTTTTGCATAGGACTATTAGCTCCATATGAGCAGGGATCTGTTTTCCTCAGGATCTAGTTTAGTGCTTGACACTTAATAGGCCTTTGGTAAATATTTGTTGGGTGAATAAATGAATGAGACAGGTGGGATGGGTTTATGAATCCATTTATTGGGTACAGTGGACCAGATACAAAGACGATCATGTTGAACCAATGCGTATCTTGTACTCTTTGATCTGACTTGTTTATCCAGGCTTCTTTTTTTCAAAGACACATTTTTCCTTTAGCTTGTTTATGTGATGATTCCAGCCTCCCATTTTTAAATGTACTCATGGTAATGAACAACTTTAATGCATGATGACTTACACTTTAATTTTTAAAAATTGTGCCCTTTACATGAAAAGCCTGAAGGCACATGCTCAGGAAAATATACTAATAATGAAAAGATCTGAAGTTCCTAGCAGTGAAATTAATAAAATATCAAGCAGTACCCAGGCGGTGGCCGCATCTCACCCTACACAGGTTGCAGGCTTGTCCTCTGCTCAGGGACACCCTGCCCCCAAGCAGTGTGTCCGTGTGTATGTTCTGAATGCCAATGATTGTGATGAATAACACTTCATACTTGAATATTATACAGCACACATTATAATTCCCGATCTTTTCATAACAGATATATTTTTTTTCTCCACTGTCTCCAAATGCTATTTTCATGGCTAATATATCCCACAAGATAGTGCTCAGGATAATTTAGGCCAGATATTTTTTGCCTAATTACCTGAGCTATTGTTGTTGTTTTCCACATTCCCTTGGCCTGAAAGCCAGTTCCTCTGTGAACACTGAGTTATGGCAAGAATAGAATGATAGTTCCCAGGGTATCATGCTGATGAAGAAAAGAATGGTGCCAATGGCAGGGCACAGATCGAAGCCAGGGAATGTCATCTCTTCTTCAAAGTAGGGGTCCTAAGTAAATGGAACACATCAAGGTTAATGATGATCTTGAGCAGCTATAAAGCTTCTTTTTCCTCTTCCTATAGGGTTTCTCTTCTTGTCCAATTTCCCAGCCTTTTTCAAACTAAAGTAGGTAAAACACACACTGAATAAGCAGAGCTTCTCTCTCTGTAAAGTCTGTTGACACATACAGAATTTTACCTGAATAACCATACCTTTCAAACCTTTCTGCTCATCGGGTGGTATTACACCTGTCTAAAAGGGTGCATACTTTACAATAAATCTATTCAATCAGCTTTAGTATCTTGTTTATCATGGATTTTTTTTGGCACTAATGTTGGTCTTTCAAATACTGCATTAAAATGTTTATCTTGACTACTGAGTTTTTGGCACACTGTTAAATTTTGGGCCCGAAATGGCTACTTCATTCTATTCTAGGTCTGCCAGCACAGAGGCAGAGTTCCCTTTGGTGTGGATGGTTATGAAGTTCGTTAATGACATGTCATCAGTTACATACAGTGGTTTTCTTTCCAGTTTAAAAGCCCAGCTATTATTTTACGATGAACCAGACTATTGGAATTGTGATGCTGTTTGTTTTGTCCAGCTCAATGTGATCATTTAAACAGTAATCTTTAGAAATAGAAAGCTGTTTATAGTTCTCAAGTGGATCTCACTCTTTTGGAAAAAAATAGTGTGGCAAAAGGGATTGAGTTCCTCTTTATGCTTGTTGGTACCTGGGCAACCTGAGAATCTCACCATACACACTGCGCAGATTCATATGAGCTGCTTAGATTGCATTGGGGAACCTTTTATTGTGGGGGGTCATTTTCGTTTTCTGAAAGTAGCCTCTTTGGGGCCATGGACACCTGGGGTCATGCTGTCCAGCCTGCCTTGAAGCCACACACAAGTCAATAGCTCTGCATTTCAAAGACAATCAGCCTCAGGCAAGCACAGACTTGGCCTGCACCAAAAACTCAAACAGACCACGCTGTGAGGGGGAATTGTTAGGCTAGGGCATATTTAAAGGCCAGGGACTTGCCCCAAAGAGACAAACAGCAGAGAAAATATGTGAAATCATAGTTAAGATAACTTTGTCCTCCCAGGAAACATTGAAATCAGTTGATCAAGAAGGGCTAATGCTGAAATGACTTTCTTCGTGTGAAGTGGCGAATAGCCTGATAAATTTCACATGGTGGTGACACCATAACTAAGGACAGTTTCTGAGACAACTTTTATTGAAATGGCAAACAGCAACTTTAAAGAATAAAGGAAATGCCAACAGAAATAAAAGGCTCAGAATTCAGGGGACAACGTGGAGAGCTCTGTACACTCAGCCACACAAATTGAAACAACCCAAATAAATGCCAAACGCACAAGAAAATAAATGTAACTTATCAGAGGTTAATGCTTTTTATGTTTTCTTCATATGGTGACTTGTTCTGTGGTCAGATAGAAAGAACTGGGGACCAGGCAGGGCAGGGGGCTTTGCTAATCCATTTTGAGCCACCGTGACCTCAAAAGCCTCTCTGGAGTTTGTTGGCCTCACTCAATTACACACACACACACACACACACACACACACACACATGCATGCACACCACACTACTTACACTACTTTCATGGTATAAAAAGGCCGATAAAGAGGGAGGAATTAGTAAACCTTCTGCTAAATCCAGCATCATTTGGGAGCCCAATGATCACCTCTTGTAATTGCAGGGACAGGAGAGGAAGAGAGGTGCTTAGATATGCAAGCGAGTCAACTCCCTTGGTGTCTTGAAGGGGCTGCTCTCACAGGACAGAGGGTTTGCTGCGGGCAGATCCTCGGAAAGTGTGTGGAGATGAACTCGCCTGCTAACAGGACAGTTGAAGCCCCCGGGAGCTCCTGCCTTGGGATGGGCCGTCCTCGGCCCAGCAGGAAACCTGGCTCCCTGTCTTGGACTCTGCTTTTATGCTATGCGCCCCAGGCTCCACTGGCTTTCTAGATGTTTGGAGATGTTATTTTGGGGGTGGGTGGGTAGAGGTCCTTTCTCTGTATCCACCCGATCACAAAAGGAAGAGACTGCCCACTTTGCTCAGGTATAAACCCAGCCCAAATGTGCACTATAGACCCACAGAGACATTGCACCTTCAGTCAACGAAGCTTATGAAGCTCAGCTGACCTTTGTTCATCCCATTTCTCACTCTTTCCTCCTGCCATTGTGCTGTAAAGCTGACTTAAACAGATGTCGTATTCATCATCTCATACATTCTTTGTTTATAAACAGGTTCTCTGGAGATTCGTACAGATGCCCCCGTGGTAGATGGAATTATTAAGCCCATTCACTGCCTGCCACCTGGTTTCTGCCTCTGCGCCCTTGGCAGCTCCCTGCCCCTCAGCCCGTTGACCTTGGCCTTGGTTATATGATTTGCTTTGGCCAATGGCACATGGGCAGGATGTACATCTCAGTTTGATTCCAAGCCTTGCATGCCCCTACTGGTCCCTTTGTGCTCCTGCCATTGTCACGAGAAGGGCTGCCCTTCAGCCCAGACCCCAGAAGAAGCACATTGGAGAGGAGCTGTTCTGGGAAAGGAGCAGACCTTTGGCAAGAAGACTGTGGCCACCGCAGCTGAAGCGCATCTAGCTGCTTCTGCTGACCTGCAGGTGCAGGAGGGCAAATGCTCTGCCACCTTACACTGCTCCTTGGTGAGCTACTCCTCATCCTTCCAGGCTCAGCTTTCACATGCTAGTGAGACTTTGGACTGAAGTGCCCCCACCTTTGTTAAGTCTGGGATGCCAGGGTTTTCTTGATCCTTTCCTCAGATTATCCTCATGCCCCATACCCTATCAATAGTCAAGTCCTTCCCTGTATCTCTAAGGCCATGAAATAGAATATCGCAATAGCTTCCTGTGTGGTTTCTCTACCCCTTTCCCTCTCTACAGTGTGCTTATATTGTAGTAGTGATATTATATATCACTGTTCTATAACTGAACCCCATATGGCATGTCTCTACCTCCCTGTCACCCTCATCTCCAGCCCTTCTCATCTTCACTCTATGCTCAAATATGCTCTCTCTTTTATTCAAACAAAAATGTATTGGGTCCCTTTTTTTTCCAGTAAACCATACCTGATCAATTCTATCATGAAGTCTCTGCAACTTCACCAACACAATTCCCATTCTAGTTCTTTCCTACTTCTCATTCAAGTCTCAGATTAGTTGTTTTTTGCTCTGAGAACCCTTCTCTGAATGAGGTATCCTTGATATATTCTCCTTAAGTATCCTGCTCATTCCTTGTTTTTGTATGTACATGCACTGCATATTCACTAATGCTGTTTAAAGTGCTGATCAGTTGTAACACCACTGACTGCCTCCTTTTTTTTTCTCTCTCTTCTTCCACTCCTCCTCCTCTTCCTTCTTCAATACTATCTATTTGTATTATGCTTTATTTTTTACACAACATTATTCCAAACACCACTTACATTACATCGTTAAGTTTTTACTAAAACCCCATGAGTAAGCAGGTGGGCATAGTATCTCCATTTAACAGAAAAGAAAGCTGGGCTACATTGACTTTTATAAACTTTTATGGGGTTAATTGACTTTTATAAAGTTACTCCATTACTAAGAGCTAGATTTCCAACTCTCAGCTCAGTTTCGTTCTATTTCACCACATCTTTTTATTTGAAATGTTCTGCTCATAAGGATCCAGGCGTGTTTTGTGGGTCTCCCTCCAACATCTAGGTAGACATTTATATTTATGAAGTTAAGCAAAAAGGTGTATTCTTTCCTCTCTATTCCTGTAGGTGAAGCCTATGGAATGTGATAGTAAAAGACAGATTGTAACAGAAGCTGTCACTGCCTTCAAAAGGTTTAATCAAAGGGTTAAAAAAGTGAAAAGACTTTTTAGAGCATAGGGAAGAAACCTTTTCCCAGTAAATCTGATGATATGCCTGTAATTAAGTCAAATAGGTTAAAGGCTTGTTATGCTAGCATTAACACGTAATTCATCCATTGAATTACAATGAGATTCATGTAAGGATTACACGTAAAATTCCATGTAATGAGATGTATTCATCATCAAAAGCTTTTTGCCCTTTAAGAAAATGTTACAATAATTATCCCATGAACGTGAAAAGTCAATAGAGGTGAAAACGCATGTCTTTTTATACCATCATGGTGATTGTATTTATATTGGCAAGGCCTAACCCTACTGACATTTAACTTTCCAGGGAAAGAACGGGGCTGCTGCCCTCTCCTCACATCTCACCCTTTCCTCTTGGGCCATCCGAGAGTGCCCTTTGCCCTCATTCTCATCTCCTCTACCAGAGATACAGACGCGAGAGTCTTGTTTCTGAACTTACAAAGCAGATAAGTTAGAATGTGATTACTCACTTCACAAAAGGATTCGCTAGAGACCTCCTTTAAAATTTATCTTCCATTTTTTTTTATTGCAGTTTTTCTAAAAATGGGGGCTCAGCAGTATTTAGAATGGGAACTTGAAAGATGATTACACATTTAATGTCAATTAATCCAAAATATGTATATTCTAGATTTACTAATGAAAAATCCTTAAGGATCTTTATATAGACTTTAGTGATTTAAAAGCAGGGTTGAGTTTGGAGAAAGTGTCAATATAACCATTTAAAGAGCTGGCTAAATGCAAAAAATATATAATCCAGCCATGGCACTAAGTTTTTGTTCACGAGCTCAGAGCTACCTAAATGATACCAGACACTAAGTTTAGAAAAAAGGGTTTGACTTTCCACAGAATCTGTATAGAATATAATGCTACATATAGTTGACTTTTAAAATATTCTATTGTTGTCTTTTAGCCAAGGGGAGATAAAATGATGGATATGTTAAATCTAACATTTTAAAGGTAAAGCAGAATAATATATATTGGAGGTTACTGGTATTTCAACAGTTAATTTTTTTATTTTTTAAATTTTATTTATTATTTTTAGAGAGAGGGGAAGGAAGAGAGGCAGAGAAGGAGAGAGACATCAATATATGGTTGTCTTTCACCTGCCTCCAGCCATGGACCTGGCTTGCAACATGGTTATGTTGTCCTGGCTGGGGATCAAACCAGCGACCTTTGGGTTCGCAAGCTGGTGCCTTATCCACTGCGCCACCAGTCAGGGCCTTCAGTAATAAATTCTTTTCTAACTTTAGCCACCACATAAGTAAGGTAAGTTTGTTTGGGGCCATTGACATGTCCCATGAATGAAGGTAGCGGAAGGAGCCATGGGTACTTTTCTTATGTTCACGAATGATTTCAGGCAACATCTGCCCAGTTAGGTAAAAAAAATTTCAAATAATTTTGTGTAAATATGCAAAATACTTCAGAGCAGTAAAATTGCATTGTGGAAGACTTGCTCTTTAAAATAAATATACTCATACTTTAAAAAAGTTGATGTGATGTTTAAAAGATGTTTCAGCTATAAAATATCCTTTTTCTATGGCTGCATAGGAAAATACCTGTCATTCATAGGCTCTTGCTTTCAGTCATGCTTAATAAAGAAGAGTGCCATTTGGAGTACTGGAGAATTTAATTTGATGTGTATCTTTAATGTATGTGTCATGTGATGTCTTAATTTTGTATGGGTCAGCAGGTGATTTTTACAGAGACTGCTATTATCTGAGGTAAATTCTCTAGTGTTCTTCTGTACAGTCTAGTTTCTTTTATATAAAAGAGATAAAGTAAGTGTCTTTATAATACATTTTTTTAAGTACATGAAAACTGATGGAAGATCTTACAGTCTTAAGAATCAAGATAACCATTGCCAGTGCCCACAAAATCAGTTCTAAGGATTAAAGGATAGTGGATGTCTTCTTTGGTTGTCATGGAAGCTTCTAGAAGAAACCATACAATCACCAATGTGCCTGTGAGTAAAGCCTGAGAGTAAAGCCTGTTGGTAACCAGGAGAGATTGTGAATAATCATTGGTGTTCTTCATTATTAAGCTAATTTTCTTCTTCAGTAGTCTTCTATATAGGAGAGATAGACCAAGTTATTTCAAAACAACAACAACTCTAGTCTAAGCTTTACTTCCACCTCCATCATAATTTGGTCAACATTCACGTATACACCCAGTGGTATCTTATTTATTTATTGTATAATGGTCTGTATCAGAAATTTTCTTGGTCCAGGAATGAACACAAAATGTAAACATGAATCATAACCTCAGTTTTTATTTTACTTACAATATAAAAAAGACATAAATAAGATGATTAAATAATCACAATTCAGGATAAAAATGTGATGAAATCAAAAAGAGGTTCACACAAAATATGGGGGCAGGTTGCATCCATTTTTCGGGGAATCAGGCAAAGCTTTACGAGAAATAGAAAATGTGAACTGAGATGACTGGGTTTTTATGAATAGGCAGGAAAAACACTTTTCAGTGGGAGGAATAGCAATAACAATGGCATGAAAACAGTGAAAATTGATATCATCCTTGGGAAATAATGAACAGTTCAGCCTGCCTTTGTTAGTAAATTCTGGAAGCCACTAAATGCCCTTAAGAGGTTGTAATTTATTTAGTAGGAAATGGTGAATCATTGGAAATTTTGGAGCATTATCATGCCATGATCAGAGTAAGGAAGGAAGATTTATCTGGCAGCCGTTTTACAAAGGGGGCCATTTGAAGTCATATTGTAATCAGATGTGTGAGAATTTATGGAAGCCTTAACTATTGTGATAAAGAGTAGCAGATAAAAATCAGGATTAGATGTGGAATGACTTACTTGACATGTGTAGGGTGGGGAAAAGCATTAAGATAAAAACTTAGAGCTAAAAAGATAACAAGTCTTTGAACCTAGGACACTGAGGTGATAACTTCTAACAAAGTTGTGAAATTAGAAGACAATGAGGCTCAGAAGATGATGAGTTGATTTTTGAATATTTGTTCATTCAAAAATCTTTCCTAAAAAACTTCTATACAAATACCCTTTAAATGGTTATTTAAAATGTGCCAGGAAGAAAGTTAATGGAGAAATGATCCTTGTGGAGCTCCAATTGAGTCCTAAAACACTTATTGTTTTAAACATTTAAACAATTAGAAAATTTTAGAAACTGCTTTGTTATGAGGTTCTATCTTTCTCTTTTGGTGTTAAGGTGGCATTATGTTAGGCAATAGTGATGCAACTAGTTAGTTAAAAAAGTCTTTTAATTGTTATGTAATTTTAAAGTTGCAAGGTAGCACAGAGTTTCCAGATAGACTTCACCCAGTTTCCTCTAATGTTAACATTTTACATGATATGATTGCCATGGTCTGAATTCTATTTTGGGGCTTCCTGACAATGTGATTTAAAAAAAAAAAATTGCCTATAGTAAAATTTATTCTTTGTGATGTATATATCTATGGGTTTTGACAACCTAGTTAGTATTTAGCATCATAGTATCGTACAGAATGCTCCCAAGATAGCCAAATTTCCCTTGTGCTGCCCCCACTGATCTGACTTCTGTTCCTTCAGGCTGACCCTTGAAAATGTGATATGAATGGAATTGTACAATATGTAGCTTTTTGGGTGGCTCCTTTTACTTGAAAAATGTGTTTCAGATCCATCCCAATTACTACAGAGGTCAATAGTTCTTTCTTTTTTATTTTGGAGTAGTGGTCCATTGTATGGATATACCACAATTTGTTTATTGATTCCCCTGTTAAATGACATCTGGGTTGTTTCAAGATTTTGTAAATTATAAATAAAAGCTACTATTAATATTTACATACAGGTTTTTGTGTGAATATATGTTTCAATTCACTTGGGTCAATACCTAGATTGACTGTTGTATAATATGCATTTGGATACTATCTATACTATTATTCTAATAGATGAATAGTGATAACTCATGGTTTTATTTTAAACTTATCTAATGGCTAATAAAATTAAGTAGCTTTTTAATATTCATTTGCCCTCTTTATCTCTTCTTCAGTAAGGTGTATGTTGATGTCTATTACAATTTTAAAATTTGGGTTGTTTTTTTATTGTCGAATTTTGAGAATTTTTTTGTGTACTTTAGATACAAGTTCTTTATAAGATATATGCTTTTCAAATGTTTTGACTCATTCTATACCTTTTTGAAAGATTTCTTAAAGTATCTTTTGAAGGGAAAATATTTTTAATTTTTATAAAGTTCTATTCATCAGTTTTTTAGTTTATGGCTGTTGCTTTTGGTGTTGTGTTTCAAACTTTGGCAACATCAAGATCACACAGATCTTCTATGTTTTTTTTCTTTCTAGGAGTTTGAGAAAGCCGTTGTTCTCCACGAAGACATAATAATGTTAAATGTGTATTCACATAACAAAGATTTTCAAAACACATGAAACAGAAAGTAATATAGCTGAAAAGTGAAATAAACAAATCCACAGTTATCCTTGGAGACATTAACACCCTTCTCAGTAACTGAACAAAGCAAGCAGAAAATAAGGAGCAGCACTATCAACCAGTTTGACCCTGCTACTCATTTCTCAAACACTCCACCCAACAGCAGAACACAAATTCAGCAAGACAGACCACATTCTGCATTATAAAGCAATCTTATAAACTTAAAAGACTAGAAATAATACAAAATATGCTCTTAGACCTATTAGAATTAAACTAAAATTCAGTAACAGAGTTATTTTAAGATATCCAAGTATTTGAAAATTTAAATCATACATTTCTAAGTAATGCATGGATAAGAGAAAATCTTTAAGGAAATTATAAAATGTGTTTCATTGAAACAAAGAACAGATGGAACAAATAGGAAATAGTTCTTAGATACTCCCCCATGGTTGTTCACTCCTACTGTTTTTTCTCTTTGTGTTTTAATTTGGGTACTTTTATAGTTCTAAAGTTTAACTATTCTTTACTTGGCTTTGTTGAGTCTACCTATCAACTTATTGATGGCATTCCTCAACTCTGTTACTATGTTATACATACCCAGCATTTATGTTTGATTATTCTCTTACACTTTTAATTTCTCTGCTAAAATTACTCATGTGGTATTGTATGTTGTCACCTTTGCCATTAGATCATTTAACACATTAACCATAGTTATTCTTACATTCCTTTTCAGATAGTTGTAACATCTGTGTCATATCTGAGTTTGGTTTGCTTTGGTCTTTGTTTCTTGGGAGTCTTGGGAGTTAAATTTTTGTTTATTTTTGCTTTTATTTGTACCTTTTGCATACTTTGTTGTTTTTTTGTTGAAAACAGTCATGTTATGTAGTAGCAAAGGCTGAGGTAAATAGTGTTATGCTTTCAAGTAAACGCTTTTTACTATCTTTTAGGCCATTAGTGTAGAAGTTTGTATTACTTTAATCAGGAGTTGGGTTCTTTCCAATTCTCTATGTTCCTGAGCTGAGACTGGTGCTTCCATTACTTTTTTAAATAAAGAGATTTTAACCTAAGGTGTACTGATTAAAAAAAATTCTTTACATTTTTAAGATGTGGTGTGAAGTTTTGCGTTACTGTGGGCAAAAGAGCTTCTGTAACTTTCATACGTTTCTCAAAATGACCCATGATTTATGACATTAAAAATATTTATCCTATCCTCTTCTTATCATTATCAAATGCTATCAAAAAACCTTAATAATAAACTTAAATTGCTATAACAAGTGTTTTTTGCCAAGTTCTAATCAAAGTAAGAAATGGGGATGAATTAGCAAATAATTAGGTGTGGATCCCCAAGCACAAATTTTAGGAAGGGCTACCGTGCAATGTGTTAATTACCAAACTAAACAAATCTCTAATACTTATGCAGTGTAGGAGTCATGTGGGTCGCCTCTACTTATCACTTACTTATTTGAAGAGTTGTAGATGGAACTGATCCAAAAATAACAGATAAGTGATGACTGATTCTGAGACTATTTTAGAAGATAAAAGTAATGGAATGCCTGGTGCCCATGAGACACATCTCTATTTTGATAATAAGAATCAACAAGGAAAAAAAAATGATTTCATTTATTAAAACTGATCTTGTACAAGTTGTCAAAATTATTTACTACATAGTGTGATCTGTGTTATAGAGTACTTAATTGAAAGTTAGGAGAAAACATTTGCATTTTGTTAATTGTTAACCACTTTCTGGTATGTTTTCTTTTGAGAGGTAGAAATTATTATTTCCTTGTGGGCATTTTTATTTTTTCATTTTCTGAAATAGCTTATTGACAATTGTATTAAGAAAATCACATCAAGAAAAGGGAAATATGATTTGATGCCAACTGAAGTGAGTGGTTTTATTACTTGTGGGAAAGGCATTAGGATATACTTCTGTTATGGGCAGAATTTCATCTCTCTAAAAATTCATATGTTGAAGTACTAAAGCCCAGCAGCTCAGAATGTGACTCCATTTAGACATAGGGACTTTAAAAAGGTCTGTAAATTAAAATAAGGTCATATGAGTGGGCCCTAATCCAATATGACTGGTGTCATTAATCTAAAGAGGAGATTTGGACACAGAGATACAGAGAAGAAAGACCATGTGAAGACACAGGAAGAAGGTGGCCATTTGCAAGCTAAGGAGAGATACCTTAGAAGAAACTAAACCTGACTACAGTTTGATATGGATTTTAGCCTTCAAGATTTTGGGCAAAAAAATGTATTTTTCTTAAGCCTCCCAGTCTGTGATATTTATATGGCAGCAGCAATAGAAAATGAATGCAGACTTTATTAACTTGCCACCTTGTTCCATTGTCTCATTTTAAAAGATTACAATTTTAAAGAGAAATTAAGAATATTGTGGATATTCTGTTGGTCAATATTCATTATTCAATTTATAATGAAAATTATGTGTCTCCTTGTATATATTTCCTTCATTAGTTATATGCATGTAATTTTATCTAGTCACTTAAGTTTTCTAGGAAGAACTCTACAAAATGACTACAGTATATATTACCACCTTTGAAGAAAGTGTCATATCAAATGGGAGACATGCAATTCTGCCAAACTATGAGGACAAGGTCATATCTTATAGATATTTAGAAGTTAAAGTTATTTTAATCTGGTACATTGCCAACTATGATGCTATATTTGTGATGATTTTATCAAATTTATGGAAATTAGATATTGTAATAATGTGCACAGAGTATTCAAATGTTTCCAGCTTACATATGTTGGAGATTCTTATACATTTTTCTATGAACAATATTCATTTATTCTAAAATTCAACCATTAAAAAGTCACAAAAATTCAGAAAGGGCATTGAGGCCAATAGACTTTAAAGACAGAATTAACTGGGTCTGAGTCTTTGATCTGCCACCTGTGTGACTTTTGGGCATGCTGTTAATCTCTGAACCTCAATGTTTTTCATCTGTAAAATGGGGATCATTATAGGATATTGTGAATCTCAATTATATAATGGATGTTAAATATTTGACTTATGTGCTCAGTAATGACTATTACCACCATTATCATTAGTTTCAGTAAATTGGTAAATGATAAAACAAAACTTTAACCTAAAGGAGAAGAGAGGAATATGTCAGAGATAGCTTTAGCTTCATAGTTACACAGCAAAGCAGATTAGCTTTGTATAACCACAGCATAAACTTGGTGCATTTAATTTTCATGGCCCTGTAGGGAAAATTAAGGTGTACAGATGAATAACTCAAATGAGACCTTGAAAAAGTTTTTATGGAAACTTCTTCATTTCCTTTCAGGAAGAAGAAAATTGTTCAATATCTTGTGATGAAAATTGTCAGAGGTGAGTTCACTTAAAACATGATAGAGAAAAATAAAGGTTACAATGTTCACTTGTTCTATATATTACAGGGCAAAGTATATGGTGAGGACAATGTATGCCACATCTATAATTAATTCTCTGAGTAGCTTGGTAAGAAAATATTTAACTAAAAATGGTTTTTAGTCACCCCAAGAGTGAGAGTGTGTAATCAGAATACTGTGCTGTTAAACAGCGTGCAGTGAACCAGATACTGTGAATAGTTTCTAAAGCAAGACATTTAATTACATAGAAATTATTTACAAAAGGAAAACTCACCTTAGTCTCTTCTCTTCCTCACAGAAAAAGATGAGATCTAGGGGACTACATACCGGGCATTGAAATTTAACCCTTTATATACCTCCTTGCCCAGGAATGCACTGAATTGCAGAATGTAAGTATCACCAATGGTGGGTATGTTTCCATCTCAGCTACTCTTCAAGTTCTGCAAACAGATATATTGAGCTATGGTAGAGTCCGGTGTGGTGTTTGATGAAATGAAACATAGCCCTTCTAAGGCTTATCTTTTCCTCCATAGAAAAATTATCCAAGAAGAGGGTGACAGATTTTATATTTTTGAACTAGTAGTTATGTTTGGGTCAGTATGTTAGGAATTGTAGTATATTTTGCCTGTATTTACTGTCACAGTGCAAAGGACTTGCTCTGAGTTTGGTAGACACCATTACTTGGATAAGGGACCCCAGATGACTCCTCAGAACTGAACATGTGAAGGTCAAGGAGTCTTGAGGCAAACAATTTAATTGAAAATTGGCAGTAAAAATATTGTCAGCCTGGACAATTAAATATGAGAGGGCATTTATCATTTGGAACCACCATAAACCAGTTGAATTAATGGTACATGTTCCTCTCTATACAATGTGATAGTTTTATCTTTGAAATTACAATGTGAAAGTTGCTTTGCTTAGTACAATGTCTATCATTTTCAGAGTAGATTCACAGTTAAAAAAAATGACCAAGGTCCATGGTGACAGATATGCCCTACTGTGATTCTCTACAGGCCATACATTGTATATTCGCCTTTCCTTGACTCCAGGTGGAAGTTGTAACTTACTTCTAACCAACAGAGTGTGAGAAAGGAGATGGGATGTGACTCCTGTGTTTGAGTTACATTATGTAAGACTCTATTTTAGGAGACTGAAGTGAGAGAGATTTCTCCAGATGGCATTAAAGAAGCCAACAGCTGAGTTGTGAGCTACTCACCAAGTGGGCTATGTGTCAGGGGGGTGCAGGCAGCTTGCAGCACCTGAGAGCAGCCAGGAAGAAGAGGGGGCGTTCAGCCAGACACCCACAGGGAATGAATTTTGCCAAGAACCTGATTTGACATTCTCCAGTCAATTCTTTAAATAAGATTACCTGGTCAACACCTTTATTCAGCCTTGTGAGATCCTGAGCATAGGAACCCACTATGACCTGCCTAGACTCCAGACCTACAGAAATTTTTTGCTAATAAATATGTATTGCCTTAAGTGACTAAGTTCATAGCAGTTGTTAGGTAGGAATTGGTACATTACATCGTGGCAAATAGTGAATGAGATACTCTAACTATAACCTTAATTTGAAGTTATTACACATAAATCGCTATTTAAATAATCAAGGTTGGCAATTTCATCATTTTCTCCCACCCACAAAGTTCTATTCTTTCCCTCTAATTAATAATATATAAATCATAAAAATGAATAGTGTTCCTATTTTAAGGACCTTACGATATAAAATGATATATAGAGTAATCATGAGTCCAAGTATACTATGATCACGCACACAAAAGGAATGATCCAAATGTCTATGTTGAGAGTTATTATTATTTTTTATTAGTTCTCAGAGTGATGGTTTATAATTGGAAAGAAAAATAACATACAAATTTCAAATATTCTTAAGAAAATCAGGTTTTTGAGTATATTTAGTGAAAAGGAAACTTGGACCCAGATTTTGGAGGACCCTGACTGTCCAGCTGAGGAATCTGAAATTTATCTAAGACTGAATTGAGAACCTCAGAGTTTTAAGGGACCTCGCTCACTAGTATGTTGGAATGAACACTAGCAATAGCACAAGTAGGAGGTTCTTGCCATTCTGTTTCATACACGTTGTATGTGCAAGACCCTGGGCTATGTTATAAGACTCAAAGGGTATAATACAGTCACTGACTTCAAGTAACTTAGACTCTAGTCAGAAAACAGCTCTATACATTAAATAATAAATAAGGTAAGATAACATTCCAAGCACTGAGTTAGCTTCAAGTTCAATAAAAGGTTCGATAGCAGAAGAAGAATTCAAATAAAACAGCTGGAGAAGGTGTTTCTGGAAAGAGGGATTTAGCAGGACTGAAAAATAAGGTAAATATAGGTAGACGAGATGGGGAGATTTTTCTAGGCAGAACATTGCCCAGTACAAAAGTGAGGGTTTATGCGGGATACGCCAGAAATGAAGGGCAAACAAGCTTGGCTGAAATTGAGGGCTGGTAAGACAGAATGTTAAGGATCACATTTCCATAAAGACGGATATTTACTCTATTTTGCTAACTCCTCTCTTCTCAGTAAGAAGAATAGAGTTTGGCAGGTTGTAGGCATTCAATAAATAGTTAGGGAAGGAAGGAAATGGGTAGGGTAGATAGAAGAGAGCTTTGGGAGCTTTATTTCAGTAAACAATGGTATCATCAGGGTTCTTCACTTTCAACCATAGAGGCTGTGTCTGGCTGATTATGTTTAAAAAAGTATTTATTGGGTTGCTCACAGGATTATTACTGGGGCCAAGAACAAGACTTGAAGTTAAGCTTTCAAGAACAGAACAATACCACAGAGCTGGGCTGATGAGGAAACTACTGCCCCTCTGTGGCTCTATTAAACCTAAAAGCCACTGTATTTGTCCACCCTCCCCATCAGACCCCTTCCAATCCAGAGACTTCACTTTGTAATCATTGGGAAGCCAATATCACTAGTGTTGCTGTCACCAAAAAATGGATGCCTCAATCACTACTAGTACCAGTAATAAAAGTGCTATCATGATATCTTCACACAGAGTTTATTCACTTCCAAATCAAACTGTTATGCTAATATATCAGATTGGTGGGACCCAGATCACACATCTGCATTATAGCTGCAAGGGAGGCTAAGACTTTTAGGTCTGACTCATATGCCAATGGAGCAGAACTAATCATGGGGAGCTTCTCAAAATATAGGACCTCTATTCAAAATATGAGCAGCTATGAATATGACATATATTTGCTATGTGGTAGGTTGGAAATCAAAGTACAAGCTAAAATCTTAATGTGGTAATTTAGGAAGGTTAATCTAACAATATTATGCTGGATATACTTGTGTGATCAGATACAGGAACCCAATTTAGGAGCCCAGTTGGACAATTATGTAGTTATCACAGACATTAGATACGTCAGGCTTGCCCTAAGGTTGTAATCATAGGAATTTGAAAGGCATGATGAAATAAGGAGGTATTGATGATCTGACACTGTAGGGAGAAACAAGGAGAGAGAAGAGCCAGTAAACCCAAGACACCATGGGTTTTTAGACTCAGAATGATGAGACTATAAATTGAAATATTTGGAATGGGAAATATTTTATTTGAGCTCTCCTGTAAGCATAAGGGCAGAGATTTTGCTTTTCATCTTTGAATCTCAGGAATCTAGTCTAGAGGTGGTAGGTGGTAGGTAATCAATAAACATCTAATCACTTAAATCAATGTGTTGAATGCCAATATAAAGAAGCTGGAGATCAGATGAGGGAATGACACTGGAAATAACAATTATTCATATGAATCAATAAAACCCAGAAATCCTGGAGAATCTCTTGAGGGAGAAAAGCAAGTGGCTAAGGAATGAATCTTAAGAGAGAGAGTAATAAAAGGAAAAGAAGCCAACAAAGTAGACTTGTAAGGAAGAGATCAAAGAAGCAGAAGGAGAACTTGGGGTGATTTTATACAATCTTTTGTACCTAAGAAAGATTTTCAGAGCTAAGAGTAGGTAACAATTGTTCATGCTCCTTCAAATCACAGAATGAAATTTTAAAAAGTATGTTTCAGTGCCTTATTATTTTTTAAATGCTCTTTAATTTAAACACCCACTACTCTTATTAGAATTATGTAAAAATAGAAAAAAATGTCTAATGGTAAAACACACACATACTTATACACATACATGGTAGAATAGGACTTACATTGAATAAGCCCGAAAAATTTTTTCTCATCTAATCCCCTCATCCATTAACATCAGAACCCCTTCCTTCACGACCCAGATTAAATATACAATTTCTTTCAGGTAGCAGTCTATAATGACTTCAATAGGATGATCCTGAACCCAAGACTGTGCCTGATATGTAGGAAAGTGAGTTTTAAAAAATTCCTAAACAATTTGTGACAAAACATAAATTTTTAAATCTCTGTTTAGTAAGTGAGCTTTCCTGGTTTACGTGGCTGGATTAGAGGACACCCATTACTCTAGAGACTGTCAATAGAAAATCAGAGAATAAAGACACTAAGTTCTTTATTTGATTCAGATGTGAAGCAAGAAATATCTGAAACATGTGGTATAATGGGCTTTCTGTGTTTCAATCCACCCACCTCTTTCCCAAATGCTCCTGATCAGCTAATGACTCCACGAGCTAGGGAGTGAAAGGAGAAAGGAATTGTGGTAAGAATTTATATTTTGCCTATTTTTGTGATCCCAGATGGATTTGAAAACATTAGTGAGAAGAGGGAGGAGAGGTCTCATTGCTCCAAGCTGGAGCTTGGGAGGGGAATGCATTGGGATATGATGTAGAATGAGGGCAGAGATACCTGCAGAGTGTGTTAGAGCAGAGTGAGGGCCTGCTGACAACCCTAATCCTCCAGAAGGCGCACTTGAGCAAATGTGGGTGCACCTGGGGATGTGCAGAGGGGCTCAGTGCTGAGCAAGGCTGGACCTGGGGCAGAGGGAGCCAAGATGAGTATTGCTGTCAGGGGTGTCAAACTCATTTTCACTGGGGGCCACATCAGTATATGAGTATTGCTTTCAGGGGTGTCAAACTCATTTTCACTGGGGGCCACATCAGTATTGAGGCTGCCTTCAAAGGGCTGAATGTAATTTTAGGACTGTATAAATGTACCTCCTCCTTAACAGTTAAGCAAGCCAGGTAGAGACAAGGTGCCGGGCCAAAGGCGCGGGCAGGGTGAAACAAGGTGGAGGACTGGATGCAGCCCATGGGCCTTGTGTTTGCCACCCATGCTTTAGAACGTGGTTACATGTAAAAGGATTGCTTGCGTGGAAGAGGTAATGGCCAAGGACCAGACTGAAGAATGAGATTCATGTAGCACTGAGATAGATCAAAGTTTGGGAAGCAGACCAAGCCATCTCCCATGGACTATGTTTGCATAGTTTTCATAGTAGAGCATAGCATCCATTTCAGGGGGAAAGGAGTTAGGCTAAGGACACAGAATACAAATGAATTTTAAAGCCAAAGTGACTGGAAACACACTGAATTTGATGAACCTGTTTGAAAGTGACTAGGTTGTTTTCTCTATCAGAAAAGGGGCTCAAGTTCTGGAAACAGAAAGGCATTTTTTTGTAGGTATGAGTTTGTTGATTGTATGACTAGGAAGTTCATACTCATCAAACACTGTTTAGTTCCATTTATACAATCTCCTATACACCATAGTCTCCCCCTATTTTAAAAAATATTTAAAAAAATTTGTTTTTAGAAAGAGGAGAAAGGAGAGAGAAAAAAAAAGAGAGAAACATCTATTGGCTGCCTCTTGTGTGCACCTCAACCAGGGACAAGGCCTCCAACCCAGGCATGTGCCCTGACTGGGAATTGAATTGGTAACCTTTGGCTGTGTGTGATGATGCTCAATCCACTGAACCATGCTAGCCAGGGCCCCTCATACCACTTTTTATCATTGGTATTTACACACAATAATGTCATCAGTTCCCACCTTAATTAGTTGTATATTCATTAGAGGACATATCACTCGTCTGTATAGACTGCAGGTTAATACGCTTCAGAATGGCCCAGACAAAATTCCTGAACAATAGTCAGAAGTCCACTAAACATGTGGCCTTTTCCACATCAAGCTTCTCTACTAGAGATCTTGTATTGAGAACTAATTCCATGGGAAGAACTTGGGGCTTTGGGACTCATACAGAAAACCAGCCTAAAGGTCCTAGGAAATGCAATAGACAAAGTGATTAAAGAATGTGTCAGGTTGTGGCAGACACAGCTGCACAAGGATTAATTAACAAACCCAAATGTTCAGCTATGGCTTCGTGCTTCCTTTATTTCTCCTGGATAAGAATTGGATGAACTTCATATTTGGGGGTTGTTCAGGTGAGCCTACACCTAGTGAATCTGTGACGGTTCCTATCATTAGCTGCCATTAATCTGTCCCAACCCTTTGAATGACATGAAACTTTAACATCAAGCCACTGTATGTTTTCTTCTGTCTCTTCAAGTGCCATGCCCTGTCATGTCTCGGATTCTGCCACTTCACTGTCCTGTAGGTTTCCAGAGAGATCCATGGACTTCTGGAGTTTCTGGGAGTATAGGATTTCATGATCATACTGCTAAGAGAAGTACTGATCAATAGGCTGATACATAGTTGAAAAAATTATGAAAACCTTAATATTTGACTTGAATTATCTTCAGAAGGCTTCCCAAGACCAAATGGACACCCCCAGACAGCCATCAGATTTTCAGTTATGCCTTCGGGTCCATTAAGCCTGCATTTCTCATCAGTGAGCCCACAAACTCATGCCTGCTCTTCCTCAATCACTAAAGAAATGTGGAAGAAAGGCCCTGAAGTTTCATTTAGATAATAAATAGAGAAGAAAGGTCTTCCTGCTCTAGGCTCCTTTTGTTGGCATTATTAAGTGGCAATAGCTTAAAAAATTGTGTCCTGGCTGTCAATTACAAAGGAAACTTAGCGAGAGCTTTTGTTTAAAAATTGTACATTCCAATGTTAATACGGTCTTTCCTGGAGAAGCAGCTGCATTTGTGGATTTTAAAAACTGAGTTTTATCACAGCTTCCTCTTTCATGTTCTTCGATTGCTAAGCTTTATAAGTTAACCAAAAGATAACTAAGCATTAACCCATGTTGCCTTTTGTTTTTTATCTTCCTTTGAAATCCCATGAGTTTAACTAAGTACATTAAATGGAGCATAAATCTCTATGTTGTTTTGATTAAGTCACATATTTGGAATATTGTATCCAAGACTATTTGATCAATTGTAAAATATTAGCTGCTGCACTGAAGATTTGTGACATGGATTTTTTTAACGAGTGAACAAACATTTCATTGACAGGGCAACATAGCCAAGTTGTAACAGTTGAATTTAAGACCATTCAGAGAGAGCTTTAACTCCACAGATACATATTGCAATTTATGATACTAACCATGAGCAAATTGGGAAGTAATAAAGAGTTTTAGAAATATTTATTTTTCCACTTTTATATTATGAGGATTGCCCCTCAAATTAAGTACAAATTTCCCAAATTATGATGGAAAACTTTATATTATACTGCCCTAACATTCATTTCTAGAGTTATATACTTTACTACTTTTTTTTTTTTTTATCATAAATATAATCCCAACTGCTCCTTATGTCCTGGTTTTACTTTGTTATTTCCTAATTCTGAGCTCTTTCTTATACTGTTACTTCTGCCTAGAAATTTCTGTATCTCTCTGCCTACTGAAATCTTATTCATTTATTTATGATAATTTAGGTCCTGTTGTATGCTAGACACCATGTTTAACATTTTTCAATGTATAATCTAAATGTCACTTACTATATGAAACTTTTCATAATTTAACCTGTCCTTTAAAACTTTTAATGTCTTTTTTCATTTTAACACTAAATGGCCCTTCATTTAATATCTCTGTTCAGTACATCAATTGTTATCTCATGTTATGGACTATTCATATGGTTTCTTATTTCTCCTTGCCCCAATTCTAGAAAGTCAGAGCACTGAGAATAGAGGCTTTGTTTCATTGATCACTATACAAAGTAGCATCCAGCTCACATGCCTTGCTATAGCTGCCTGGTAAACATTTGTTCAATTAATGAACTCTTCCAGCTCTCAAGTTAGATATTGAGTCTCTGTTTAGTCTAGTTTAAGACATTTAGGACTTAAATTAGTTTCAACCTTGTACAGTGCTACTACAAGGTCTAAAAATGAACTTTGTGTTGCAACTTCCATAATTAGTTTCCTTAACAAGAAATCAGGACATTTTATTTATGCAAAGACAGTATGGAAAAGAGAAACATTATTATTTTTTTAAATTTCATTTTATTATCTTTTTTTTAGGGAGAGGGGAAAGGAGAGAGGCAGAGAGGGAGAGAGACATCAATGTATGGTTGCCTTTTTTCACCTGCCTCCAACTATGGACCCGGCCAGAGATCTGGCTTGCAACCTGGTTATGTGCCCTGGCTGGGACTTGAACCAGCGACCTTTGGGTTTGCAGGCTAGTGCCTTATCCACTGTGCCACCGCCAGGGTGAGAAACATTATTGATGGAGATGTTCATTTACTTTTTGGAAAAAGAAGTTAGGCCTTTTGTTAAATTATCTGGTGATAAGAATCTCACAACTACTAAGGTTAAATTTTTTATTACAACTAAAAAATTCTGTTATAATATTTTTAGATTCAGGTTTATTTTGAAGAAGCCACTTCGCAAGAAGCTTACTTTAAGAAGACAACTCTAACATCTTCCATGATTTGAATTCCATGCATCTGGTATTTACCTCTTGCATCCTTTCCTATACAGATTCTCTGCATGCTGAAGGCAAATTATGTAACAAAATATTAGTATAATTATTTCACAGAGAAGGCATCTTTAGTCCTAGCAGCTCAGACTCTGACTTCTGGGAACTCCAATAACTTGGAATAAGTTCCTTAACTCAAAAACATCATAATAAGAAATACAAAATGGGAGTTGAAATGTCAATAGAGGACAATCAGCAACATGGCAGAAAAAACTGAGGAAGTTTAGAGCAGTTTAACAAAT
Source organism: Noctilio leporinus (assembly GCA_004026585.1). Classification (NCBI taxonomy): domain Eukaryota; kingdom Metazoa; phylum Chordata; class Mammalia; order Chiroptera; family Noctilionidae; genus Noctilio; species Noctilio leporinus. Next base: position 291,950 of record PVIW01001028.1, read on the forward strand.
AATTCTAAGCACTGACCATATACTCAGGAATATAGGCCAAAATGAATATTCAAAGTTGTCCTGTTTCTGAAAGATACAATCGCTTGGTAGAACATTTATATTTAGAGGGAATTTAAGTAAGGAGGCTTTATAAGCCATGAATGAAAATATTTGAAAATTGCTATTCTATCATAATTACAAGTTATTAAAATGTTGTGTATAGATTTAGCCAGCGAGATATTATCAGCAATTCCCCTGCACTGCTTCAGCTTGCCTGTAGAGGAGAAAGTAGCCTAAGTCTTTCTTGATGTAAGTAATTGTCAGATCTCTTTAGTTTCCCTCTGAGAACAGTCAAACATTCTCTATCACTGGTGATGGACATGACCTCCCCAAGCATTCAGCCAGTTCATCTGTTGTCTATGATCCACACATCTGTCTCTGTTATGGCCATTGGATTGTGCTACTTAATCCTGCCTGAGTGGCTTCCCAAGATGGCAAAACAATCTCTTTGTTCTAACAGCCCTGAAAGGACGATGTCTTCTTATTGATAGAAGAAAGTACCAGAACCTTTCCAAAGAGAGTGCTGTCAGTGAAAGACTTACGGGCAAATCTATCTTAGGCAGAATCCATTTTCTCCCAAATAAAAATGCATTTTCAAGCAATTACTTATAAAGGTTACTTATAAAAACTTATAAAATACCTCTTGGGGTTTTTCAGAACAATTTACCATGCAGAGTCTAAAGACTGGCCATGGAGTTTCCTAGGGAGGCAGTTACCATGCATTAGCAGGGTTCACTACAGCAAAGAAAATGAAGAATTAGGATAACTGTAAAAGAACAACAACAACAAAAAAAGCCAAAAAAGAAAAAAGAAAAAGAAAAGAAAAGAAAGAAAATGAGGCACTCCAATTACAGTCCCTGGATAACTTGATAACTCTAGCCCCATATAATTTATAGATTTTTAATTGTCTATATTTTAGGGCAAGATTTTGGTTTGTTAATAACATTCTATAACTGAAGGCCCTGTTTTGGAATGAAATTAAATAGATACTAGGGGGTCTCTTTTAACATCTAGAGCTTGAAGTAATTTGCACTCTAAATCTGTAGAGTTAGATTGAAAACTTTGGATTAAAAAATAAATAACATGGCTCAGTGGATAGGCACCAGCCTGCAAACCAAAGGTCTCTGGTTCGATTCTCAGCAAGGGCACATAACCAGGTTGCAAGTCAGGTCTCCAGCCAAGTCCATAGTTGGAGGCAGGTGAAAGGCAACCATACATTGATGCTTCTCTCCCTTTCTTCTTCCCTCCCTGCCCTTCTCTCTGAAAATAATTTTAAAATCTTTTAAAAAGTAAAACAAATAATACATCTTTGGCATACTTCCAAATTTCAGATCAGTGCAATTTAAGAAGAAAAAAGCCCAAATATACATTTACTGATGTAACAAAGTAATCTTTAAACATAGTGCCTAGAATAGTGGTTGACATATGGTAGGTAATAAATACTTGTCCAATGAATATTAAACCAGATTGTTTTTTCTTCTCCTCTTCCTCTTCTACCTTTTAGAGCAATAGGTTTTAAACTTACTGATAGAGGAAGACAAACAAACAAACAAACTGTAAATATATACACCTTGTGCAAGGGGTGATTTCTTACTTGAAGATTGCTGGCAGACCTACCCTCCTCTCTGCTCAGCTTTCTCTAAGATCATGGGCAGTCCTTACTGCCTGTTTCAGGGAACCCAGCATTCAGACAGAGGAGATTCCTGGAGATTAGGACTCAAATGGAAACTGTAATGAGGAAAACATGGCAGTGTTGAATTTTCTCTTCCCACTTGGAACTGGGATTGGTAGTTGTATAGCTGGTACCAAGATACAATAACACAAGTCTCCTAGAAACAATAGTAAATTTTGTTTTTTAATTGTCACCCAAGGACAATTTTTCATCGCTTTCAGTGAGAGAGAAACATTTATTGGTGACCTCCTGTATGATTCCCAACTGGGGCTTAAACCTGCAACCTAGGCATGTGCCCAAACTGGGAATCAAATCTGCAACTTTTTGGCGTACAGGATGATACTCCAACTAACTAAGCCACACTGGCCAGAGCTAATGGTAAAATTTTGCAGAATCATTTTTATTTGAAGGCAATTTAACCCTTCCTCACCTTAAAAGGTCTTGTTAATGTCTTATAAACCAGTGGGGTTGTATACTTTCAGAGTACATACAATGAGAAAGTATTTCACTAGACACTCTGATGTATTTTTCAGAAAGCAAACTTGAGTGTTACATTGCGGCACTTAAGTTTTCAGTGCACGTCAAAGTTCTGTATGGAGAATCTTTACCCAGTGTGATATTTGCTTTGTATCAGTCTGGGGAATTCTCACTGTTTACATTTATACTGTTTAGCTATACTAGGAAAAAAAAGAATTCATCTTCTGTTAATATGCATTGCTTTAAGCACTGCAACAGGATGATCATAAATTGTTGTATGATTAGTAACACACCATTTGGGGATCAGCAACCTATTGTTGATAAGTTGTATATAGCTATCTTACTTTGGAGATGCAATAACCCTTTGGAGTTAATATACATTTTAGTTCTTGTTTTAACTAAGTTGTACATTAGGAAGATAGGCTAGGTTAGTATTTAGTGATGAATTATGTGTGTTCATTAGTAATCTGAAATCTGTATGAGCCTTCTATGTATTTTTCATTAATACTATGGCTTAAATGTATTCCACAGATAAAAGTCATAGACTTGAAAGAAAAGTGAAGACTGATAACCTTCTTAGAAAAGAACTAGGCCATCATTAGAAAGTACATTGGTTAGCTGCCTAGCAAACACTTGATTTGTTTTTTGATTATAATTAAGTTATAGGGTGATTTGAAAAAAGTGATATGTTGGGTGGGGGTGTATATTGGTAATAACAATAATAGTACTATTTCGTTACATTATAACAGAGTTTGAGACACATTCAATGCTATTAGAGTTAGAAATCTCCAAGAGCTTCTTAAATAAACTCAATTAGACCTTCAGACTTTTCATTTACCAATCACAGAACAGATTTATAGGGCTGTACTATAATCTTTATTATCCTTTTGCTAAATATAGACTACTATCTGCTATATGCAACATCCTGTGCTTCTTTTTATCTGTTGAATAGGGAGTGGTATGTAGATGGAATGATGGTGCTACAAAATGTATGAAAGAATTGATACTAAAGCAATACAGTGAAAAGATAAGAAAGAAAACATTAGGAAGAACTTGTGTGTAAGTGGTCAGAGTTCTATAGCTGGTGAAAATAATTGCTCTCAGAGAATCTTTTCACTAAGTGCTGAGATGAGGTTGGATTTGAAGTAGGTATGAGACCTAGAAAACAAGAAAGGGTTACCTGCTTCATTATTGATAATGATAATTTAGCCAACTTAATGATAAGTATATGCACATATATATACATATATGTGTAAATGTTCACATATGTGTGCATGCACACAAATGGTAGAAATATGTAGGTTGGGCTAGAAATAAAAGTGTTTGGAATGAAGAAGAAAATTCAGGCCAATTGTTTGTTTGGCCTTGAAGGGGAAGAAGATAACTGGACAGAAATACAGAAAGCAGAGGGACCTCTAGAAAGGTTTACCTGACACTGGATGAAGCTGGGTTTGATAACCTTCTTCTGTACCTCACCTTGATGATTCGTGTGTCCCCAATACCCAAAAAGCTCCTCACATTTACAGTAAAGTAGATTTCTGATCTGGAGTCAATTGACCTTGGAATATACTAGTAACATGCCTTAATTGTAAGAGCAGATTTTAGAAATAAAAGTCAAACTCTGACTTTGGTATATAGTGGCACCATTTGTAGAAATAAGAAGCCTGAGGAAGGTCAGATTTGGACATGAAGACAGTGTGTTTATTATCATTGAATTCTCTGAATTCAGATGTTTATCGAACAATCAAGTAAAAATATCCAGTAGCTTACCTGATATAAAGGTCAGGAATGAAGGAGAAGTTGTAACTAGAGGTGATGAGTTTGGCAGAGGAGGGTTGAAAGTCACACAAAATTGGGGGGATTTTACATTTAGTTTTTCATATATTCAAACTCCAACTGTAATGTAAATAGGAGAAAAGTCCAGTGGAAGTATGAATTGCTAGAGCCATGATCAGATTCTTTGTCTTCCATAGTCTATCTTTCTCATAACAAATTTATTTGTTTTATCAGTGCTGTTGAAACTGAGCTTCATAAAACCTTCATCTTAAAGAGCACATTTTTTGTAGGGCAGTTCCAAAGATAAAAGAGTATATTGGATGGATACTATTCTGACCTAATACGGCATTTAAAAAATGTGTTTGTATTACTACATGCAATTTTTCAGTCATAGCAGTTTTCTAAATTCTTGAATGGGATAAAGTATTAATTACTTAGTACTCACAAGTCAAGTTTATCTTAACTCATTTTCTGACCTTTATCATGTAGAAACAATATCCAATTGCCTGGATGATCCTTTGTGATATTTTTTTTTCCTGAAAGTTTTAAAGGTCCATAGATTTTTTAACTTCTTTTTATTGACTGTTTTTTTTTTTTGTTTTTTGTTTTTTTTAGTAAAGTATAATCTACATACAATATTATATTAGTTTCAGGTGTACAACATAGTGATTAAACATTTATATACCTTATGATGTGATCACCACAATGTATCTAGTACCCATCTGTTACCTTACAAAATTATTACAATAATATTAATTATATTTCCTGTGTTATACATTATATCCCTGTGACCTACTTATTTTATAACTGAAAAGTTTGTGTCTACTACCCACCTTCACATTTTTCGCCCATTCCCATCCCCATCCCCTTTGGCAACCATCAGTTTGTTCTCTGTATCAATGAGTCCATTTCTGTTTTGTTTGTTCATTTGTTTTGTTTTATTAGCTTTCACATATAAGTGGAATCATAGGCTGTTTGTCTTTGTCTGACTTATTTCACTTAGCATAATAACTTCTAGGTCCATTCATGTCATAACAAAATATATTTTTATTGCTGAATAATATTTAGTTGTATGCACATTTATATATGTATGTATACATATGTGTGTATATATATCACATCTTTATTTGCCTATTGATGGACACCAAGGTTCATAGAATTTAAAGCTTCCTTCTTATTCTAGTCTGTCAGGACACCCCTGTTACTTTGCACCAACACCACCACCCTATACTAAGTCAACTGTTTGCTTAATTGGTTGTTTAAAAACCTCACTCTGTGTCTTTCCTGAAGTTAAACTACCTGGACACTGCCGTGTCTTCCAGACTATGCCTCCTCCCATGGTCTGTCTCCAGGGCCTGCTGCCCCTTGGTGGACAGGTCTTGTTGCAGGGAGGCCCCTCATGTTTGAACCACCCCAGTTCATGTAAGTGAATATCATCCATTTATGAGAAAGATGACCTGTCTAGAAAGCAGTTGATATGTAGAGAGACAGAAGGAAATGGCAATGTTTAACCAGATGAGATCTAGGAAAGACCTGAAAAATAGCTTCAAATTGTTGAATCTCTGTGATGTAATAGAACAAGGAGGCTTTCAGTTTTATAGAACTTTTGGAGGTAGAACCAAGGCCAGTGGTTTAAAGCTAAAAAGACACAGATTTGTGTTTCATGTAGAAAGAACTTTCTAACACTGAGTGAAATAGAATGAAAGATTACAAAAGGTAAAAATGATCAGCCATTGTGTGCATCATACAGAGGATCAATCTATCATCTATCTATCTATCTATCTCTATCATCTATCTATATTTATAATTGATTTTTGTGTAGTGATAGGAAACAAGATTTGGGTGTCAGACCTAAATTGAAGCTGTACTCCACCTTTGCAGTAACCTTCTGGGTTTCAGTGTCCTCATCTTCTGAAGAGGCATAGGGACAGTGCCAACCTGACCTTGGTCCATCCTGCTGCCTTTATTCTCTCACAGGTACTCCTGAGAGCACTCCCCAATAATATGTCCCAGGATCTGTGTTCTGGGGACTCTATTGAAACCTTGGTGTTTCCACCCCAAAATGTAATTCACCTGATTCTAGCAGATTGCCAGCACCTGCAGGGCACAGATTCAGTCTCATTCATCTTTATATTTCAAAAGCAGTGGGTGTTCCAGAAATGTGTTCATGTCTTACCTTTGTGAGGGTTGTGAAAGGAATCTTAGCAAGTTACCGGTCTTTTCCCCAACTGGGCAGCGGGTCATACATTTTTAGAAACTGCCATGCAACTCTTCTCCATATCTCACCAAAATGTAATTCAGCATAGCCCCGTGATCAGGAACGTGATTTACAGATCAAGGGTCCTTCCTGTAACAAAATGCCACTCCTTCTTATTTTGCATATTTTTCAATTAATCACCAGGTTTTAAGCAAAATTCAGGCAATTATCATAGTTCACATTAATCTTGTGCTGGCAGCAGAGCTTGGTAATTGAAAACAAGATTCTGGTGTCAGACTTGACTCTACCACTTCCTTAATGTGGGGCCTCTCTAAGTTTCTTGTCCAGCTCATTTGAAGGGAGTTAATAATAGGACCCACCTCACTGGTCTGGGGATAGGGGGAATTAAATGAGAAAATGTATGCAAACAACCAGACATACAGCAAACCCTTGAAACAGTTTGCTGTTGCCTGTGATATTATTCTCTTACTTTATTATTCATTCTCTGTAAATTTGTTTTCATACATATCAAAATGCTTCCTAATTTCCCTTGTAATTTCTTCTCTGACCTATGGGTTATTTAAAAATCTGTTGTTTAATTTCCAAATATTTGCAGATTTCCAAATTTCCTTCTGTTGTTGATTTCTAACTCTACCATGGTCAGAGAACATACCTTGTTAAAATGAAAAGGACTTCAATCCTTTTGAATTTATTAAGACTGGGTATGACTTAGTTCATTCTTTGTAAATTTAATATAGATATATGAGATTTAAATATTGCTCCAAATCTACTTCTCTGCATTATTCACTTGCAAATGGATCTGTAGTCTTTCTAATATTATTGCATTTCCTTTAACAGATTTTTGACCTGCATAATAGAAGATTTTGAGTGTAATCAGAGAATTTTCCTCCTTTCTCCTTTCTTATTAGAGCCATCTTTGGTGAGTTCAGCTAGCCTGCTGTCACAGTCAACATTGTCTGTTTTTAGAAGACAGAACATTAATCCATTGTGTGGCGCTCATGGTTCTCACACTGTAAGACATGGTGTATGAAAAAATTCAGAACTTCAGCCTCATCCTAAATCCTGCTGAAACTCTTTTCTCCTTCCAAAGTCATGACTTTATAGGAGGATGAGAGAAGAACATACCTCCTTTGCCCTAAGTCATTGTTTTTCTATCTGGGCTGCAAATGTCCCCAAGAAAGAGGGAGTGGAGGCCTTTCCTGGCAGCTTGTGCCCTCACCCTGCATGATACAGCAGAAGTTAGCCATGGTTCTTGAAAAGCTGTGTTAACAATTAGAGACTAATTTGGCATAGATGTATTTGCCTGATTGATTTTATTGTATATATTGTAAAATCCAAATTTCTACATGCATTCATGAAGGCATAAACTAATTGTTATTAATGAATATAAGCCAGATGAAAGAAGTATTGAGTACATGATTATTTAATGTTAGTAAATACCAGTTTCCAAATATTAAAAGGGAAAAGAGTCTGTTATGTTTATTTTTTATAAATATAGCTTCATGCTTTGATATTTCACTTTTAAATATGAGGCCAATAAAATAAATATAGTGACAAAGAATCAAACACAATAAATAAGAAAATAAAGGGGACACCATAGGATATGGCTTAAGAGAATAGCTTTGAACCTGAATGGACCTGCACATTGCATTACTTCTCTGACCTTTAATTTACTTCATCTATAAAATATAGGTAATAATTAGGTCTGTTCACTAGCTAGGGTTTTTGTTGTAAACTTGGGCAAAAAGGTAGGTATTGGAAGGAGAGTTCACAGAATTCATTAGAAGTCTGAAAAACTGAGCTCAGAAATCAGGCTGGCCCTGGCTGGTGGCAAAGTGGATAGGATGCTGGCCTGCAAACCCAAAGGTTGCTGGTTCGACTCCCAGCCAGGGCAAATAACCAGGTTGCAAACCAGGTCTCCAGCCAGGTCCATGGCTGGAGGCAGGTGAAAGGCAACTAGACATTGATGTCTCTCTCCCTCTTTGCCACTCTCCCTTTCCCTCTCTCTGAAAATAATAAAATCTTAAAAAATAATTTAAAAAAAAGAAAGAAAGAAATCAGGCTGGAGCCAATTTATACAGGAGGGGTAAACACAGGGACATGAGAATGATCTGGCTAGAGGCCCGACCATTCCAGCCTTTGAGTGAGCTCCAAAGTATCACACACTCCAAATCTGAGTTCCAAGCAGGAGCATCCAGTTAGCTGAGCCTTGGTCATGGGGCTATGCCTATGTGTGTCAGGGAGAATATTTGACCTTTTCAATTTATGCAATACCCTCATGCATACATAACAGGCAGCCAAACAAGTAATGGATCCATTTCCTCTACCATACCACATGGAATATTTGTGAATATCAGTAATACAATATATCCAGAGTGCTTCACACAACACATGGTACATGTTAGGCATTAACATGTTGTGATCATTCTCTCACTCTCTCTCTTTTTATTTTCTCTGAGACGCGGAACCACTAGGATGGATACATAACTGTAATTAAAATAGTTAAATAACTTAAAAAAAACAGAAAATAAAAAAGGGGGAGATCTGGAGTTCAAATTGTCATTCAGAGTGGTCCCAAACTGCGGTGAGAGCGGGACCTTTCTTTCCCCTGTGGTCACCAGTCATCAGAAGCTGGCTGCCCTGAAGAAAGGGTCTAACCTTAACAAAGTACTTCTCTACATTTGAGGGCAGATTTCAGAGAATGGTCCACTGAGAGCTGCTTGGTGCCAGAAGCTGGTTCCATTCTTAAGGGGGGATTTGGTGACACGCCTGCCATCTGCTCTATCTCTATTTTGATCCTTACCACCAGTTGACATCATTGGCCACTCTTCCTTTTAAAATACTCTTCTCTTGGCTTCTGACTTGCTACTCTCTGTTGTTTTTTTTCTCCTTCTTCTTCCTCCATGGGTCTTCATTCTTTACCTGAATTTCTCAGAGAGGTCTTTGGACCTTTATTTCTCTTCATGCTACTCAACAGAAGCCAATTTCTCATATTTTAAAATATTATATGATGACTTCAAAATTTATAGTTGTAATTCAAATCTTTCAACTGCCTCCAGAATTTTTCCTAACCAATTATTCTTTTCTTCCTTTTTGTATGTCTCATGAACATCTCAAATAGAACATTTATAAAGTTAAACTCATTATTTTTAGCATTGCTCCTCATCAGTCTTCTCTCAGTTGTTCAAGCTAGAATTCGGGAGTTACTCCTAACATCTTCCTCATTCAAGGATTACCTAGTTATAATAAATTTGACCAACCTAATACACACCACATCCATTCTGTTATTATTAGTTTTACTTCCATTGCTACCACTGAATTTTACCTGAACTTCTGCAGTAGCCTCCTAACTGGCCTCTCAGTACCCATTTTTATGTCTTTTAAAAGTTATTCTTCATAAAGCATCTAGCATGGCCATTTAAGAATGCAGGTAATATGATGTTACTCACCAGCAACTACATAGTGCACTTAGGATCAATTCTAAATTATGACCATGACCCAAAAGGCCTTTTGAGGATATACTGAATTTGTGTGTATTTCTCAAATGTGTTTTTCATATGCTGTTCCAACCACCTAGAATAAACTATTCCTGGACTTCTTTATCATCTGACAATTATTTAAATCTCAAAATAGAATCAATATATCATTTTCAAGGATGCCTGTTCAAACTCTCCCAGCCAAGTCAACTTCCCCTGCAAACTGCATTTTCAGCATCTGTTCCTTCTCTCACAGGTCCCTTTACCAGAATTTTAAATATAATATATTTAAATTAATCTCTCTCAGATTAGACTGTCAATTCCTGAGAACTAAGATTATGAGTTTTGGTCTACCACTAGATTGTCAGTGTCTAGAAAGTATTGGGTTAGCCAAAAAGTCCGTATGTGTTTTTTCCATAAAATAAAAGACATTTTTTTAATTTTCGCCAATAACTTTATTAATTTGTATATTTTGAGTATGTTGGCCATCTCTCATGTGGTATAATGTTGATTTTTCCAGCTAATGTCTTGATTTGATCGCTATCAACTTCAGCTGGTCTACCTGACCATGGAGCATTCATTGTCCAGTGAGAAATCTCTAGCACCAAACTTTGTAAACAATTTCTGACACATTTGATCTGTCATAGCACCTTCTTCACACACTGCACAAATAATATTTTTGCATTTCAGTTGAGTTTTTTACCTTTTTTGAAAACTAAAGCATAATATGCCAAAAAATGTTGCTTATTTTCGTCCATCTTCACTATTAAAGTGGCCAAACAAAAATTCACCAAATGTAATGTTTTTTTTTTTTTTTTTTTTTAAGGCACACTGATGACAGCCATCACAATACAATCTAACAAAATTGTTTTGATTGCAGTTAAAGACAACTAAGCATTACCAGAGCTACCTTATAGAAAAAAACAAACAAACTTTTTGGCTAATCCAATATCTCAAACATGACTGTACCTCAGTAAGTTTTTGTTGCACATTTTATTAAATACACACACACACATACTGATATTACACATACATACATATTGTCTTAGCCTGTTCTGGTTGTTATCACAAAAATAAAATAGATTAGGTGGCTTCAACACACATATTTCTGTTTTTGGAGGCTAGTAAGAACAAAGTCAAGATGCTGGCAGACTTGGTGGCTGGTGAGGGCTTACTTCCTGATTTATGGATCACTATCTTCTTGCTGTGACCTCACATGGCAGAAAGAACAAGAAACCTGTCAGGAGACTCTTTTACAAAGACATCAATCCAATTCGTGAGGGTTCCACCCTCATGAACTAATCATCTCTCAAGGCTCCACCTTATAATACCATGACTTTGGGAATTAGGATTTCAACACATGAACTTTGGTGGGACACTAATATTCAGTCTATACACATAATGCATGCATAGAAAATAGAAAACAAGTCTGGAAGATATGACAGGAAATCCTTTATTTCTAAACATAAATCCTAAAACTGTGTTAGAAAATTGAATGAATAAAAGTTGAATGGCATGTTACAAGGGGCAGGTGACTGAAGAGCTAAAACACCTAATTATATTTGCTCCAGCAGTTTCAACCTCCTTCCAGACGCAGCAAGGCCCATGGCAGTTAGGGATACCAATGAGAAACGTGTAAAATGGTTCAGGTTGTAAGAACCATGAAGATCTAGAATGACTGCTGTGGGATTTTAATGCTATCCTTTGGGAAGTGACAATGTTAAACTTGAGTATATTAAAATCAGAATTATCTAGATGTGCAAGGATTTTTTTTTTAACATTTTATTTTTTTAAAGATTTTATTTCATTATTTTTTAGAAAGAGGGGAAGGGAGAGAGGCAGAGAGGGAGAGAGGATTTTTTTTAATGAAGAGAAATCGTAAGTTTTCAAGCAACTTGAGATTTCTTTAGTGAATATGAAACATTCTGTTCTGAACAGGAAACTTCCTGAATTGTTTTAACTTTTCTGAGGAGATTGTCTCTGAAAAGCCTGGTATCTTTATGATCTAGGCAGTTCATTTGCTGAGGGGCCATGTTGGTCTGTGAATTCATCAAATGCTAGAGAAGCTTGCAAAGTCACATTTTACACATAATTGATAATATGGACTTGCATTTAGCCTTGTGTGAACAGTCAAATGAGCTTTTACTACATTAAGCTACTACCTGTTTGATTTCTTCTTGTCCATGAATGCCAAGGTGAGCTTGGTAACAAGGTAGGCTATCCTTCCCTATGCAGTACTTAGTCTGACCCTATGTGTTCCCTGGAGAGGCAATAATCATGAGGCAATAGACCAACTAATTTATGGTTTGGTTAATAAGGGTGGATGGTCATTTGGTGTAAGGAACTTTACCAAAATGTACGACCCATTTGCTACTGATGGAGCTATCACAATTAAATTTTTTCTGCTTCTACCCTACTGGGTATGATGTAATATAGCTTGTAATGTGGATACATCCTACTTTGGTAGACTTTGGTAAGTTTCTTTTAGCACCCTTGACTAAATCTGTTGCATGTTTGTACTAATTTAGGTTTTAGGAGAGACCCAATTTTGGTATGATTCCAAGTCTATGTATTTTCTGATGTTTCTGAGGATCAATACATTTGAACAATAATTCATAGTCATTGATTTTGCAAGCTTCCCAGGAAATGTGGGGACTGTATATATATATAGTAGCTGTTCAGTATATGCTTATTGATCAAGTAAGTGATAGAACAAGAATTATGCATGATATGTGATGGTTAATTTTAGGTGTCAGTTTGACTAAGCCATGGTACTCAGACATTTGGTGATAAACCAGTCTAGATGTAACTTTGAAAGTATTACTTTATGAAGAAATTAACAGTTAAATCAGTAGGCTTTGAGTAAAGCAGTTTACTCTAAGCTGAGCAGCCTCATCTTGAGAAAAAAGACTGAGCCCCCCACCCCCACCCCTGCGCCTGCCCGAGTAAGGGGAATTTTGCCTCTATATCACCTTCAATTAGAGTTGTAGCATCAATTCTTCCCTGGGGCTCCAGCCTGTGCTGTAAATTTCAGGCTTTCTAGCCCTCATGATTGCATGGTTCAATTCCTAAAACAAATCTCTCTTTCTCTCTCTCTCTTTCCCTCTCTCTCTCTTTCTCTCTCTTCATATATATACATATATATATATATATATATATATGTATATATATACACACATTCATACACACACATATATATGTATACACACACACACACACACACACACACACATGTATATATATATATATATATGTACACACACACACACACATATATATGTGTATATATAGGGTTGGCCAGAAGTTCATTTAGTTTTTTCCATAAGGTGGCTCTAGTGGTGCTTAGTTGTCTTTAACTTTGAAACAACTTTGTTAGATTGTATTGCGACAATTGCTATATCATTCTGCATTAAAAAAAACACATCAAAATTAATAAATTTTTGTGCAACTATTTTAATAATGAAGATGGAAGAAAATACACATTTTTGGTGTATTTTGCATTATGATTTCATGAAAGGTAAAAATTCAACTGAAACACACAGAAAAAGATTTGTGCAGTATACGGAGAAAGTGCTGTGACTGATCGACTGTGTCAAAATGGTTTGTGAAATTTCTTGGAACTATTGACATTTTGGCCCAATAATTCTTTGCTGTGGGGCTGTCTGATGCATTGGAAGATGGTTAGCAGCACCCTCTTCCCACTGGAGGCCAATAGCAGAAGATATCTGACATACTCAAAATATTCAAATCAATAAAGTTATTGGTACAAATGAAAAAAAAAATGTGTCTTTTATTTTACAGAAAAAAACCCTAAAGACTTTTTTGGCCAACCCAATATTTATACATCCTATTGGTTCTGTTTCTCTGGATAACCTTAATAGACCATAGTATACCCATTTAGTGATTGAAAACATGAATAGGTAAATTACTGATATAAATGAGAGTTTTGGACCCCCTTTTATTTCACTTCTTCTCACCATGGATTTTAATAAATCATTTTCCAAAACATGATATTTTCTCTACATTTTGATACTAAGACATCAACTTTCTTTGTTTTAGTGGAATTTGATTACACAGATGAATTAAGTATGACTAAATCTTACTTTCTAGAACATAAAATAAGTTATCTTTCAAACTTGAAAGCTTTAATGAAAAAATTTAAAGTTTTAGGCTCCAGGATCTTTATAGTCACCACATGATCAAGCATCACCAGAGAGGGGAATGATCTATTTTATACTCGCTAAGACTGAATCCGCCATGGACAGCACTAGGCAGCTAATAGGAGACCCTCCTTACAAGCTGGGCAAGAATTCTGCAGCAACGAACTGTACTCCCAGTGTGGGTACCATAAACTTAGTAATGAATAACACTCTTTGAATGTCTGGACAAGAAAGATGTCTCACTCCGGGAGAGATGTTTTCTTTTCTGTAACCAAACGGCAGTTAGCTGATATTTGAAGCCCAGCTTCACACTCCTCAGACCTCTTCTTTGATCCAATACAGTTTAGTCAAATGGACCCTGATGTGTTTGCAGAGTGGAGTGGGAATGAGGGTGTGAACCCATGTGTTTCTCTTCAGCTGGGAAATTGCCAATATTTTTTTTCTAAGGAATTAAGATTCCTTTTCCATTTTTGACTGATCGATGGTAAGAAGGAGTTTTGATATGGCTTTTAGCTCTAAATAGATTGGGGAGAGTCCAAAAGGAAAGCCACAAAGGTAGGATATGCTTTGACATGTGAAATATAGAGGGAGAGATGAAAGAAACATCAACCCGGAGAAAAAAACATAGGAACACTTGACTAATGGCCTTCACGTATGGAAGAAGAGGGTGAAATACTTCTCCAGACATTCAAAGGAAGAAAAACAAAAAAGGAGAGAGAGAAAAGCTCCAAGTTGAAGCATATCATGTTAATGCTGAACCCTCCAAGAATTTTTTGTCTGTTAAGTTGATTGAACTAAAATAAAAATTATCAAGGGAAATCATGAAATGTTTTCCTGGGTCTTGATAACAAGGCAATTATCCATCTTATGTCTTTGAAATGTTTCAGATGCTTTATGTTAAAGAAAGGGTAATCTGCTATACCTTTTATTATATGAATTTTGGTTGGTTGTGGTAGAATATTTTATTATTCAATAAACATTTACTCCTCCTCCACTATCTACCCTCCACACCTCCATGGCAAGAGTACATTTCACCCCCACATTGACATTAGTCTTGGTGCTTGGCTTGCTTTGGGAAATAAAATTTGGATAAAAGTGAAATATGACAGTTATGAGTATAGGCCTTAAAAGACATTACATGTTTTCAATTGACCCTGCCATGAGAAAAACATGCCCCAGGTGGCTGTGTCCCTGTAGGCTGGGCCCAAATTGAGGCAAGTGCCATAAACCCAACGGATTCATAGCCACACATGAGAAACAAAGGTCCGTTGCTGTCTGCTGCTGAAGTTTTGTGTGAGTTCAATAAGTCTTGTTCATTTAATCAGACCGTATTTGCCATTGAGTATGTGCCAAGTCCTGTGCTAGATACAGGAGATGCACAAGACCTAGACTTCCAAGAGCTTCTAGTCCATTGGAGGAGACAGCTACACTTTAACCAGGTTTATGCAAGGCACCATCAGTTTGGTGGTAGTTGCAATAAGGGGGAAAAGTGTAGTCTCCTCAGGATGGAAGAGATACATAATGTTCAGTTTGGAGGAGGTAAATGCGTGTCAGGAATGACTTCATAAAGAGGGGTTGCTGAATAGTTCACTGGAGATAATGCTTGCATAAGTTGCAGTGGTCTGTGCCTCCCTGGGTGTGAGGCCCTTGCCTCTAGCATGGGGATATGTACTTAGGGTTATGCATGAGGTAGCTGTCCAGTCTAGCATGAGGGTAATGTGTAAGTAAGCACAGCATAAAGTACTTTTCAAAAACAATTTCAAAATGTCATAAAATGCTCATTTACCAGTTTCCTCTACACTTACACAAATACAAAAGCCATATTAAACAAAGTGGGATTTACAGTTCTCTGATAATGATAAATATACAAACTAAATTTGTTGAGTTTTCTTGGAGCAAAGGTAATAAGGTCTTAGGAGATTTTTTTTTTTTTTTGGGGGGGGAGGTAAATGGTCAAATTTCTCATCTAGAACTAGTGCTATTGGAGACATAATCAAAGAAATTATATGTATATCTATAATAAATCAATAAAATAAAATATCAGGAGAGCAAGCTTTGAGATAAAAATTCAATTTCTGATACCTTAACGAGGTGGCTTACTTTTCAGGTTAGCTTTAAATTAGAGGAAGAAGTCAATGTTTTAAAAATATTATTTATTTGCTTATTTATTTGCTTACATTCATATGCAAACACATCCTCTCAAGTTAGGAGCACAGACTGTGGAGTCAGACTGCCTGGGTTGAATTCCATGTTAAGTTTTTACCAAAAGTATGACCTCTACAAGTTGTAACATCTATAAGCTTCAGTATCTCTTTCTGTAAAATGCAGATACTACTACTACTACTACTACTAATAACGCTGCATTAGTTGTTGGAAGAATGCATGTAGAGTGATTGGCACTGTTCCTGGAGTGGGGAAGGACCTCAAGAAATGTAAGCTGCTGCGTTTATTATTATTACTATTACTATTTTATAGCTAACTTTCTTCTAGCAGAAGTATCTCAATATTTAAGTATGGTAGTATTTATTATTTATAAAGTATCTGTAAGTGTGAATATCTAAGACCCTGTGACCTTAAAGTATGTGTTCACATTTTAGATTACCTTTACTTTAACTGGCTGGCAACAAACTCTGAGTTCACCTGAATTTTCTAGACTTCAGAAAGTAATAATAGAAGACATTTTTAGACAAAAGATGGCACCGAGAACCACATTCTCTGCCTTTAACCTCTGAAGTCACAGCTGATATAAAACATAAATTACATAAACCATCTTGGGCATGCACAATAGCTCAAGTCTCTCCTCCTTAAGTATTTTTTTTTTTTAAAAAACTAAATCTGTAGGAAGTATTTGGATAAATAACCTTTCTCCTTTATTTGTTACTTTCCACATGTCAAAAAGAGAGTATAGCCAAACGATGTTTTTCCACATTACTCATTTTAAACCAGGAGGGCTCAGAAAAGTTTGGGAATGACTTTTAGAGAAACATTTTAAATTGTTTTTAATTTATCGAAAAAACGGGCTAAAAAGTTTAATTAACAGCCTCCAAGTGATAGTTATACCATTTTTCCTCTGCTATCGGCTTTCACTGTTATTTACGATGCAAGTCCCTTGTGTCTCCTCTGCGCCAAAGTCCACTATCACTAATATTTCTGTGATATGTGAATAAACCTAAATGTAAAGTTAGCACTTGCAATCAATGCAAATTAATGACTTTAAAAAAATTTTTTTTCAATCAGAAAAAGCAGCTTTGTAGTTGAAAATCCCATGCTGGCCCTAGAGTGGGAGTTTTTCCAGCCTCTGCTTAAATCCAAAAAAATACTGCAATCTTCTGGCACAGGCCCACTGTAATGCTTTAAAAACAATTTAGCAACTGTCATTGCTGTAATTACAGTAACTAATTACCATCCTTAGCAAACAAATAGCTTAACATAATACGCAAGCCGAATCAATTTTGAAGAAATGCAAATTCCAAAAGCGAAAAAGGGCATTTTGGCAAACCTGAAAGAGAAGCAGGAAAATAATACACTTTGTTTTATCTGCACATAATTCCCAGGGACTATCATATCATAAATATTTGCATTCAGTTCTTATCAGGACATTTGCATTTGCTTCTTATCAGTGTGCAGACTGGACTCTGCCAGATAGAGAAAGGAGCGCCCCATCATGCACATATTTCTAATGAATCACGTCTCGGGCCCAGAGAATATTTTGGCTGGAACTTTATCACCCAGATGAAGAGGTCATTTACTCTCCGAGTTGGTTCATCTTGGAATTGTCTTGAGATTTTGATGTGATTCACCCGACACGGCATTTATTTATTTCTTTATATTTTAGACAAAACGCTGGAGGCAGTTTATTACCGGAACATTTCTTCCAAAGGCAGTTGTTCAAAGGACACTTTCCCCGCCCCCCCCTCGCCTACCACCCGCTTCCCGCCCACTCCCCAACTCCGGCAAAAAATGAAATCCTATGTAAATAACCCAGATTCCAATTATTTCAAATTCTGTAACAGGCACGGCCATCTTTATTTTGTAGGAATCAATAAAGAGGATAAACACAAGGCACGGAATAAATCAAGGCCACTCGACCATCATTATCTGGAAATTTAGTGCCAAATCCTGCCGCCGTTCTGTAGGAGCACATTTGATTAGCAGCGCCTGCCTCGGAAACGGGAGGCAGCGCTCAGGGCCGGGAAGCCACCTCGCTAATGAGACCATCAGATTCCTCCAACGGTTTATCTAGATAAATCCATTTCTCATCTTATAAGTAACAGTGCATCTTACCCGCGAGCACACAGGAGGTCAATAAGCGAGCGCATAACAGCTTCTCTCATACGCGAATGATAATTTTGTCCTTTTTTAACCCTTGAGTTATCATCTGACTAGGCACCTAGCACGGGCTAGCTTGCTGAACCCGACCATAAAGCACTTAAACCGTCTATTTTGTTTCGGAAAGAGAAGCAGAAATATTATTCATACTGATTGGGTCCTTTCTGTTGGTCTGGACTGTTTAATTATACCAGATTTGTAATTTTAGTGCGTTGGTAACATGGGGCTCAAACAGATAGGGGTCTTACATTCTTAGGGACGGCGGAGCTAGGTTGGTCTGAGAGACTCCGGGCTGTGTGTGGGGAGTTCTGCTGGAGTGCTGTTATTACACCATTTCCCCTGGAATGGTGTGTTCAACTTGATATTCTGACACAAATTCTGAGGTCAGACTTCAAAGTAAAACTCTGGATGGAGTCAATTTGAGTACTAGGATTTCCATTTCCAATTATACATGAAAATATAGGGATAATGGACAAATTTGCCATTTATAATTGTTGCAAAAATGTATTTAATTGTACTTCAAGTGATTTTACTTAACAAATATGGTCACTTAAACTTAATTTCACCTTTTGCCTATGTGGACTTTAATTCTGGCTTATTTGTTTAATACAAAAGAAAATTTTTGGTTTATTGTGATTTAAAGGATTGACATATCACTATTTGGATCCAGAAAATGTTATTTAAAATCTAATAAAAACATGACCAGCTCATAAAACTATTCCTATATCAATACGAGAATTTTCTGCCAAATTATTTGTTTTAATTACAAGTTAAAATATCATAGTTTAATTTTTTTCCCTAAATAGGCCTGTTAACAGAGGTTTAAAAAAATGTTTTGATTTTAACAGAAATTATTTTGTTACATGTGTAGACACAGTTACTCATATTGATGTTAAGAATTTAAAATATTTATTTAAGCCTTAAATAAACATTTCATAACATTATCTTATAAAATTATTTTAAAAGAACTTTTCCAATATTAAATGTGAGATGAGAATTTATGTGCAAATGAGAGGTTATAATCATAGCATCTACAAGAAATTTACATGCAACTGTTCAAAAAGATTGGTTTCACCTAAGTGCAGTTTTTGTGTACATTTTCACATTGTACTATACTCTAAATCCAGGGTGCATATTACATATAAAATCATATAAAATGTCTTAGGAAAAAAGCAAGAGCTAGAGAAGAAATAACACTAAACTCTATTTGTGGGATTCAATAAATCATCTGGGAAAGTCATCATATCTTTCATGTTTTATCATTGTTTTTAGCTTTTTCTTTGAGGTGGGAAGAGCTTCCAGTTAAGAGCCCATTATCAGAGCAAAAGATGCAGGAAATCCAAAATATTTATGTTTGTGCATGGCACATGGACAAAAGACAGTTCTCAGGAAAAGGGCTTTCTGATTAAGTGATTGAAAACACTCTGGTGTATTTTAATAGCTTCTTCTATCCAAGAGATAACATCATCTTCATCCTTATCGCTATTCTGAAACTTATTTTAAACATTCTCCTGTGCTCTTCCAATTAGATCCTCTGCTCTCTTGGCTTCTGGTGTCCTCACTGCAACTCATCTCATTTGTTTGCTTTCTCATTTTTGTCAGCAGGTTGGGTGTAAAAGAGGCATTAACAGATAATTGAAGGGACATGCTTTCCAGAGTCAGATTCATCTACATGGCATTCAGCCACAGCCTCTCAGTGATAAAACATGGATGTGTAAAACATCAACTTGCACTTTGCAAAAGCTTAAAATATTAATGATTGATTGAATGACATTATAGAGAATGATCAAAAGAAATCTGCTTACTTTAAAATAGAAATTGATAATGCCCAAACAGATCATATAAAACCTTACAGAACACTTGTCCAAGGGGATTTAAGGGAAGCATTTGGATTGAGAAGTAGTTTGTTAATATCCACACTTGCTCATTCCCCTCTCTAGAACACTTCTCTCCCAGATTTTTGTATTGTTGGTACTTTGTCATCATTCTGGCTCAGTTGACAGGTCACCTCTTTGACTAGCCTTCCCTGCCCGTTCTAGCTTAAAGTAGCTGTCTCCACACAAAAAGTCCATTTCTGGCAGCTGTTTTATGTATTCTTATTTACTTCATGGCATTTACTGCTGTTAATAATTTACACATGTTTTATGTATGGATGACTTTATAGTTTGCACCTGACTTCCCCACTGATGAGGCCAGGAATTTTGTTATATTTCTTCCTTATTGTTATAACTATGCCTGCACTACTTCTTGGCACATATTAAGCAATCGTTTTCTTTTTGAATTAAAAAAAATAAACTTACTGAAATTCAGGTATCATGATTAGCTTTTCATTAATAATCTCATAGCAATTCTGTGAGATGGGGAATAGTAATACACCCATTTTTATGAACATGAACTGCTGGGACTTAGAGAAACTATCATGGCACACAATTAACAGGTTTGGAGCTGAGACTCAATGTCAAGTCAGCTCAGTCTTCAAAGCTCCTGTTCTTTTTTTTTTTTTTTTTAAGATTTTATTTCATTATTTTTAGAAAGAGGGGAAGAGAGACAGGCAGAGAGGGGGAGAGACATCAATGTATGGTTGCTTTTCACCTGCCTCCAGCCACAGACCTGACTGGAGACCTGGCTTGCAACCTTGTCATGTACCCTGACTGGGGAATCGAACCTGCGACCTTTGGGTTTGCAGGCTGGCACCTTATCCACTGTGCTACCAGCCAGGGCTAAAGCTCCTGTTCTTAATAACTTAGTTTTCCTATACATCAATTGTTCAAATAATTCTACTTCTATAAATAAGGGTACGTTTCAGTACAACCTGGCGATGCCATTAGATATGGGGAGCATTCAAGAGAAAATGACAAGTGACAATTTTGTGGCTTTGTCAGAAAATATATTTTGATTGGCCTTTGAATTTCTCTTCTTTTTTCTTTTTTAAGATAGTTCCTTTCTTTTTAAAAATTGTTATTATATTACATTCATCTCATTTCCCCCCTCTGCTCTCCCCTTTGAATTTCTCTTTTGAGCATTCAAACTTTTAGTACCACATGGAAACCCAGGTGACAGTCGTGACTTAAAAATTCTTTTCCCTTCTGCACAAAGAATGGACATTGCAAGTTTTCCTCTCAGGGAGGATAAGATAAAAGAGAATTAGGAGTGATATTATTCTTGAGGCATTCTGCAGACCAGCAGACCAGACAGAGGATATGGATAAAGGTTTCCGAATACAGATTACAAAACTGGCCTTGAAGAGAAGGAAAAATACACCCGTCGGAATGTCTGCTGAAGTCTTATTCTACAAAAGGCAGGGCATCTGATAAATTCTAGACTTGCTGACAACTCAGAAAGATGAAGAAGCAAGGAAAGAAAACAATATTCTGTACCAAATTATGAAAGAACTCTTTTGCGATAGAGACATGATAGAAACTGTTCTTTGTAGGAAGTAGTCAAATCATTTGAGATATTTAAATTTTTAAAAATCATAGGCGACACTCAATGCTATATCTTAGGCGTTAGAAAATACATTGCTTAGAGTTTGTAACAAGGGCAAGGCCCACTCCATGGTCAGTGAAGTCAAAAGTTCGTGTGGCTCAAGAGGGAATCCTTCAAAGTAGAATTGCTAAAAATTTAATCACAAATGAGCATAGTTAAGCAGAAATGTGCTATCTAAAGTTAGAAATGCAGCCAGAAGAAGTCTTCTGATAAAGTCACCTAGCAGAAGGGCATCTATAGAAGTGGATGAAGGGAGACATTAGCCCAGAGGGACACAGATCTTCAGAATAATAACAGGAAGGCCAAAGTGCAGGGTGAAATGAAAGCTTCCCTAACAGTTGAATACAACTCAAAGGGCTTGTTGCTTTCTGGAGAGCAAGGAGAATGATAAACAAATAAGTGGGTCTGTATGTGGTACAATAGATATATACCTAAGAAAATAGAAAAAGTATTTAGACCCAACTTTGATTACATGTTTACCAGCAAGGAAGATCATCTGTAAGCTGGACAAGTTAGGACAAAAATCATTAAGAAGATGTAGGGGTCCAGGTTAGATGAACAATAAATTGTAAGAAATATCTCTCACGTGAGCAAAAGCTCAGGTGAATTAAATGGCAAGGTGCTGGAAGATTATACAGAGAACACCGTAGTGTTACTGCAGGTGCTATTTTAAAAATCAGAGTACTCGAGGCTTCCCAAAGCCCTGCAGTGGGTATACGACCTGCTTTTAAAAAGGAGGAAATGGAGTTTCTAAAATTTTATTTTTCAGTAAAGTACTATAAAACCTTGACAACAGTTTTGGAGTAAATGATCACACACATGGTTTATTAACCCATTTTTAAAAAGTAGTGACACGGGGCGTAAGTACTGACTCACTGATACTATCTAATTAATTTCCTTCTAAAATAAGGCCATTGGCGAGATAGAAATGGGATGGTAATTGGCCTCTTTGATTTCAGAAGGCACTTTCTGAAGAAAATAATTCATGGGATTTTTGAACAAGGTACAAAATGTGTCTTGGATGGATTTATCCTAGTGGGGCTTTATTCTACACAAAGGGTTGTGAAATTTTGATTCGACCAGTAGCCTTGATTGATGGGCTGTATTTCAGTTTCACCATGGTGAAAATTTGTGTTAGCTGGATTTGCAGGTGGCGCGAAGTTGAGAATGATGGTCTGGGTATTGGGGAGGGGTGGTTAGGCTGCTCAGTTGTTTGTATAAGATTCAAAAATTTAGCATATAGTTTTGTCTCCCTCCAACCTTTGTAGTCTTAAATCTCATGGACACAGATTTTTCTGGAGACCAGCATCAAACCTGGAGATACTCGGAAATGCAGAAACTTGTGAACACTTAGCGGAATTCACCATTGGAAGTGGCTTGCTGGCTTTTCAGTGCCATTCAGGTGGTTGATTGAAACAGTAGAGCTTTTTTTTTCCCTCCTCTCCCCCCATACCCTTCCTACTTTGAAACAGTAGAACTTTTGTCTGCTTAGATCGTCATTAACTGAAAACTGGTTAAGAGTCCTTCTTTCTTTCCCTCACCTCCTTTCCTCCCAGTAGCAGATGTTGTGGGCGCTCCATCCAAGTGTCTTTCAGTGGGTTGATGCATCCTTCCTCCACCTGCTGGGAATGTGGGCCAGGTACCCCCACAGATGCTTCTTTCTCCAGTGTGCCCTCTGAAAGACCCACACCAGAGGTGCTGGGAGCTTAGCCATCCCCTCCCTGCGGTGGCCCACAGCTAAGGACTGACTGATGATAGCGTGCAAAATGCTGACCCCTGGACTCAAGGTGAGACCAATTCTGAAGTGTGATTCATGCTCTAGAGCTCTCTGGGAAATCATCCTAGAGCTAGACTACCCTGGGACCCCCTCCCTGATTAGTTCCTTCTCCCCTCCTGGCCTGCTTCCCTTGCCCACTTTCTCCTGAGATCACTCCCTTAAAAATCACTGCACAAGAATTCCTGTCTCAGCCTCTACCTCTGAGAAACCCAACAGAAGACATCCCTTTCTCTTTTTGCCATTTCCCTTTTTCCTTTCTCCTTCCCTCTTCCACCATGTCGATTAAGACTAACCCATGATGACAATACAGTATAGCCCTATCTATAACCAGAAAGGAGGATTCAAACTTTAAGTTGGCATGTGGCTCAATCAGCTCTATTTCTTGGTTTGGTTTCAGGATCATGGCATCACAGAATCACCTGGGAGGCTCATTTAGATGCAGATTCTTGGCTCCTACTTCAGATGTGTTGAATCAAAGTCTCTGGGGGTGAGACCCTGGAATCTGCAGTTTATCAAGTTCACCAGGTGCTTTCCTATACATGAGGATTTGAAAACTCTTGAGGCAGAATAGCTATACTGTTGCCAAAGGTGTAGGTTTGATCCACTTGGAGGCCACTTAGCTGAACGTTAAATAAACAAACAAAAACTAATACAAACAAAACTTTTCCAAGTCCATGAGTTGTGCTCTTAACCAGGCTTCTTGAATGATGTATTTCTAAAACCTACTCAGATATACAGCGTACACTCTGTATACAGAGTATACAGCATATCATTGTTCCAGCTCCATGTCACCTCAAAGCACATCAAAGGGCCTGCTGCAGAGCTTCTTCAAATAATATTTGAATTTTGGAAGTTAACACAAATAATTTTTATCTTGACAGAAATTGCCGGTTGCTCTCTGGGAGGTTTGGTCACTTGTTTTTTTCTGCTGGAGTTCCTTTCATGACAAAAAGGCAGGGTACAACCATTGAATACAACAGAGCTAGGGTAGTCAGCATCTCACTAAATAAGAAAGCAATAAAGAGAATTCCTGCTTTGTAGTGGCAAACATCTCCAACCTAGCAACTTGCATGATGTTAACGTTGACCTCATCAAGCCGATGCAGATAAGAGAATTGCATTTCCTACAACTTCTGTTATTTGAAGGTCAAGATTAGTTGTGGAGATTCAACTTCTGCCTTGTAAGGCTTTCCCATCCAGTTGTGGGAGCCAAGAACAAAGCTGTCTGCTTGGCCTTCCCTGGCGGCTCTTGGGAGGAAGGAAAACCAAACATACTTTATAGGGGAAATATGTATTACCTTTAACTAGTCTATAATTTCTGACCACTCTGCACTTGCCATTCCTCCATCAGGCCAGTTGCAAAGCTTCCACTGTGACATTAGATCAAACACCAGGCATGTCACTCCTCTAAACTGCTGCGCCATGGCTTTTGAAGACCTTGTAGGCATTTTGAAGCGGTTATACTTTAGGGTTACTATTTGTAAGTCAGTATCGCACCCAAGTAAGAAAATCAGACTGAGTTAGCTATCAGTGAATGCTCACAACTAGGGTATATTGCAATAAAGATAATATCCCCAATTAAATGGTGGCTCAGGAGAACTCAAACAAATGTGCTCTCTCAGGAAAAGAATAGAAAATCATGCATCTGGGCTCTTCGACCTCCAAAACTCACAGATTAGAAGGATGTGAGAAGCTGAAGCAGGCCAGGACTAATTTCCAGAGCTCTGCTTCCAGGTCCCTGATGCCTCTCCACGTGGGTGAGCCATCCGTGCTCGGCTCTGTGATCCTGCCATCTGTCACATCCCTCTGGGTAGCAGCTGGCCTTTTGCACAAGTTTGCTGCTGGAGGAGAAGTGTTGGCAGCTCTTGGGACCTTCTGAACCCACCTCAGGAGAGTGTGTGGGACTCACATAGGAAAGTATTTTAAGAATAGAAGAAAAAGGAGAGACAGAGAAGTGGGAAAGATGTGCTTTCTGTTTTCCCTTGAGTTATATCTCTTCCATCCTGACTTAACTTCTGGGTGGCAAAGATGAGGAGGAATGGAGCCCACAAAGTCAATGCACAGCCAAATATTAGGCCATGCACTATGGTTTTATAAATTGCCATTTTTTTCTCACAAAAATATTATCAGTTAGTTGTCCAAATATATGCAACTCTAGAAATGAATAGATAGCTACAAAAACATACAGTTATGAGATGATTTAGATATATCTAATAACTGCTTGAGGTTAAGAATTGTGTATGTGCACATGTAAACATGTGTATCCATGTGTATGCACATACCTGCATGTGTGTGCATACCAGCACTTTCCAAGGATTAACATGGATATGTATGCATATGTGAGCATGGGCAAGCATATATTCCATCTAAAACCAAACATAGCCTTATTTATTTAGTAGGGAGAACAATTAGCCATCCACTGTCCATATTCTTTTTGTCCCTAATTCTAATGGGAAATAGCAAACATTTTTTTAGGTTTAAATGAGATGTGTTTCACCTGCCTTGTCTTGGGGATCCCATTTCTGAGAGTTAAAACTTTGTGCCTGATGTTTACGGTCTCAAATTTTCTCCCATTTGCTGTCCATTCCTCTCACATCTATACTCCAGAGCAGTGAATTATTCACTCTCCCTACAGGTATTGTGCCTCCAGGGCATTGCTTATAGTCTACTCTTTGCTTAAAACACCATTTACATTAGTAATGCTAATGACTTTACCAAATAAATCCCCAAATATCACTAGCTTAAAAGAAGAAAAGTTCATGTTTTGCTTCCATACGGATATCCTAGAAGAAAGTCACTTTCACTTGGATTCCACCAGTGAGAACTAGTCACAGCAGAGGGGCTGGGGAAAACCTGCAGTTGGGCAGATCCTCCAAGGTGACAGCCCTACAGAGGTAGATATTTAGCTGACTTTCTAAAATGACCTTCTGTCAAAGATTCCCAATGACCTCCAATTGAAATAATCCCAAAACACTTTGTTTATACCACTATTATAATAAACATTATATTATTGTTGTTACCATAGCTGTTGCTATCATTTGTTATTATTATCATGGCTACTATCACTTGTTTTTACATCATTATTACATTCACAACCATCATCATTTGTTTTAGAATATAGCAGAAGTTGGTGAGTAATGGTTAAGAACCCAGAGACTTTGGATCAAGTAGACTAAATTTAAATTCTGGCTCCATGATTTGGCCGCAGGCCATTGATGATTTAGTTAACCTCTCAAAAGCTCTGTGTTAATTTTATCTGTATAATGAAATGATAACATATGAGATCTGTCCCAAAAGTAATGTCCATGTAAACCGTTTTAATTATATTGATACTGGCTGGATACTTTTGGGACAGACCTTTGAATAACTCTTAAGATTGGTGTAAAGATTAAATAAAAGCAGATATTTTAAAAACTTAACAAAATGTCTGGTACCTAGCATGGGGTTGTTAGCCAGGTCACAGTTATTAGCTTTGTCTCCCCAGTAAATTATGTATTTACTGAAGATAGAAATATTTTGTATATTTTCATTACTGGGTATAGTGCCTGGCACATAAAAAGGGTCCAATAATGTTGAAGTGATTTGCAGGAGCTGGTCTGGTCTTTGCAACAGAAGTATAGATAGGTTCAAAAACAACTTTGTTTTTCCTATTTTTTTCTCTGTACAGAGTTAATAGCCATCTATTATAATTGGCCTCTTCTTACTTATCTATGAAGCTGAAAGGCACAAGGAGAGATGTTTTAGGCTTTTACCAGGAAGCAACTAGATGTATAATCCATGGATCTCCTAGAAGTAAGATTCTCTCAAATTCCTCAGCTGTCCATTATAATTATTTATCACCCGATACTGAGAACTTCTTCCTTAGGTAAGGGCCTACATTATTTAAGCCCATTTCCTATGTAAAAACCTTTTAACCCAGGCCTTGGTTTCTGCTGTTTAGATTTTAAAATTCTTTAATTTTTCTTCATGTGATGTATATCTTTACTTATTTTTTTTAAAGATTTTATTCATTATTTTCAGAGAGAAGGGCAGGGAGGAAGGAAGAAAGGGAGAGAAACATGAATGTATGGTTGTCTTTCACCTGCCTCCAGCTGGGGACCTGGCTGGAGACCTGGCTTGCAACCTGGTTATGTGCCCTGACTGGGGAATTGAACCAGCAACCTTTGGGTTCACAGGACAGCACCAATCCACTGAGCCATGATATATATTTTTTAATTTAACTATTTTTATCCTTGTCTCCAGGACTCACTTTCCATTTTAGAAATGATATACCAAACTAGACATATGTTCTAATAAATGTCAGCCTAGTATTCTCTATAGAAAGGACACCCTCTCCCATTGTGGTTTTTTTTTTTTAATGGATAAAGACTTACTCAAGTTAAGACATTCAGGTTATTTCAACCTGAAAGCAGAGGCATAGTGTCGCTAACTACATCCTTCAGGTTGTAAGTTATCAGAGGAGACAGTTTCCGCTTTTTGCTTATCAATGTAGCCATAAGGCCTAGCATATAGTGGATGGTGAATATCTATGACATTGACTGAACAAATAAACAAATTATTTAATTAATAATGAATCAACCAGCCAAATTGGTTGGTGGGAGGATATGGTGCTTAGTCTCTATATAAGGTAAAACTCTGTGTGTTTCTTCCCCCTACATCTTGTTGAGCTATTTGAGATTCTTTTCCCCCAGTACTGTTGCGGAAACAAATTGAGTCATTACTTCTGTTTTATGGGTTCTGTAGCAGACTTTATGTACCTTTGGCAGTTCAATACTTCTCTGAACATTCCAACCCTCTTTGTCCTCTAGAAACTTGGGGGCAAAGTGATGCATGTGTAGCCTATGCTTCTTGAGCCCATCTCCCTTCTCCACTCACACAATGGATATCGATTCCTTCACCGATAAGGAATCTAGCAGGCACTTAGAATGGTGGGGATGGCAACAGTTCATGAGTCACCCTGGAAAATGACAGGTTTATCGAACTAATAACCCAATTGTACTTCTAGATTCACATGATCTGGGGAAAAGTTCCTCTGAGTAACGCTTTGCAGGGGCGTCTAGTTTACAGAATGTTTGCCTGTACAGGATCTCCTTTGATTTCACACCAACCTATTGGGTGATGGAAGCCCAGAGGGATTGATCGACTTGCCCAGGATCTCATGATCAGGAAATCATGAACTCTGTTCTTACAGCGTGTGCTTCTGACTTCAAATTGGAGCTGTTGCAGGATCCACCTCTGCTGCTTCTAATGACCACGGTTGTGCCAGGAGTGAATGGAGTACTCTGCCCTCACCCACTTCCTGCAAATGTATAACTTATCCAAAGGAGTTGAATTCCTACCTACTCACATACATTCATGGTTCTCATTTTCAAGGACTATTTTTATCAAGCGCTTTTTTATATTCTAGGTATTGTACTGAGTGGCAGGACACAACACTGAATGGTATGACATGCTTGTTACCCTTTGGGCCTCATAACCCTATGGAATGTGAGGAGTGAGACACGGAAAATTAGAAACTCAGGTTATGTCCATGCACTGCAGAGGTGGCAGCAACAGCTGCAACTTAAACCCATCATGGTGGGAGAATGATCCACAAGCCCTTACCTAACTGGATTTTGGCTGCTATGTTGGACCTAGGACCTTGAACCTGTAGCACTCTCATTTCCATTGCTAAATAATTTGCCTCTCAGCTGTTTGTTTAACGGAAATAGTGTGTGTGTATTTAACATATTAAACTGATGTGTTAAAAAGACACAACTCAATTTTAATGTAGTGTAATAAGTGTTAATATAGGAAATATACCAGGGGCTCTGGAATACATATTACATATTACATAGTAATAGCTAGCATGTAGTATTCACTGCTTTACTGCATGCAAGGTTCTGTTCACACTGCTTCTCAAGTATTAACTTAATCTTTAGAATAACCATAGAAGATGAAAACTATAATTACCCACATTTTTTTTTTCTGACAGGGATTTCAAAGAACAGAGCAATTAAACATTTTTTTCCAAGGTATTCTGGCTCCAGAGTGTATAGCCAACCACTGCTTGTACGAAGACACCTAAATTGAACCTGAGAGGCTGGGGAATTCTCTAAGAAAGTGCAATATAAACTATGCCTCAGTTTTTTAAATTTGTAAAATGGGACAAAGGACGTTTCTGCTGCATAGTGTAGTTCCAAACAGTAAATGAGATATTTGTTAAGTCATAATATACTATATCTATCTATTCATTGTAAGAACTCAATACATTTAGCCATGATTAATATTTTTATCATAATTAATAATAAACTGAGACAGGGAAATTGACCTTGAGTTAAGTAAAGCAAAGTGACAAAGTGTTCTGAAAGAGAGACTGTCATTCATGAATGCCCAGAGGTAAAGAAAAACATGAGATCAAATTCAGCAAACTGAATCTGATTCAGATATTTTTTACCTCTTTTGTATTCTGGCATATTTTAAATATATTTCATTGATCATGCTATTACAGTTGTCCTAATTTTTCCCCCTTTTTCCCCTCTACCCAATACTCCCTTCCCTCCAGCAATTCCCCACCTTAGTTAATGCCCATGGGTCATGCATATAAGTTGTTTGGCTTCTTCATTTCCTATACTATTCTTATCATTCCCCTGTCTTTTTTGTACCTGCCAGTTATGCTTCTTAACCCCTGTACCTTTACCCCCATTCACTTCCTTCCCTCTCCCAGCTGATAATCCTCCAAATGATCTCCATATCTATGATTCTCTTCCTGTTCTGGTTGTTTGCTTAGTTAGTTTTAGATTCACTTATTAATAGTTGTGAGTTTGTTGTCATTTTAATGTTCGTAGTTTTGATAAGTTCCTTCAACATTTCATGTAATAATGGCTCAGTGATGCTGAATTAAATCCTTTAGCTTTGCCTTGTCTGGGAAACACTTCATCTGCCCTTCCATTCTAAATGATAGCTTTGCTGCATAGAGTAATCTAGGTCATAGGTCCTGGCTTTCCATCACTTTGAATACTTCTTGCCAGTCCCTTCTTGCTTGCAAAGTTTCTTCTGAGAAATAAATTGATAGTCTTATGGGAACTCCTTTGCTGGTAACTGGTTTTCTCTTGCTGCTTGTAAGATTCTCTCTTTAACCTTTGGAATTTTAGTTATGATGTGTCTTGGTGTGGTCCTTTTTGGGTCTAATATGACTGGAGCTTTCTACCTGGACTTGCATGGCTATTTCCTTCACCAGATTAGATAAGTTTTCTTTCATTATTTTTTCAAAAAAAAATGTCAACTTCTTGCTCCTCCTTTTCTCCTTCTGGAATGCCTATGATTTGGATGTTGGTGCTTTTAGAGATGTCCCAGTGTCTTCTTACACTTTTTTTGTTTTTCTCAATTTTTGTTTCTTTTTTCTATTCTGATTGAATATTTATTTCTTCCTTATGTTCCAAATTGTTGGTTTGAATATTGGCTTCCTTCTCTTCACTCAACAGTGGTTCCCTGTGGATTTTTCTTTATTTCACTTAGTGTAACCTTCATTTCTTCCTTTCTGTAGCCATACTTAATGAGTTCTCTGAGTACCCTGATCACCAGTGTTTTGAACTCTGCATCTAATAGGTTGGCTATCTCTGTTTCATTTAGTTCTTTCTCTGGGTTCTTGTTCTGTTCTTTCATTTAAAGCATATTTTTTTTCCTCCTCAATTTGGCAACCTCACTGTGTTTGTTTCTGTGTACTAGGAAGAACAGCTTTGACTCCCTGTCTTAGCGCACCTGTTAAGTTGTATGGGGTGGAACCTTAGGTATTCACCAGGGTAGGGCAACCCACTGTACCACTTTGTGACTTTGTGTGGGAGATGCTAAGAATGGGGACAATGCTTCTGGAGGTTTGCCTTGAACTTGCCCCATTTTTAATCACTTCGATTCACCCACTTCTTGCATGCAACTGGTGCCCTTCCAGCTATTGCCCTGGTGGTGAATGCCAGAGTGAGTGGATTTGTATACATTCTAAGTCTGTGTGGGCCCTTTAAATGGACTTTCCTGAGAAACTGGCAGTCCTTCTGCTGTCACACTCCTCACTTGTTTTTATAACCAGACGTTATGGGGCTTTATTTTTTTTGGCACTGGAACCCTGGGCCATGGGGTTGGCTTGGGGCTGGGATCACTTGCTCCCAGGGTATCCACCACATGTGAATGTGGGAACACCCATTTCACCACCACCAGCACCACCTCTCTGAGCTGCACTGTGTCTCTTTCCCTCTCTACCCTGACACAGAGCCTATGCCCCTCCTGCCTGTCTGGATGAATGTGGCTTCCTTAAATCCTTCATTGTCAGACTTGCATGCTGTTCAATTTTCCAGCAGTTCTGGGTGTTATTTGTTTTGAGGTAAGTTATAATTCTTTTTGTGGTTGTGCAAGATGGTGAAGTGTGTCTACATAGGCCTTTATTTTTACTAGAAATCTGTATGTTCTGGCATTTTTCTTTTGGCCACATAAATGTCATTGTCTTTGGCACTGAATAATATGCTGCCTGATGATAAAAGCCAGGAAAGGTTCTCAGTTTAGAGTTGCCAGTGAACTGATGTAAGTTTGGTTTCTACCTATGAGAGTGATGATGGTGATTATGGTTAACAGGCTTTATTGTAATCTAAAACATCTCTATAAGCATTTCCTCATCTACATCCTCATTACTACTTCTGAAGGTCATTGTTATCACCATCAGTTAGAGCTACATAAAATAAACCTGAGCTTCTCTCATACACAGTGATACTTCACTCTTGACATCAGACCCTCATGCCTCTTTGTAGGTGTTACTTTGTTGGAGGGCAGGCTTGTTTAAAAGCTATCACAGATTTCCAGTTTAACATGGTGGGTTGACCACAGGTGTTTACTTGCACTTTCTTTACAAACCTCATTAAATGTCAGGAAAGCCATAAACACACATGAAACAGATTGTAAGAGGAGATTAAGAGCAAATGAATCATGCTAAAGAAGTTAGAAGTTGGCAAGAAGTGGAGTGAATGGTAAGGGACTATACTGAACAGAAAAAATTAACAGCTAAGCATTTGAGGGCTACAGTAGAGAGCCAAAAAAGGGCAACACTCTATTGATCCTATATAACCCTTAGAGTCAGAAATTGATGATAAAATGTACCTCTGAAGGGAAGAGTAGTGGTTTGAGTTCAGTATGGGTTTGGCTGCATACCCACTTTTTAATGGGAGGATGGGACTCTTTATATGCCCTCTTTTATTTAAGCAAGAGATCAGGGGCATGGTTTCTGGAAGGGATGCACAATGGAGAATCAGACAAGTAGGCAAAGTAGAGAGACAGGTAGGTGCTACATGAAAATAGAAAATTAAATGGAAAGGTTCACACTGGACACAGAAACTCCCATGCCCCTTTCCATTTTTATCTTCCAGTGCACAGGAATTCTTCCCACCCTCACTCAGACAGGAGAGGGAAGGATTTCTCTCTGAGGAAATCGACCTACTCAGAAATAAAGTTTAATAAAAATGGGCATGTAAGATTTCCCTATAACACTGGCCATTGGGAGAATATTCTAAAGTTAGCCTTACTGAGGCCTGCTCTTTGACAAACCCCACCCATGTACACAAATATAGTCCAACCGGAATTATACTACTTTGCTGAAGTTAGAATGGACCCCAAGATTACCTGATTTTCACAAATCTCAAGATAAGACTAACATAGACTACAACCAAAACAAAAGGAAAAAGGAAACCAGACTATCAGAGACTACATAAGGAGCTGAAGAAATTTTTAAAAGCTAAATTTATTACTCCAAGAGTGATAAGAGAAGATACTGAATACATGAAATGAAACCAGGACTATAAGTAAGAATCATTTAGAGTATTAGAAAAGGACTCTTGGAAATTGAAAAAATGAGAAACATTAAAAATTCAATAAAAGGTTGAATAATACACTTGAGCAAATCTTCTAGAAGAAAGAACAAAAGTTAAAAATATAAAACAGGTAAAAAATAAAATTTTCAGATGATACTCAAGAGTTCTAACATTCAAAAATGTAGAAGTTACTATGGAAGATAATAAAGAAAATGATGGGGAAGAAATTATCAAAGAAATAATACAAAACACTTTTTCCAGAACTAAAGGATGATAATTTCTGGATCTAAGTCTTAACTAAAAATACTCATCATGGCAGGGACCCATAAAATTAAAATGTCCTGCATCATTCTACAAAATTCAGACCAGTTGAGATAAAGAGAAATCCTAACATATTTTAGAGAGAAACATACAAGTAAATAAGTCATGTAGCCACATATAAAGAAAGAGTGGTAGAAGTTACTTTCGGCTTTTCAACAACTCTGGAAGCTCATTGACAAAAAATTTGAGGAAAAATGACTCTCAGTCTAGAAATCTATGCTCACCAAAACTGTCAGAACGAAAATATGTCCAGTTAAGCCAAGTTCCCAACACTTAGCCCATTTGTATAATTTCTTTTTTTAAAATATATTACTTTTCCTGCCTTTATTGAGGCATAATTGGCAAATAAAATTTGTATATATTTAAGCTATATTCCATGGTAATTTGGTTGATATATTCATTGTGACATGATTAACAAAATGAAGTTATGTAACACATTCCCCACCTCACATAGTACCCTGTGTGTGTGTGCATGTGCCTGTGTATGTGTGTGTTCGTGTGCAGTTGAGGACATTTAAGATCTACTCTTAGCAAATTTCAAGTATACAATACAGTATTATTAACTATAGTTACTATGTTGTACATCAGACCTCCAGAAGTTATTCATACTCTGTTTTTATGAATTTGACATTTTTTATAGTTGTTAAACCAAGGATGAACTTACATTGACACATCATAATCACTCAAGATTCATAGTTTATATTATAGTTCACTCTTGATGTGCATCCTATAGGTGTGGACAAAGGTATGATAAAATGTATCCATTATTGTAATATCTTAGAGTATTTTCACTGTCCTAAAATCCTCTGTGTTCTGCCTTTCATCTCTCCCCTCCTCACCCTTTCTCCCTGACAACCATGGATCTTTTTATTGTCTCCACAAGTTTTGCCTTTTCCAGAATGTCATATAGTTGGAGTAATAGTCTATAGTTTTTACATTGGTTTCTTTCACTTAGTAATATGTATTTAAACCTCCTCTATGTCTTTTCATGGCTTGGTAGCACATTTCTTTTTATCCTTGAGTAATATTTTATTGTCTGGACAGGTTATTTATCTGTTTACCTACTAAAAGACATCTTGGTTACTTCCAAGTTTTATCAATTATGAATAACGATGTTACAAAGATCATGTGCAGAATTTTGTGTGGACATATATTTTCAATCTTTTGGGTAAATACCAAGGAGTGGAGTTTCACTTTTTAATAGAATCTTATTTAGCCTTAAAAAAAAAAAAAGAGAGCGAGAGCGAGAGCGAGAGAGAGAGAGAGAGAGAGAGAGAGAGAGAGAAGGACTTCCTGACATTTGCAACAACATGTGCAAACCTGGAAGATAGTATGCTAAGTTAAGCAAGCCAAACACAGAAGGACAAGTATTGCATAGCGTCCTTGTATGTGGAGCCTTAGAACCATTTCTTAGGGAGCAATGGAAGGCAGATTCACTAAAACAATAAACCAAGAAAGAATGTAGATGCAATTAGGCAGGTGAAGGTGCTGCAAATCACGGGTAAAAGGACTCCTCAGAAAGACAGTGCAGGAAGTCGCAGGATCTGTTGTGCTCCAGGCCTGGAGTGTCATCACCCGGGAGGAAGCAGGCTAAGGGAAGCTCCAGGTCACAAAAATCCATCATGTGGACGCAAGTCTGCTGTCATCGTGGCTGAAGAGCAAAGGAGGCTACACCCTGGAGCAAAGCAGCAACTTGCAGAGATTGTGAGGAGGCCAAAGTGTGCTAATAGCTAATGCCTATTTCCTTTAAAGCACAAAAGGAAAAAGCATGATATCTCTAACAGTTCTTTTTCTCAGACTTTTTTTAAAGGAAGAGAACATATGGTGTGCTAAGCAGATGATTTAGAAAAGCTCTGTTATATCCTTATTAGTGAACGACTTTAAGTGAATGCTACAGTATTCTAACATGCCATAACCACCATAATCTTCAAGAAAGACGAAAAAGATTGGCAACTACACTCCGTAAAAACCCATGTTAAATGGTAGGTTCAAATAATGAAGTCAAATGCAACTCCACACATGACAGTTTAAGCTTTGGTTGATATTGTCATTGAAGAAGGATCTCTGTGCTTTGTTCTGAGGCAGTTTGTTGAGGATTCGGAACTGTCACTCTTTGGACATGAGTGAGTTAGCTTACAGTACAAGTGTAACCTGAACAAATCCCAACGTGTTGCATTGCACAGGCTCTTGGGAAAGGAGAATTCAAAGAAGCAGATGTGCAAACAAAAGACAGACTTTTTACTTGCATCTTTCACATATTGAAGGGTTTCAATTCAAAATGCACCCCACACATCTTGTCTCTTTCCTTTCCTCCAATGCTGCAGCTATAAATCTTTTTCAACACCAAGCCTTTAAAATTCTCCCAAAACCAAACCCAGGAGGGTTCTCTGTGTTACTCCCCAATTTGCTCTTCTTCCTGAAGTCTTTACACTGTAGATAAATTTCATTTCCTTGGCCTGATTCCCTGTCTTAACAGTTTTCTATAACAAAGGAGAACTCAATAACTAACCCAGGAAGAAAAAATTTGCCTTCAATTTATTTTCTTTAGAATTTCAATTTTCTTCATTTATTTCCTTGATACAGTCTCATAACTATAAATGGCAATGACAGACCATACCTTAAAAAACAAGGGGAAAATGTAGCTGATCCTCAGAAGGCAACCATTTGGGAAAGAGGGTCATTTACATGTTCCCTGAAAACATCCACACATGAACAAGTTCTATTGTTGATAGGTAGGGAAAAGTTTTCATTTGAGGTTCTAGAAGTGCTGTATTTTTCACATAAGCCTCAGCATTTACATACACAAAAACCTTCGCTCTTTCACTGTAGGTAACACTGCCCGTTGTCCTATTTTCTGCAGCTGAAACAATGGAAGAAAGCTCTTCACATCCAGAAAATAGACTGATTGAAATATCATCTCGGGGAAGTCTGTTCGAAAGACACTAATTGATATTGTTTGAGGAAGCCTAAGTGTCTGTCATAAAAACCATTTTAACGGCCAGCTTGTTTTCTTCTTTAGTTTGCTTAACTTGGCAGAATG
Organism: Noctilio leporinus; assembly: GCA_004026585.1. Taxonomy (NCBI): domain Eukaryota; kingdom Metazoa; phylum Chordata; class Mammalia; order Chiroptera; family Noctilionidae; genus Noctilio; species Noctilio leporinus. The sequence goes on from PVIW01001028.1 coordinate 328,547, forward strand.
TTCACTTCCCTCTTAGAAAACCTCCTATTTTGATTTATGAATGTTTTCAAATTTTTAAGATTCTCCAAACCATTGTTTCACCTGTAAGTAGAGAGATAGCTCGTTTGGCTAACTGCCTTGTATGACTCTGTGCCAGGCAATGAATAATGCCATATTTAATATTCTAAATTTGTGTTCCAAATTCTGAATTTCCAGTGAGCTGCATGGAACTCTACTGATAAGTGACTGATTTTTCCTGCAAGGATTGTCTTATTTTAAACTTCAAATTTAGTTGCCTTACTTTATGCAAGGCAATTTTGAATGGATTTTAAAATGAGGATGAAGACTATTCATACCATTATAAACCTAGAAGGCAGAAGAAGTGAGCTGATGAAAGAAGGCATCTTATCTAAGAAGACTACAGGTCTTAACCACACACACATGGGAGGCTCTTTCTTTCAAAATGGTGCTAGCCAACTTTTAATAGAAACCTCAGATACAAAGTATTACCAGAGTTTTTAGTATTCATCCCAAAGGATTTCTACATGTTTAAAAATATAAATGTATTTATGTGCATAGGACTGGATGGAGCTGAGGAAACAATAACAAATCATAGGAGTGACCAGGTGACCAGATATTTCCTCAGTACTAAAGTAAGCTGATTTGAAATTGTAAAATTTGGATGAACTTAGGAATATGTTTTACCCATTTCTGTCTCCATTTGCACTTTTTTTCAAGGCCATCTTATAAGTACCAGGATAAAGCAAGAAAGCTTTCCTTAGCATCTGTCTTTCCAGCATACATAAGGGGAAGGAAGGACGGCCTGCAGTCACCTCTCAGCGACTGTCTGTGAGCATTCCACGCTCATTTTGTGAACTTGAGCATCATTAGTCTTTTCTTTTTTGTTTCCAGGATGTGTGTCAGCCAAGACTGTACCTTACTGGACCCGAGCTTGCATAGATTATCCAGCTCATTTAGATAATTAGATGGTTTGAGTATGAGTGCTTAGATAATTCACACAGCTGTCTAGACTGACCTGGGTTGACCAGATTACTGCACACCCCCACCATGTTTCTTTAGCTTTATAAACCTGTCATGACATTAAAAACCAACAACAAAGAATCTGTGTTTCCTAATTCATGTGTGAAATATGAAATTTTAGAATTGCTATAGACTAGTAAAAATGAACTTCTCCATCTTCCCTTGGTGAATATATTTATTAACCAGTGGTTTGGTATGATACAGATTTTGACTTCAGATCTGGATTTATATTGTATTTGGAGATCACTGCTAAGGGAGAAATGATCTTGCTCATCTCTTTCTTGGAAAAGAAAGGTTTAGGTGCTTTGTGGCTAGAACTGTGATTGATTCTGCAGGATTCTCTTGTTGCCTATGGTAATAGCATACCGGTAGGGATATTGGTCCATTATTGGAGATGCAAAACAAGACTGGTGATGAAGTTTCTAATAGCAACTAAACTAGGAGAAAAGTACACAACACAAAGCAGTCCAGATACCAGTCAAATTACTGCCCATTGGAGTTAGTGGTATTTATACTGACAAACAAGTGTTGCTCCCCAGCTAATTAGGTACATGTGCTTAGTTTTGCTGTATCACATGAGGAAAGGGAAAAAAGCTATTAAGATGGGATTGGATACTCTACTTCACATTTTGTTCTGACCTAGAATGTGGAGAACATTTTGGAGACTTATGGATACTGATACAACTAGCTGAATGGAGGTGAAAATGGCCAACTTTCCAGCTGGTTTCCACTCATTTTGCAGACTATCTTACATAAAACACAGACCCATGAAAGAAAAGGTGGAGTTATTCACTTAAAAAAATAAGAATATGTTGTATTAACATCTCCTTTGCCCACTTTCATGCCAGAAATGGCTCATTGAGGACAATGACATGGTTTGTCATGCAGATATATATATATATATATCATATAACACAAAGATACAGTGTGGTGATCGCAAGAGGGGAAAGGGTTGGGGAGAGGTGGGAGAGGTGGAAAAGGAATAAATAGAGATGGAAAGGGACTTTACTTTGGGTGACGGGTGCAAATGATCTGTTGAGTTGTACACTTGAAGCCAGTGTGGTTTGTTAACCACTGTCACCCCCATAAACTCAATAAAATAAATGTCAGTAAACAAACAAACAAATAATTAAATAAAGTGAAGGGAGTATCCACAGCCCAGACAGAAAACAGCAGAGAATAGTCTATGAAAATTCCATTATATTATACAACAAAGCTGTAAGATGCTGAGGTTGATGAATGCTAAGAATTACAAAAGCATTTGAAAAGTCACAGAATAAGCTCTCCTAACTGCTCTGCCTCATGGCATGCCAGGTTAACTGACACTTTTCATTCTGCTTTTAAAACATTTATGCTGGAGACTGTAGCCCACTGAAGGCTCTTCCTAGAGTGCCTATAAGCCCCAGACAAACCTGACACTAGAGCTGCCCACATCCCATTGTTCAATTCCTGTTTTATATGCTGTAGCAGCTAAGTATTGGGCAAACTCTTGAAATGACTGGGAAAGAAGTTTTTAAAAACAATTATTACTAAATTCAATGTTTTGGAAAGACTAGAACAATGAGTTGCTAAAAATAATAATAAATAAATCACTTTGTATTAGAAGCAAAAAGAAATTGGAAAAAATTTTAAATTTAATTTTATTGTTGTTGTATTATATTCGTCTCATTTTTACCCTTCTGCTCTCTCCTTCCCCACCTTCCTTATTCCCCACTACAGGCAATCCCACATGTTGTTCATGTCCATGGGTCATCCATGCTAGTTCCTTGACTAAACTGTTCCCCTTCTTTGGGGAAACTATTTTAAAAATCTGGAAAATTATGTCACTGAGATTATTTTGCTAGTGTTTCAAATTTTTATTGCACTTTAAGGAACCAAAAGTGGAATGTTGTAGCCTGTGTTTTGGAGGTATGGTTTATGCAGAAAGGACTGCAGAACCCCAAAGGGGGTTTATAGTGAAATAAAAGGTCTTCACCCTGCATTAAAGGAATGGCAAAACAATGTACACTTAGATCCTCTAAGTATAAAACACACACACATACACACTTCCCCTAGAATCTACTACAGCTAGGTCATATGATTGATGGCTTTCTCTCATATCTTCAGATGAAAAATGACAAGAAGGAGCTAGTCTTTTCCATAGGACAGTTTGTATTAGGTTACTGATGAAGTAAGTGGACAGTCAACTCCTCCAATTTGTTCTTGTTCCACCTTTCTTTTCAGAAAAGTGCTCCCTACAGTAGAAACAATAGAACTCTCCCAGTTAAGCAGAGATTAAATAGCAATGCGGGTGACGAGTGCCAAAATGTTTTAAAAATTCAGTTGTGCTGGCTTTTATAAATTCGTTCAAGGGGTTCAAGACAAGTTATGGTGAACAATGAAGAATGATGAAAATGGGGAAAATGGTGCAATGCTTTTTCCAAATTTTCAGAAAGGAAAAATTTGAATTCTACATATTGAAGACCACTATGTTTTATTCAATGCTTAAGGAAACACTGGGATGGATTATTCAATGTATTATTTATAACCATCCAGAAAGAAAACGAGGGATCACTTAGAAAACACACCAAAACAACCTTACATCCTTCCTCTCATTGTTGTTATTTTCTAATATGATTATGAAGCCATAGGAAATGATCAGGGAAATTTTAGCATATCTCTCATGATATTCTTGTGGACAAGAGAAGGAAATATATAATAACATGGCTAGGAGATGACATTGATGGAAGGACTATGTTCAGAGCAGAGGGACCAGAAGATGAATGGCAGCCTTAAGGGAGGACAATAGATTAACTGAAATTTCCTTTGTCTTGTCCTGAACAACTCCTTCATCTAATAGTGCTGGTCAAATGTCCAGATGACAAGAGACGAGAAGAAAGGTTTCCTACAAAAAGTGACAGAATCAGGATCAAAGAGAACCTGAACCAATAGAATAATAGGCTGAAGTCTACAAGACTGAAATCTAACAAGATTGGATTAATTGTATATAACGCACATAATTTGGAGAGTTGAATGTGTAACCAATTTTTTCAAGTTGGTTCATTAGGAATTCTTGTATCTGAGGTACAGAAGTACTATTAAGAAATCTTGTTGGTGGTATGCAATTGGCAGCATCTACCTTATAAAATATTGATTTCAAAAATCATTAGCCTCTCTAAAAATCAATAAATAAAAGCAGTTTTTAAAATGGCCTTGGCTAGGTAGCTCAGTTGGTTAAAGCATCATCTCCATACACCACGTTTGCCAATTTGATCCCCGGTCAGGGTACAAAAAAGAATCAACAAGTGAATGCATAAAGAAACAGAACCACAAATCTCTTTCTCTCTCTCTCTCTCAAAATCAATCAATAAAAAATTTAAACAAATATAAAAAAATCAATCATTAGACACTACCTTGGAATAGGTGGAGATGTGTGTAAAAGAACCTCAATCCTCACTGCAGCCAATTCCAGAGTATGCTATGCAGAGTGAGAACAGCTCTCAGGGAAATCTGGGCATTGTGTGGGCACTCAGACACCAGAGAGAGCTTTAGGCTACAATATGAGAAATATGTCCATATAAAAATGACTGGTGAAGGAAGTATAGCAATAGAAGACAATGAAAACTAGCTAGCCTATAGATACTCATGGATTGAATTGGAATACCCAGAACTAGGGTCATGGCCAAAATGACAACAGATACCTAGACATCTCCTTCATCCATGCACTCAGTAGAGGCAGGAGAAAGGAGTCAGCAGATGATATATAAAAAGAGTATATCCATAGAAGTGATGTGTTTGGGTCCTCCCCTTTACAATGGTACTTATTTTATTTGACAGGGTCTACGCTTGGACTTTCCAGGGATGAAAAACAGCATCCACATATCTTCCATTTGGTAGCATTAATCTACATTTCATTTGGGAATTTCCTCATCCATTGTTTAGTTTTGGTAGGACTATAAACCAGGTTAACCTGCCCTTCTCTAACGAGTATAAGCACATGACCCAACAAAATAAGCAACTGGTCTCTGTGTAGACATTGAGCTTGAAGCAAATGTGAGAAGCAAGAATAAATAAAAGTGTAGTTAAAAGTTTTTTTTTTCCAACAAACCTCAAGATGTTTGTTGAGGTTCTAACTTTATAAGCCTGCTTCTCTTGCCTTCTTACCAACTGTGTAAGCTTCTAAGGAAGTTTTTCTGCTACAAGAAAAGCTTGTGGAAAACTATTGCAAGCACTGTGCTTGCATGGATGTTTGTATACCAATACAGACTTTAAGATGTTTTCTGAAGAAAGTTTTGGCCTTTCCTATGAATACCCTGAGAGCTCATGCTGGCACTGCCATTCTCCACTAAATCATTTTGACACATTTGTCTGTGACCATCGATTGTGTTGTGACATGAATGATTTGCTTCTATAAAGTAGTAATGTTTCTGAGTAGTCTACATTTTCTTATAAATTAAATCAGATCTAAGGCTCTCTCTTTCCATGAAGTCACTCACATTCATCTGGTTGCATATGGGCTTCCTTAAGCCGGGGAGAAAGACTATAGTGACTGGTAATGAATGGAATAGTCCATACTCTGGTACAGCCAATGGAGAATCTCTGATGGGTATCACTATGGACTGACTGCTTTTGTGAGGATGAAGTCGTCAGTTATTAAAAGGCCAGTGAAGAGATGAGTAAGTGATATTACCTTTAGGAATCTAAATTCCATCCCGAGATAAAGCTTTGCAGCTGAAGGTATATAACCACTTTGAGTACCTTCTGTGTTCCAGCTCCCATGATAATCTTGAGGTATACAGTGTGAGTGAGGACAGACACAGTTGCTGAACTCATGAAACTTGCATTCTGGAGGAGAGATAGTTATTAATCAAGGAATCACAACAAATAAATGTTTGATTACAAATTAATCACTGGTACAAAGAAAGCCATACACAGTGCTATGAGTGCTTTCATTAGGGTTCTCACCTCGCCTAGGGAAAAGTGGAAGCCAGAAAGACTTTTCTGGAATCTGTAAAGTGACTGGAGAACTGAGAGTTAAGTGGGTGGACACAGGGACCTACATCTACAATTGGCTGGATAGTTGGGCATCATTGTTGTCTCTTTACCTTTCCTCAACTCCTCTCACCAATTTAGATCCTGGATAGGTTGCCTTCTTTACCTTTGAAAATATGTCAGAGGTTTATCATTGTTACCTTTTGAAAAATGAAATAGTTTATTTTCTTGTTTATCCTAAGAACATCCAATTCCTAATTTGAATTTAAATATTTATTTGTAATTGATCTGTTTTGTAAATTTTGGTTGCTATGACAATATATTGATTCACTTCAAAAGCTATTAACAGCAGCTTGGCTATTCTGTTTTCTTTGTTGAGAATATTATAATAGGCAAAATGTCAGCAATAACCAGGAAAATTCCAGGGACAGGGAAAAATGGTACAGGAGTTTGGCAAGATACGATACACATTCTGCTTCATTAAACATTATAGAATTTAATTTCTGGTGAATAATTGAGAGATATTAATGTATTTTATATGGAAAACCAGAAGAGTAGGTTTAAGCATGATAACCTTTCTTGGGTTTTCACCTAATTTCATTCATTATTTCAAATCAATATTTATCGAGCTTCTACTATGAGCCAGGAACTACTCTAAATAGTGGAATAAAAGATGAAGGAAACAAACTCTCCATCCAAGGAAGATACTTAATGTGGATTTTCATGGGCACAAGGAAGAAACACTAAAGCCAGAAAAACATGTGGTAAAGCTGATCCTGGGTATATTTCCCTTCTCTTAGACAGAACATACCTAAGCAAATGACATTTTTTAATGTATTTTCCACTTTCTAAACACAGTGGATATGAAGTAAACATATTACCTGATGGTGACAATACCACCACCATGGACCTTCAATAGTACAAAGTTGGGAAATCCCGTGAATTACAAACCCTGAGAAGAGAATATGTCCATGAGTTAATAACCAACAGTTTTCTGCCTGAATTAAAACCTAGCCCAACTCTGTAGTCAGAATACCCCCATTTGAATTCCAGCACTGCCAGTTAATGGCTGTGTAACATTGGACAAGCCACCCATGTTTTTCTGAGTAGTTGTTTCCTCATTTATAAATTGAGGACAACAGTGACCTCTATATGGGATTAAGATCACCAAATCATATTTTAAAGGCTTTAGACTAACTTCTACTAAAGCTACTTTTAAACCAACAGTTAATATTGGTTTTGCTTGTAACTAAATATCAGAACCATTTGTATCCATGTTATGCTTAAGTCAACTGGATTCTAAACTCCTTGAAGGCAGCCCTTACCTTGCTTTGATTCTAAAGTATGTGCAAGAGTGTTGAGTGTGTAACAAGCATTCTGAAGCATGCTGCTTTTAAGAAGCTTTATGTTTTCATAAGTTTTGTAAGTAGGCTTAAGGTACCTCCCCATTCCACTAACCCCTCCCACCTCCCCTATTCTTCTTTTCTTTTTTAACTTGCATAGCAAGGTTTTTTTTTTTTTTTTTTAAATCCATAGCAAACAGAAGCATTTGATCTATCCTAGGACATAATATCATGAATTATGCATTGCTGGAAGCCAAATTAATAAAACTTTATCAGACTAAATCCCTGTCTTATTTTCCTACTGTTCCCAGCTTTATCAGTCTTATTTTTGGTAAGGATTAACCCCTCTGTTACAAAGGAAAATTATTTAACAAATGATCTCATCTGAAATGACAGAAATATGAGAATATGGAAAGGATATGCCAACTGTAAACAGTAATGGCTCATATTGTTCTTGACTTTATGGAAAGCATCATTGTGTTCCTTGGCATGAGGAAAAGTAATACTTTAAGTCTTTCAAATGTGATAATAAGAGGCTGTAGTGCTTTAGGAAATTGGAATCTGGAAGTCAGAGGATGGGTCAAGAGACCAGTTCCTCCTCAAAGGAGCCTGTGTGGAAAGGAAAATAGCAGCATTGTGCTGGGGGTCTAATGGGACACGACCACCAGGGCTCTGCTGCTGAACCTCCATGTCACTGACTGACAACTTTGAAAACACTCACACTTTTAGGTAATTCTGCAGCTGTGAATTGGCAGATTGGCAACAGTCCTGAACAGCCTTAAATTTAAGGCTGAAAAAGGAGGGGAAGAAAGGGTATTTTATCAAGTCTTGTCAACTTTTTTTTAGAGACCAGACCATCACTAAACACCCATTTTGACTTTGAATGTGTCTTACACAAACTCCAGGAGGCCATTTAATTCTTATCTATTTATATGCAGATAAACACACATGTGGGACTGTGTTGTATGTGTGTGTGTGTGTGTGTGTGTGTGTGTGTGTGAAGTTTTTTGCAAGTGCCAGAGTTGAACATTTTAAGCTAATTTGGAGTTCTTGCAAAATGACTTTAAAATGGTTATACACAACTGACATTTATTAGCTTGCATTCTCCAAAGCACATGTTTTTCAGAATAAAATAGCTTTAAAAATTTAGCTTTAGGTTGGTTCACTCCCCTCTTCCAACTGGGGTATTGCTTTTTTGTTTGTGTTTTTGAGGTTGAGGGTTATCTATGACTCATTGGCAAGCTCCAATTCAATCAATTTAGAAGGAACTTTTAGGGCTGAGTTATTTTTAAATGCCTGAAAATGAGGGAGCTGTAAATGGAAATCTAATCACAGCTTAACCTGTAGTCATGCAAACAGTCAACTATGAAATCAAATGAGTTTCCAACCCTCTTAACCCATTAATGATTACTGACTAGCTATGTTGCCCAAACATCATTTTTCAAAGAAGAGGAAAGGGAAAAGGCACATATCTGGATGGGGGTGCCATGGATAGGAAGGGAGGGGTGCTGCGGATGCAAGGAAGGAAATCTCTTGGACACAACAATTTCCTCATAGACACAAGCATGCAAGCTTACATAAGCATATATCTTCCGCTGTTATGCATTGTTCGTGGTGTTTTTACGAAGCCTTTTCCTTGGTAAATATCAAGCAAAGGACTGCGTTGTCTTTGTTAAACTGCATTTGATTTTGAATACTTGACGTTACGGATGTTCAGCCTCTGCCATCCTCATGGTTGGACTTGCTGAAAAGCACAGTCATGAGATTTCTGTGAAGCTCTGTGTTCATTTGGAAACTGTAGAATCATGATTGGCTGTGTCTCTAGTCACCTCCTGTCACCTTTTCTGCCTTTGCAGGTTTCCATCCACTTTCCACCTTCCTTCTCAGTTTTCTTATCTTTTGACTCTTTCTCCTTTATCCTACCACTTTTAAGCGTTCCCAGCCCTTTTTCATATGCTCAGATCAACTTTGATTCTACTACTATCTGTCTTTAGAGCTACACCCAAAGTAACAAAAGAAGTAATAAGAAAGGCTACTTTGGAGAAAAACAAACACCTTATTTAAACACCTAAGGACTCAAATGAGTGAACAGTGTACATGTCAGAAAGGAGATGTATGAATGTGTATGTGTTACATACAGAAATGCTAATATGTAAGGTTAGTTGATATGTATTTCGTTCTTTCAGTTTTGTATTTGGTCCTCTGTAGAGAAGGTGAACCTTCCCATATAATGTCATACACACCAATTATTGCAAAATAACAGTTTATGATTGTTGAATAAATATTCTCTACTCCATTAAATTACCAACTTTTCTTTTCTCACGTTCCGAATTGCCACCCCTACTAATCTGAATCTAAACCAATGTAAAAACCTGAGTGAATAAGGCAAGTCCAGTTCAGCATTCAATGAAAGCCAGACTTGACTATTTCACCTCACAGTAGAAAAAGGCATGCTTGTTAAATGGCACTTTAATGCCAAGTGGTAATTACCCCCAAATGACTTCCTGGGATTGGACCAAGCCTCTTTTCTGAGCATTTACCTCTGACATCAGCACATGACTGGGAAAATAATCTCTTTTTCTTACACACACAGTTATAAAGATGAAAAATAAAAAGAAATCCAAAGTAAATATTTTCTTTTCTTTTCTTTTTCTGTTAGATGTGGAACCTTGAGTAATGCCTTTTTCCTGTGGACTCTATAAAAGACAACCAAGGAACATGGCCCTGAGATGGAGCTTACACAATCTATACATACTTACCACCTGAAGTAGCCTGTTCTTAAGTTAGTACTTTTATTTCTGGGGCCCACCTTAAGTGGCAGGAAAGAAAGATTAGTGTTTTGGTTATGAAGACATTGAATGGAAAAGACAAAACACCTCCCTCTTTATAGCTGTCCTTTCCCTGGGACCGTATTTATCCATCATGAAGCTTCTGCCACTGCATCCATGCCACCAAAGGGAGTGGGCACTGGATGAGGAAGAAGATCTCCTGCCACGGCACGTGCAGCCCTCCTTCCATCACTCAATGTGAGGAAAGCTTCCAGTCCCATGTGGCCTTCCTTTGAGGCATGTCATCATGATTTTTAATAACAATCTGAAAGCCCTTTCAAAATATTGTGAACATGCAACAAGGCATTTTTGTCCTAAGTTTTTAACATTTGTGAGAGTTACAAGCAGCTTTGTCATTAATATCCATCAAAGGGAGGACGTTTGGCTGAAAATGGAGAAAAGATTTATTAAATTTAGTTTCAGTTCCATTCATGGGACTGAAATATATGTAGGAATATGAAAATGACTAATGTCTCTATGTTAAAGAAATCGATTTCCAGGGTGCCAAGTGGAAAAGTGTAATTGAAATTGACCCATTAAATGATTACATTATTTGTGTACCAAATCTAATATATTTCACAGAACTATAGAGCTGTTTCAGTAACTACCTGCCAAACTGTATATATTGTTCCTAATTAAGTTTTATAAATGTACTTATAAAAATGTGAGGTTGCAGAATTATCCAAGTAATATGTCCCTACATTTATGAAACCTGTTCTAGAGAATTAAGACATGGCAGTGCATTTCTAATCTCATGACTATTTCATGACTAGTGAAAGCTGTAATAAACAAGGTGACAAAATGAATATTCAAGGGAAGGTTCCCAGTTAGATTCCTGAAACATACAATACTTGAAAGTCCACCTATTTTTATTTAACTTCTACTAGTGTGATTTGCCACTAGTAAATCACACTGTAGTAAACACTCAACCTTTACAAATGTATTTAAAACTCACTTTCTGTGGCTCTGGCCTGTGAACCCAAGGGTTGCTGGTTCGATTCCCAATCAAGGCACATAACCAGGTTGCAAGCCAGGTTTCCAGCCAGTCCCCAGCTGGAGGCAGGTGAAAGGCAACTATACATTGATGTTTCTCTCCCTTTCTTCCTCCCTCCCTTCCCCTCTCTTTAAAAATAATGAATAAAATCTTTTAAAAAATTAAAAGTCACTTTATGGGTATCTAATAAGGTGCCAGGCACATGCATTTCCAAATATACAATTTTCTTTAATCCTGGAACCACTGAGTAAGATAGTTCTCATTATTCCAATGGTTAGCGAAAGATGATGGGCAATGCAATTAAGACAAAATATTTAATTTGATGGTAGCTTTTAGTTTTTTCCCCTTCAACATTAGATGGTGTGTTTCTCAAGGTCAGGAATCTATCTTTGTATTGAAAGAATGAAAGAAAAATATGTTGTTTTTCAAATAATTTAAAGATTCATTTCCACTTTGGTTTTGTTTATATGTCATTTTTCATTGAAAAAATTTATCAAAAAGACTCTAAGATACTGTGGATTTTTCCAACTTACCAAACAAAAGTGTGTAGTTTCCACTTTTATTGAAAAACAATTGACATATACCACTCTATAAAGTATACAGCATGATAGTTTGAATTATATATATTGTGAAATAATGACCACAGTATGTTCATCTAACACCCATCTTCTCATATAGACACGATAAAAGAAAAAGAAGAAAAGAAAAAAAAAATTCTCCTTCTGATGAAAACTCTTAGGATATACTCTCTTAACAAGTTTCCTATACATTGCATATTAGAGCTATATTCATTACATATATTGTACATTTCACCCTCAATACTTATTTATATTATAACGTAAATTTTGGGCTTTTGACCATCATCCTCCACTTTGCCCTTCTTCCCTCTGCTTCTGATAATGACAAGTATGTTTTGTTTGTTTGTTTGTTTTTGAAGAAGACATATTATAAGATTATCTTTAGATAAAAATATATTCTCTTTCATACAAGATGATACTACTAGCCAATTTTATTTTTTTAACTGTTCATTATAAAATATACATGGGTATGTGAATAAGGGAAGGTTTTCAAGAAATTCTGGAAAATTACCAAATAAGCTGTCACCCTTTCTCTCTCTCTCTCTCTCTCTCTCTCTCTCTCTCTCTCTCTCTCTCTTTTTCTCTTTCCTCTCTCTTTGTCTCTCATCCCAAGGGGTTTTCCCCACTCAGAACTATCTTTCCTGGGAAGAATTAAATATTTCTTATTAATCATTGGGCAGATCTAAGAATGATCCTTTAATTTTTTGAAGAAAAATATGTAGGAACCTGCTGCAGGAACTGGTTTCTTCTGCTTTGGTATTACAGACACTGAAAGACCAATCTGGCTATAGAGCAGAGGATCTACAGAACAAAGATGAAGGCAACAAGCAAGTCAGAAAAGCAGTTGGCTTTCACTAGGTTAAAAGGCTAACTGATACATGGGGAAATTTTCAGCAGGGAAATCAGGAGCAGGGAATACGATGAAATCCAAGAGGGCAGATGGTGCATTGAGATGAACTTGGCCCCAGTTTGTAACGCCATGGCTGCACTAACTGGATCAGAGTCCAGCTCTGAGCTGTGGAAAATGGCAAGTGTAGGTCCCAGATCTAGAGTGATTGGGAAGTCTACCAAAAGAGGGAGTTCAACATAGATAGAAGCCCAGGTATAACTAGGACCATGGTTGGTCCTTCCAAAAGCACTGTGGGTAGCTAGCTCCATGTATCCATCTTCTCAAAGTAAGGATTGGTCCTAAAACAGTGATGGGGTGGAACCTCTATGTTTGTTAACCAGCTTTCTAATGTTGTATATCAAATCACACCAAAACTAAAAGGCTTTAAAAATAAGCCCTTATTATTGCTCAAGAGTTTACAGTTTAGTTAATTCAGACCAGGTTTGCCTGGTTGCAACTGAGCTTACTTAAGATCTGCAGTGAACTTACGGGGAGTAGCTGGGGATGGCGAGTCTACGATGGCCTTTCATGGCTAGGGGTTACTAGGACATATGCCTCTTCATGCAGCAAGGTCTTTTGAACCCTAGGATTAGAAATATGACTTTGTTATTTTCCCTTTATTCTCCTGGCCAAAGCCACAAGAGCAGCTCAGGTTTAAGGGCTGGGAAAATGGCCTCTACCTTTTAAGAAGAGAAGTAGCAAAGCTATGTTGCAAAGGACATGGATATAGGAAAAGAGTGAAGAATTGAGACTGTTTTGCAATCCATCACATTTGGAGCCCTGAACTTAAACTGGTAGAAGGGAGGGATAGAGAGTCAAGGAACCAGGTGGGCCCCAGGTCATGCCAGGCTCCTCTCCATTGCCAGCCATAAGTTCTTTCAAACTGTTCATCACAACTTGTTGATAAGGAATGAGCATAATTATTTTTAAGGTTTTTAAGGTATAAATAAACAGTAGCCTGCTTAACAGGCTAGTGCTTGTGAGGCAATTTTTTTAAATTGTAGTACCTTGTATTCAGTTTCTTCATCAGCAAAAGGTGAATAATTATGGTACGTACCTCATTTAGTCTATCAGGATTGAGTTAAGAAAAATAGAGTGGGATCTTGTACATAATAAATGATCAGCAGGTTTTAGCTATTGTTGTTATTATATTGGTTTTATTATCATTATTTTGGTAGAATGATCATGGCCAATGTAGAATGCTGGGACAAATAGAGCTTTAAAAACTGAAAACCTTCTTCCCTTTCACCTATGAAGCTTTGAGCAAGACAATTTTTTTGAGGCTTTTTTTTTTTTTTTTCCTGGTAAGGGTGATACACTTAGGTGAAGTGGATACACTTTCTGAAAAGTACAGCTTGAAAATTACTACTCTAAGAGACCAAGGATCTCAAACTCAAACACCCATGAGACCTGGCTGGTAACACAGATGAGGAAGGCCAGTAGGTGAAATTCAGTAGGGGGCAGGTGCTACGCTGAGCTGGACTATTATCTCTGTAGAAGAAGGGCACTTTCAGATAGAAGTTGTTTTGACTGGTGGTGGAAGGAGGAAAGGGGCCATTTCTTGTGATTACAGCTTTTTCAGAAGGCAATGAGATTGGTTAGAGGGGTAGAAAATAAACATGATTCAAGTGGAGAGATAAGATAAGATAATAGACTCTCTTGAATTTGAGACTGAAGTCTTAGTGGGACTTAACATGGTGATAGTGATTCAATGGCAAAGGTAACTTCTTCTATTAAACTCTATTTAATAAAAAATAAGAAGAAATAATGTAAACAAGTAAATTGCACATTAAAGTATATGGAGTACCATGAAAGTTGGTGCTTGTCACTGAGAAGATAAAGCCAGAGGAAAAAATCTGTGGATTTGGGGAATGAGTGTCCTTTGAAGGAATGGAGCAGCCTGAGGGGCAGAGGACTGGCAATGTTAGGACTTATACATTCCTTACCACTGAGCTCTTCAGAATTGGGCCACAAAAAAGCACCATTGTAGCAGAATCAGTCCTCCCTTGTAGAAATGAATGCCGGCAGTTTTTTCCATCCGGTGAAAAGCAAATCTGGGACATACACATTTCAATGTACATGTGCAGACAGAACTGAAAGATTTAACATCATCTGCAGATATTGCTGGAAGTCCTGTATACATATTGCTGTCTTTTAGTGGTATATCTAGATATATTCCTGGATGTTCCTGTTTGAGAATTTTCTTTCCCCTTGGTGGTACTCTTCAGTTCATCTTATTCCTTCCCCATCTAGTGGGACTCAGCAGTGGTCCCAGGTAGTGTGCTTGTGAGAATATTTGCTTTCAGTCATGGGAGGTTATTTTTTCCCCTCCAAATGCTGAATCTGTCTATAAAGTTGCTGAGCTTCTTCTATCTATATCTCCATCAGTCTTTGTCACTTGTAGATGTCAGGCTTTGCCCTGCCTGGTTTATAGCAGGGGTTCAACAGGCAAGTTCTAAATCAATTTCTGGGATTAACTGATTGAAAGAGTGCCTTTCTAGAAAAAGGCTGACTTTTGAGGGGAGTCCCCTTGGTCTGGACATACCCCCAGAGAGGGGCATCTTTGGCCTGCTGCACCACAGGTCGATGCTTTCTTCTGAACTGGAAACCAAGGTCAAAGTGAACCTCTACATCTTCACACAAAGACCCCTTTCTAGGTCCTCTTGTCTGTCACACCTTTGGCTCTTCAGGTTATCTGGAACATAAGCTTTGAAGGCAGCAGTACCAGGAGCTGAAAGAACACTGATGGATGTTTTGGGACAGAGCTCTGTTGTGGGGGTGGGGAGTTTCACTTCGGTGTGCCTCAGCTTCTTTCTTCATAGAGTACTGGTTCCCACCAGATGCTTACAAGCGTCTTTCAGCACTAAGATTCTAATCATGGATGGTAGGTGATAGAGAGTCATGGTAGATTCATGAGCAATATAAATTATTGTGAAGTTATATGGTCAAGATTGTGTCACCTCCAGTGAACAATTTTTAATAGATCAATTCATCATTGCTCTTCCACTTTTTAAAAATCATACTTCCTGCTTTCCCACACTTTCTACCCTCATGGAGAAAGCAGATCACTATGATGAAAGGAAGACTGGAAGAAATATAAGGGTCATACACACAGGAAACCTTGATATGGGGATATCAGTAGATTTCATCTCTCCAGACATATCTCATGTGTATCAGAAGGTTACTTAGCGAGGACAGGAGAAGGAGATAAAGACGATATAGTGTTAGATAAACTGAATTTTTGAAGAAATCAAGATAAGAAATTCTGATGCATCCATCTCAGGATGAGGATTGCACTGCTAATGGGACCAGAAATCTGTTGAAGCCTTTGATTTTTAACTCCATGCATCCATCCGCATGCTTGCCATGGCTTTGCATCCCATCTGGAAAGGACATGTGACATCCAAAAGCTCCCTCTCTTTTGGACAGTATGGAAGGAGGCACTGCCAACCTTGGCTCTGTGACTCGCCTTTTGTAGGCATCCATTGCGGACTGAATCCTTATTAGTTGACATTTTCCTTTTCCGATATTTTTGTTTATTCAAACAGGACACAGTCCAGTCTTGCTAACTTGCCTGTCACTTTTTCTCCTTGGAGTGACTTTGCACATCTCTTCTTTGCTCCGCTGTTGATTTCACTCTTGACTTCCCCATAGGAGTTCGCACTCCCTTCTTTCCTAATGCCTGGGAGGTGAAAACCTCATTGCATTCCCACCTACTGACAAGCAACACACAGAAACGTTCATTTTAATTCTTGGCATGTCTTGTACACAATCTCACATGAAGAAATTAGGGTGTATTTCAACATTATGTTCTAATTCTATAAAACTTGATGGGATTTTATTAGAATCATATTCTAAGAGACTCTCCTTTCTCAGTTATGGCAACAATTTTTTAAATTAATAATGCTTCCCTCCCAACAGCTTTACTTATTCAATTTGCTGCCTGTTTGTTCAATGAGGAATGTATTGTATTAATTTTATTCCCAGATCTGTGGGGGCATCAGAGTCATTGAGCTATACTGATAAAAGCAATATTTATATATGGCCTAGCCCCAACCTCACTCCTCCCCATTTCCCCTCTTCCCAAACTGCATTCTACCTCTTGGTAAAATGGCATATAAATTTCCCCCAAAAGTATGAAATATTCCTAGGTGGCCTTATTTATTATTAACTTTTAAAAGCCATAATTTCATAGTTGTACATTTAATAAAAATTATTTGACTTTGTTAAAGAAAATGTCATAACTTGCCTAAGAAACTGATTCAAATTTGTGGCACCCAACACTCTTCACATCTTCCTTTTTTATAAAAAAATATTTTATTTATTATTTTTCAGAGACAGGGGAAGGGACAGAGGCAGAGAGGGAGAGAGACATCAATGTATGGTTGCCTTTCACCTGCCTCCAGCTACAGTCCTGGCTGGAGACCTGGCTTACAACTTGTTTATGTGCCCTGGCTGGGAATCCAACCAGTGACCTTTGGGTTGGCTGGCCAGTCCACATCTTTTTAAAATCTATGCTGACCTTTATCTAGATCTCTATCTCAGCCCAGCACTGACTTGCCATCAGCACTGTGCGGTTGCACTTCTGCAGAAGTCATGAGCGTTCCTGAGTTTACCCAGAAGCTGATTTGCTATTTTTGTAAGAGAACACTGCTGTTTTGCCAAGAGTCTCCTGTCTTGCAGGAGCAGGCTGCCAGCACTATTTTCTTGGGCTGCAAATAGGACAACAGCTGTCCCTTTTACACCAGACTGTGGATACAGGATTGCCAGAGAGGCATTGTCCTAGAAACTGAGACTCTCTGATAATCAGCTCAGCCATCCAGGCGAACTTAAGTGTTTGCTATCTCTTAGAAAAGAGCAAGACAAAATTGGGACACAAATAAGTATTATTTAACTTCGTGTAATTTTGTTCGGCTTCTGAAGTTCACTAGTTTGAATTTTGGTTAGTACCATGTGCAGTGACAATGTTGTGTAGGGAAAAACTCTGGATAAAAACATGATATAGTACTTTAAATTTAGTCATTGCTTAGCCTTGCTGGAATATATATGTGTGTGTATATATATATATATATATATATATATATATATATATATGTACATATATATATATATATTTTTTTTTTCCTTTTTGAGAATTTGGTTTTACCATACATAAAATGAAGCTGTTATACAAAATGTTAGTTAAGGTCTGTTGGTTTTAAAATTATCTGTGAACATACACATCTAATTTTAAAAAGGACAATCTTTTGAGGGGGTAGTCAGTTTGTTTCCTGTGTGCTATGCAAATTTTGAGAGTAAGTTTTTGCTAAGCTGGTAAAACTACCTTCCAAATTTCCAAATCTAATTTATGAAATGGGAAGATCAAATGCTACTAGAGGAGTTTTTTTAAAACAATATTTTACTTGCATTTATTCATATATTTTTTTTCATTTTAGTCGGATAGCAATGATAAGCTCAGTGTGGGGAAGCTTCCAAATGAGGCATTTGTCTTTGAATGGACACCTTCATATTCTCTCTCTCTCTCTTTCTCTCTTCTTCTGCCTTTGTTTCTTTCTCTCCTTCTGCCTTTGCTTCTTTCTTCCACTTCATTTGACTATCTATTTCATAGTTTAGCAAATTGGAAAGATGAAACTTCCAAGTCCTAATCAACACTTTTTATGTGATTTAACTATTTAGACAGTCACTTGAGGCTGTTAGTAATTTACAATTTGTGGATCCTATATGGAAACTCAAATAAAGTGCATGTCTATCACAAAGGAAATGATCCTTCCTATTCCTTTGAGTCAACAACGATCGCAACTATGCTTCCTTGCCTTCTTTACAGTGTGTTTCTGTCTAAAATTGGTATCTTTCCTGACCTTCCTAAGTCACATGTAAGAGTCAAGGTCATACCTTCTCTACTTTTTCAGTTCTATGAATTTTGTTTTAGCATGCATCAGCATAAAACATTTCTTTATTCTTCATGGGAGAGAAAAGGAGAAAGTGTAGAGTTAAAAAAACCCATGAGATACAGTTTTTCATTAGGTTATATAAGATTTTTTGCTTTCTCAAGCCAAAGGAATATGAAAAATAATAATTAGCTCATAGTAAAGCTACTTGAGGGTTTTTTGAAGAGTTAAACTGGTATTATTTATAGACAAAAAAGGTAATATTTTCTGTGTTTTCTCGCCTCAATTTGTCTTGTTGCTTTAACACATTACATGTTATAATGTAATCTACGAGATAGAAACAATACCAGGAGTCCTAATTAAATTAAAAGTAATTACCAGTTGTACAGATAGGGCTTTCAATTGAGCAGCAGGAAGTTGATATTTTGTCATCCCCAGTTTATCTCCATGCACCGACCACGATTCTTTGTACCAGTTATTAATGGCATTTTCTCGACAGTCATGAAGAGTGTGGGAAACAGGGAACAAGGAAGAGAACAAAAGGAAGAGAGGAATTACAGGAGGCTGGGAGGAAGATAGACAGCCAAGAAGCTTTTTGCTGCTGTTCTTCAACCAGGATCCAGGGAAGCATGTCATACCCTGGGGGACCTAGACCCATACTTCACTCACCTATGAAAGAAATATTTGCCCAGCCCATACTTGTCTCCTATCCTAATTTTTCTTGACCACAAACAGAATTTAACAAAGGACACGCTCTTATGTTCTGTGCTTAAGGTTTGGTTTAGGAGGTGACAGATTTTCCATTTTTAGCAAGGAAAAATATAGTTCCTGCCCTGCAACAGAAATTTAGTTTGAGAGAGAGAGGGAAGTGATAATATAGAGAGACTGACTACTGTCCAATTTCTCATTCTTTTTTTCAACTGGGCATCTTTTAATAATGGAAAGCAATGCCATCCTGCCATCAGGAAGCACAGTGCAGGCTTTGAAAGAGCATTGCAGGGTGATGTCCGCTTGATTGACCATTATCTCACTGGTGTGCTGCTGCTACAAATATGAGCAATTATTGGAAAAGCAGTCAAATTAAATTTTCATAACTATAAAAGTGCATTTTACCTTAGGGGCACAGCTTCTTTCCTATTCCTACAATCTCTTTTCTATGCTGTATATTACATCTAAACAAATGAATGTTTACTAACATTAATATTTTAACATAGTGTGCCAGTCTGTGCCCACTCTCCCAACAACTTTTTAAAAATCTTTCTATGAATGTTCTACAAGAGATTTTAACCTTTCTAATATGCTAGGAGTCATTTCAGATTGGTTATTCCTAATGGGTTCTTTCTTATTCATGAAAAGTATTATACCTTTGGCTATTTTATCCCTTTAATCATCACATAAAATGAACAAATGTTTTACATGACATGATGTTTATTTGTTTATTTTTGATTATCCTTATCAAGCTATGAAAGTCTAATTACCTCAACAGGCCCACCCAATCCATCCAACACGAGGATGGAAAGTGCTGTAAGTGGCAGTCAGAGGCTGTGTTCTCTCTCCTACCCATGGCTGACTTGCTAAATGATCGTAGCACAGTCATGGTGGAGACCAGAGATTGGGTCTTGGCAGCTATTGAATGAACTGATCTGACTTGACACAAAAGGTGGTGCCTATTTTGCTATCTTTGTTGTCCATGGTTTTTTTTTTTGTTTGTTTGTTTGTTTTCCTTTGTACTCTTTCTGTCCTGTGTGGAATCTTCCCATGTCTTCCATCTTGAGCCACACTGCAAACCCAGCCTCATCATCTTAGTTTTCCCTGAACCACCTGATTCTGCTACTCCCAGTTTCACCTGCCCTTCAGACCTAGCCCAAACCCTATCTTTTTCAAGAAGCGTAAGTTACCCCAAATTTCTCTGGGTCCCTTTGATATTTATACTTTGGTAATTATGCCCTTGTTGTTAGAGTGACCCTCTGTCTTGATCATATTAGAGCAGAAAAAAAAATACTTGAAAATGTAATTTACACTATCATTTCATTTATAGATGTGGTGAGTCTCCTAATTCTGTATTTGAGTATATCTCATCTGGATATAAAATTGAACAGATCAAAAATCAAAATATTTTCCAATTCACCTGTTTTTAAATGCTGAAAGATAAAATGTTGATATAAGGAAAGGAGAAAATATTTCTAGGAAACAGCTATGAGAAAAGATAAAGGTAAATGAAAATAACCTAGAAAGAAGTTATAGGTTCTTATTATTACCCAGCTCTATGACTTTATTCTTGATCAATAAATATTAACAGTGAGTATAAGCTGAAACATAATTAACATATGTTATGTGTGACTTGACTTTGACCTTGACCTTGTTGCAGTATTAGCCTGTTTGGCAAGACATCTTACTAGAGCTTCAGCCCTAGTAAGGGCTTAAAAAGGCAAGAAAAAAAAAGGGGGGGGGAGAGGAGGGAACAAATTCTTTAATATCAGTAGGAAATTAAATGAAACATTGCCTAGAATATAGAATCAAGAATTAGGTAGG